>JAEMON010000004.1:27769957-27786510 GCA_030264115.1 Lygus lineolaris
TACGAGCAGATCACCCTGTATATTATCAATCATGTTCCTATGTTTGAGACGGTAATAATTCACACCAAAAAACCTCAAAAAAAGTTTTTTGACATTAATTTAATTTTCAAAATTTGACCCCTTGGATTACTCCAAAAATTCTGGCCAACGAACTCATTCTTTCTTTTGATATTATTGACATCTTAAAATTTTTTGGATTTTTTATCTCGATTTCAAGGTCGGATATGGTCTGGAGTGATATATATTATATATATAAATACATATGAATGATGTAAAACTTCCAGAACCGTTTTAGAATGGTCTGATGAACCAGATTTCCATGGAGAACATTTTTAGAAATTCATATTACTTATTAAAATTTGAAACCATCACTATTCACGTTTGATAATTATATTTCTTTGTATTAATCCCGAAAGCAGGTATAAAAAATGTTTTCCAATAGTAGAGTTGTTGGAAATCAAATTCGGTGTCGAATGAGACCAACACGAGCACTCTTGGTATAATTATTCATCTATAGTATTCAGCGTTTGAACTTCGATAGACTTAAAAATTCGCAGCTGAATTTCATCTGAACACTCCTGAATATAATGTATTTGAACACAGCTGTATATTGTAAGGCACATCAGAATACCATCCGAATATAGCTGAATATTACCTAAACATAGATGAATATGATCTGAACACAGGTGAACATGATCTGAACACAGCTGAATATCATTTTAACACATGTGAATATGACCTGAAAACAATTGAATATTATCTGAACGCAGCTGAATATCGTCTGAACACAGCAGAATACCAACCAAACAGCTGAAAATCATCTAAACAGAGCTGAACATTATCTTACCACAGCTGAATATCATTGAATACAGGTGAATATCATTTGAACACAGCTGAATATCATTTGAACTCAGGTGAATATCATCTGAACACAATTTAATATTGTCAGAACACAGCTCAATATCATCTGACACAGCAGAATATCATCTGAACACAGCTAAATATCATCTGAACACAATTGAATATTAAATGAACTCAGCTGAATATCGTCTGAACACTTCTGAATATAATTCGAACACAGCTGTATATTATACAATACAGCAGAATAACAAACTAACATAGCTGAATATCATCCAAACAGAGCTGAATATCTTCTGAACACAGCTGAATATCACTGAACGCAGGTGAATATCATCTGAACACAATTGAATATTATCTGAACACAGCTGAATACCTTCTGAACGTAGCTTAATATCGTCTGAACACAGCAGAATACCATCTAAACACAGCTGATTATTATCAGCAAACAGCTGAATATCATCTGAAGACAATTGAATATCATCTGAATATCGTCTGAATTTAGCAAAATACCTTCTAAACACAGCTGAATATTATCAGAACACACCTGAATATCATCTCAACACATCACAATACCTTCCAAACGCAGCGGAATATAATCTAAACAGGGCTTAACCCAGCTGAATATTATCTGAACATTATCGAGTCCTCGCAGACCAACTGGCGGGACGAAATCTGAATAATACGTCAGCGTCCGCTCGCGGATTCTTCGCCGATTAATTTGTCCCGCTCGGCCTCCATCGCCCCGCTCCTTCCCGTCTCTTCGCATGTCCGGGTTGAAAAGGCCGAGTTCCGGTTGGACCTCCGGGGAATCCCACAGCGCCCGAGTTTCGCGCTTCGTTTGCTCCGCTAGTGACGGCCGCTCATTTCAATTTCACGAAGAGAATCGCAGCAATCAAACCGACCGTCTCTCACTTTCTGTCGGGTGATTCCCTTCAACTTTTTGATTTATTCCAACTAAAATGTGCAGTTCAAATATTCAGTTTGGGAATATACAATTCGAATATTCGAAGAAGAATTTGTTCTTCGGTCAAATTTTGAATATTAAGGGTCAAACAACGTATTTTTTGTGTGAATTACCGCCTTGAACATATTAAGAACTACGGTATTGTCGGCTTACAAGTGAAATTCACTTGGGTAAAAGCACCAATTGTTGCCACTAATCCAAATGTTGACACTTCAATTTCAAAATGTAAAAATAAGGTATTGGGGCACTGTAGGTACTCGAAATTGGCGTCATTCTGCTGATAAGAATGTATAAGTATTGAGGTTGGCCGGCTCCACTAGTTAAAATTACGTATGTAAATCATCTGGCTTATATGGAAGCCGATGACAGCGGTAACAGTCACTCCAGCTCAGGGCTTCCACTTTGAGGGAAATTTCCATTTTGCGGGAAATTTCAACCTTCAAAACCCCTGCGAGGGAAATCGGAGGGAAATTAGCATCTGCGGGGAAAAAGAGGGAAATTCATGACTTCAGGTTCCCACCTACCTATCTCTATTAATCAAACACTCAAAAAATAAATTAATATATCATTCTTTTGCAATTTTTGAGTAGGTAGGTAGGACTTACAAAAGTAGGAATTTAATGATGAGTTCTGTTCTTCCTTGAGAGTGCTCTTCAGTCAGCAGTTCGTATTTTCCTATTTTTCGCGATTTCTTAAGTTTTGATTTTAATTGTGTAGCTTTACGTACCTACCTATTTAAGCTTTCTGTGAGTTCCTTTTGATTTGACCTAATGTGTTCTTGAAAAGTTCCTTTTGATTTTATCTAGTGTTCCTTTTGATTTTACCTAATGGGTTCTTGAAAAAGTACATGATTTTTTGAGATTTTCTTGAGTTTATTTCATACCTATTTACTTTTTGGTGTTTTTGTTTCAATTTTTGCCTTATGTGCGTTCTTATCTAACCTTTTGAAACTATGGGATCTCAACTAAGAAGTTTTTTTGAAACGAATAAATACCTACATATTTTTAAAATGGTTTTAAAAAAATGCTCAAGCTATGGTGTTCTTTATTGTTGAGATCCAGCCATTCCCTTCCCTTCCCTTTCCCAAAACTATGAACACGGGAATGAATTTCTTCCTGATGGTTACCTGCCTCTTTTGCAACTTAAGGCTATGCGACCTCATTAGTATAAAACTGGGAGGGAAAAATAAGCCATGGGTCGGGGAAATTGCGAGCTGGTTGAGTGGAAGCCCTGCTCCAGCGACGCCATCCTTCTGACGCAGCTGAGTGAGCCAAGTCAACATAATTTCGACTTTTCAAGTCAAATAAATAATTATTCAAAGTCAACATATTTTGACTTTTCAAGTCAAATATAATTATTCATAATTAATATTTCACATTGCCTGCTCTATTAATAACATAAGGAAGAATGCGTAACCATTAAAACCCTAAATTTCAATATAATATATGGTTAAGTTAGGTGTCATCATTAGGGTTTCATGAATAGGTTTGTGTCCTAAGGTTGACACCTGTTTCAATATTAGGGAAACAGTTTAAGTTGCTAAGTTGATGGTTGGGTTTAAATAATTTTGTAGTATATCAAGGCAATTGTTTAACGCGTTTAACCCGTTTTAATAAGTTGTGGAACCTTAATTTGACATCGTCTGATCCCAATGTTGACATTCGGTTCCTAAAGTTGACATATGACATTATAACATGTCTAGTCCAACGTGAAATATATTATAACATGCTCTTAATCTCTGTTGTTCATTTGCCTTGAGAAATAACTACAGGGAAACAATATTTAATTCAATATTTAAATTGGTGTCAACATTAGGAACTGCAAATGTCAACATATGGCATTTCCGAGGTGGATTTCAACATTGGGTGCAAAATTCTACGTTTGAAAAAATTTGTTTGTGATAAAAAAAAAAAAAATATTTAAGTAACTCGAATAAGTGCAAATTGTGCCCAAGGAACTCGCAATTCATGATAACTACCTGAAAGTTTTATTTTCTTGAACACTTGCATAGAACGCTGAATCGAATGATTTGTCTCTCTGGATAATTGGAGCTTCTACCCTAAGTCAATTTTTTTAATTTCCGGTTTATTTGCTACTCCTATGTCCGATCGAGGTCAGTTGTGAGATCCGAGGAACGGTTTCCTTGGAAACTGCAAAATACTTTGTCATCAAGTCAGCATTTCAAGAATAATGGACAGGAGAAATTCGTTCGGAGAAGTCGTTATTGCGGAAATTACCGAGACTTTCTCCAGTGAAAATATTGATATTGCCCTTTTGCCCACGGAGAGGAGAAATTCACTGTCACTTGAATGGATTAATTTTTGAATAATTCCTGTGGATCTTACATGAAAATACCTTGGTGCAAGCAATTTTATTCGCATAGAATTTCAGAATGACAGTAAAATAAAACCAAGTTGAAGAGAAATAAAGAAGAGTTTAAACTAAGAATGAATAAGAAGTTTAAATTAGAGAAACAAAATTATTGCTGATGAGAAAAGAAGGAAAAATAAACCCCGTGACTTAAAAAAAAAGAAAAAAATAATCCTTTTCACCCTTATAATTGCGATTAAGAATCAGGGGTGGAATCCATAAGTCATCACGCCTGAAGAGTTTTTCGTCAATTGAAAACCATTACCTAAGTCAGTATAGTCAGGTACTTTCATGGCAAAATTACCTCGAAAAGTACTTTCTATTGCGGCTAGATACTTGAAACTCTTTGGAAGCAAACCATGCAACCTAACGAAGATTCGGTCCAAATTACAACCCATTCATTCAGTTCATTCCCTTAAAGACAAGGGATTCCGAAATTGAAAAAATTCAAGTTTGTTTTTCTCAAAACCATAGTTTCTGAGTGAATTTCACTTGCAAACCGACGTATATTCGATACCTTCGCATATTTTCTACATAAATCGCCCTCAAAATCGGTTAAAGTAATTCTTTGAAAATGAATGGTAAATGAACGTATTTTAATCTTTCAACGTCAGAAAGGAAGACCAATATACTAAGACCTGGAATAATGTTTTCATAATGAAATTCAATAACTTTGAAAAATAAAAACGATACAACTGATGGTAATAAATTATCCGTTTTGTAATAATTTCCAACGTTTGGTAAATTGGCTCTTGAGTTGTGCACAGGTGCACAGCTCGTTCAACACGACCTTTCCGAAAGTTTGCTTATAAAATTAGCTGTGAAAATACTGCAAGGGGTCTGGAAAATACCAACATTTACCTGAACAGGGTCGGCGGGGGTTAATCGAGGCGCGAAACGAGGACCCTTTTATGAGTGCAGTTAATTTTTTCATTTTCGTTTGCCTTCCAATGGAGGGTACTCGTTGCCATGCGAACAGCTGAATCCGAACGGTTTATGATGATTTCACTTAATATTATAATTATATCGATATGTCCAAAAATATCGAACCCAATTTTTCGATACCAATATATCGATATATTGGACGATAAGTATCGATATATCGTTGGCATCCCTACGTCTATGCAGGGATGTCTATTACACATTAAATAGACGTCTATTTTCCATGTGGGTCATACGGTGGGAAATTGGGGGCGTCCAACACGGGTGCACAACATCCAACCACTGTCCCCTGTTTGCTGTTCAGTATCCTATAAGGATCGATAGGTACTGCTGTGATTTCACTGAGTGGTTTCCGTCATAACAAGCATTTTTTTAAGGGTTCCAGGACCACCCCCAAAACGTTTGGCGACATCACGGCACCTCCTGCCCCATCAAACACTCGATTTCGTATCGCTAGCGCCCCTCCACCGTAAAGTTTTCTTTCTCCGACACAAAAACGGGGGATAACTTCCGTATGAAGTCGCCCTCCGGCTCTCAGCGCCGCTATAAAAGAAAGTGACAGCCCGTCAGTCACCCTTGATAGACCTTCATCCGTCCTGTGTGCCAACAGTGGAGTGATTCATGACTCCCAACTAACTATTGAGGATAAACAGAAGTAAATGAATTGGAATGTCTAAAACTGTAGTACCGCAGTAAAGGGTAGTGAAATTCCTTATGTCTCAGGACCGAAAAAAAATAATAAAATTTTTGAATGGTTGTATCTCGGCAACGGCTGAACGTGCAGATCTCGTTTTGTGCTCAAATTGTTCCAAATTTAATCCACTTTAAGAAAGGTATCGTAAGTAATTCGTTAAAACGCATAGTATAGGAGATTTATTAGAAAAACAAAAAAAATTGCAAAACTTTCGTGGTTTTTCGAGCGCCACGCAGTTAGCACAGGTTTTTCGAAGCTGCCAACTTGGTATCAAACTAGTCCTGAAACTAATAGTCCTGAAACATATCAGAAAAGTCCCATTCATGCAGCATGAGTTGATGAGCGAATTTTCAAAGAATGGTTTTTAACCGATTTGGTGAGTGATTCTTATAGGAAATTTCACGCTGATTCCGAATATACCATATGTTCCTATGTTTAAGATGGAAATTTACACCAAAAACCTCAAAAAACACGTTTTTTGGCGATTTTTGAAACTAAATTTTAATTCTGGCTAACGAACTCATCCTTACTTTTGATATTATTGACATTTTAAATTTTTTTGGGATTTTTCATCTCGATTCCTCGGGCAGATATCGTCTGGAGTGACACATATATATAAATATATATATATATACATATAAAAAAGTGTTAAATTTTAGGAATTGTTTTAGAATGGTCTGAAACGGATTTCCACGAAGAAAATGTTCAAAAATTTGCATTATTTAAATTTTGAAGCCATTGCAATAGCTTCATTTTCTTCGAAAATTCGCTAAAAGCAGAACTACCTAGTTTGCAAGAAAGGCCGTTGTTTTTTGTACTGAATGACTGGACTAAGGGCATGGGCCCTAGGGGATCTAGGGGAGACCATATTTCAGGGGCTACCACCACCATCAGGGGGGAAGGCACCATTTAGATGAAGAAGCTACTCGTAGTTACGATGATTCATCATAGCTCAAAGCATTCATCGTTGCTTCCTCCTTCATCGTATTTATGATAACCACGATGAAGCTACATTCAGGGGCTACCACTTCCATCCAAAAAAAACCATTGGTTCATAATTTATTTATTTTATGACGTCAAGTACGTAGGTCTGTGATTATTAATTAAATGTGTACTTTATGTACCAACATACCATATAAATGGTAAAAATGTATAATACACTGCAAGTAGAACAACAGAGAAAAAACCCATTAAGACAACGACCGCGGATTTACGGCACTATGTCATCGAGCCAAATCCTTTGGGTGAATCTATCATTATTCCAAAAAGCAAATTATTTATCAACTTTCAAATTTTTTCTCACGTCATGTAGCTACAGGAAGATAAATTAAAAATCCCATATATACCTACCAATCAGACAATTTTCCTATATGAGATTCCTTTAATAAACTGCTGAATTACTTACTTACAAAATAAAGTAATTTATTATAGGTAATAAATATTGGGGCCACCTTCTAGGGGGTGTACCATCTTCCAGGGGGGACATGGTAGGTACTTTAGGCAGGCTATTCGGCGGCTGCCCCAGCACAATAACTGAAAATGTAGTTGCAATTGGATGAAAACCTCATTGTATTTTTTCCCATAACAAAGGAGGACCAAAGAGAGACTCAGAACCAACAAGATCTGTCTTTAAAGCTTTAAAACCCAAAATACCAAGAGCAATCAATTTTAATATCACAACGACTTTGTTTCAATTCTCTCATTAATACAAGACCTTTGATAGCGAAAAAAATCGCCCAAAATACTGCACACCTTTACGTAGTCGTATTTAGCAAATGAACGGGTTTAACAGGGGTCATTCCAAAGGTCGTTAACTCGTATTTCGTTTGATGCCGGAAGGAAGTCAGTTCAGTGGTGGGCATAATTTAAAACCATTTTTCATTCCGTCGATCGAGGCAAGACTTAGTTTCAAAGGTCGCCTAAAATTTCTTTCATTTTCTACTTATCAATAAAATTGAGGAAGAAGATTAAAGAAAAAAAGTAACTTCAACAAAATGTTCACGATCATGTTGATTTGTTTCTAAACTGATCTAAAATGATTATTGAACTTTTTAAACAGTGACGAGAATCATTCTTGTTTTTAAAATTTTCTTTTCTTTTATTCCGGAAAAATTGTGGACGTCTTTAAAAATTTTTTAATCGATATTTCTCAATGAAATTTGAATAATATCTTGCCTATACTTACATGAAGCAATCTGTGGAAATAATTATGTTTGAAGCAAATCTTTAGCAGTCGTTATTCTCTCAAAAGTCCCCGAATGAGTGGAAGTTTATCTTCGGCTACAATGACCCCCAAGTGACCTCTGAGTCCTCTGGGATCACGTTGAGGGGGAAACGGAAGATCGGGAAAACGGAAATTATTGCGACGGAGATGAACAAGAACAGACCGCGGATCGTCGAGGGACCGACCATAAATTTCGAACTGCGAGCTAAGATTTTACTGGAGCTTTGGAAAGGAGGACCAAAAGGTCTGTATGAAGAAGGGGGAAGAAATTGAGTCGAATATTCGAAAATATTGAAATAATAATCAGGCACCAATATCGGGATATGGGAGTCTCTATAAGAGCAGGGTTTCCCGACAAAATCTTTTCAAGGACCCCAGGAAAAGTCGCTATAATTTCAAGGACCACCTATTTACAGTGTGTCTCAGCTAATGATCTCCCCCTTAATTTCTCAAAAAGCCTTTGAAAATGTACTGCATTGTTATTCAGATCAAAATCATTTAACTCTCTTTGGTATTTTTAGTGTCGTTGATTCCAGTAATTACTACTCTTCTAATTAAAAGGGCGTAACGGAAAGAAATGCTTGCATACGAGTCTGCTACACCTTGGGACATTTTATGTCAATATTAATAATGTTCCCAGTTTCCCATACGACCAAATTTGTTTGAATGCAGTATTATTTCAATGAGCTCCATATTCGACTCAGCTGATTTGGGAGCTCCATTTTCGACTCAGCTGATCTGATAGCTCCATTATCGACTCAGCTGATCTGGGAGCTCCATTTTCGACTCAGCTGATCTGAGAGCTCCATTTTCGACTCAGCTGATCTGGGAGCTCCATTTTCGACTTAGCTGAGAGAGTAGTAGGTACCTCAAAACATTGCGGTAGTACCTCATTGATTTTACCAAGCCTTCACTTTTCGAGTTAATAATAAACTGAAGTGCCGGAGCGTGAGCAATTTTTCGTGACTTTTTTTAGTTTATGTGCCAAAGCAAAGACATAAAATGTCAAGAAAATTCAATGCCTGTGTTCCAGGTCATAGAGAATCCTTCTCTTTCGCCGAGTGTTCTTAGAATTTATTTACGGTATCATCAGGACCAGAGATACAAATCAACGATAGGATCTTAGCGACTTTTAGTTGCTGGTTGTGGAGTATACCTACTGAACACTCCTTTTATATAGTACTCGTAATTCTTGCACACATCCCTTTAATCTTGCAGTTGTTGTCGTGTTCTTCAAGATATGTTCCGGGAGCGTCTTCCCATGTGATCAGTGTTGGTTTCGGCAGATAGATCATGGTGCTCGTGAGGTAAATAGATGGTGGTGCTTGTGGCCTGCTCGAAAGAACCAAGATGGAGGGCGAGGTAGGTTTGAAATAGGTACGATATGAATAGGAGTGCACTGGTGTTTGCATTTTTAGATACAAACGTCAGGGAGTACCTGCCAAAGATTTTTTTAGTTCGATATTGAGAAATCAATCAATCACATTTAAAATTAGGTACCAAACAACAACAGAATTTACTAGATAAAGAAAGAGCAACTCGAAATAAAACTGGACTAAAAGACACTGGAATAGTATGTGTTTCACATAGGTGATTCTAGTGTCTTTAAGCATAGACTGCTTGATTGCTTGTTAGTCTGAACGTTTTTTCCATTTGTTAATCGCAAATTTGTTAAGTTTTTGATAGCCTGGTGTTTTTTAACGCTTATTTCATCATTTTCACTGGTATTAGTGTTTTGTTGATACTTAACAACCTGGGTTTTAAATTAATGAAGATGGAGGTGTAATGTCTACACCGTAGTTTTTCTTTCAAGCCCTGAAGGGTAATGAATTTATCGAAAGCTCGGCGAAGGTGAATATTTCAGTGGACCCCATTCCCGATCCCCAAGGTTGACGAAATATTTCCGTGTTGGGTTGATCTTCATGACTGCAGATCAGTCAATATCTCTAAAATATCTTTATATTTCGATGTAATATTGGATTAGAATATTAGATTCTAATTGGAGCACCTGATTGATTGGAGCTTTTTCTTATGTACTAACAGGTATCTACATGAACGTTCTATGACGTGATGGAAACGAAAACTGCAGAAGTCGCCAGTAAAACCATGAAAAACTCTGATAGCAGTTTTGCGTGATAGAAAAACGTTTCTGATGTCAAAGAAATTGCGCTCATTTGCGGCTAAACTGTTGGAGTAGTTATCAGTACTTGGATCTTTCACAATGTCAGGCGATACTTTGTTCTGTCGCATAGACAATTGATGAGGTACTTAGAACACGCTGCAAATTATTAAACAACGGCTCATCATTTTTTCTATGAAGATAACCATTAAAATACCTCCGAATCACGCAAGTATACACATGTTTACCTCCCCATAAGCCCCACTTCTTCATCCCAAGAACTTCCTTGCTCAAAATTGAATCTTGAAGCTTGAATCAAGCTAAACAGGAATATTTTATACGGGGTGTCCCACGAACCAACGGGAATCAATAAAACATGTAGCACGTGTAATTAGAGTGAATAATTAAACAGGAAAACTATTATGTAATTGACACGTATATTTTCTGTGTTAACTATAATTAGGTGAGTATTATGTTTCATTAATTCCTGATGTTGGTTCTATGCGTTCTAGAGACTTAACCGGTTCCAACGATATGGGAGTGGTTAGAGCTTCATTCACAGCGAAAAATACGCTGCCAATGACGTGGCACAAAAGCTTCCTCGTGGCCTTCACAGTATGTCAACATTAAATGTTCGGAAAACTAGAAATGACCGGTTCACCATGCAAATGACAATAGAATGCTGGACAATCAAAATTTAAAAAATCGTTATTTTTGGGGAAAGCACGGGGGCAAAAATGATTTAAAACCGCCATTTACCGTCACGCAACAGCTAAAATTCGCCGGAAAAAACGGCGTTTCTCTAGTTTATACGTTTAGGCCTCATTGAAAACGTGACATATGCAAAAACAGTTTTTACAAACGCCATAAGGGTCATAGAACATCAAATTGTGAGGGTGGGTTTCACAATAAATTGATTCATCCTGATCGGATGAAAAACGTCTGCCGAATTTTGTGGGCAGCATTGCTTCATAACTTTTGTAACATGGACGTATAGTATAGAATAAGTTAGTGAACATTTCTGCGTAATTGGTAGAATAGTTCAGGAATAACACTATAACAACAAATTTAAAGTTTGCGCTTGTGCAGTAGCTATTACTGATCCATCCGTGATGAAATTCATAGGTCTTGATTCAGCTCCCAACTACCCTCCGAGTGTGATCGAAATTGGTCCATTAGGAAATGAGATCTTGTCGTTTCAATAAATTCACATTTGCGCATGCGCACACGCTACTGGTGGTCTGATGGTGATGGAATTCATGGGGGACCCTCTAGTTCCAACTCGCTTAATCCCTGAAAATTTCACCGAAATTGGTCGAGTAGTTCCGGAGATACGCGTATGACAACAAATTTCAAGTTTGCACTTGCGCAGTAATCGTTGCACTGGGACAAGGAATTGACTACAGACAGACAGACACGGAACCAAAATTAATCAGAAAGCTCTGAAACGTAAAAAAAGGGTATGGAAAGAGCCGAAGATTGGCGTGAGCGCACTGCTTTCTGCACCAAAAGTAAAGAGGTTGCAGGAGGTTGCCCAGGATTTTATCCTCCTTCGCTTGGACGAAAATGTGCCTTTATTTTCAATCTGGACAGTCAGTTGGAACAGAATTCAAGTCCTTATCAGTTGCACACAAAAGCACACAAAACCGGATGGAACAGAGCAATTTTGAACATAAACGCACATTGTGCGCAGAGGGTTCTGCGCAGCCAAAATGTGCGTTTATGTTCAAACTGCCCACCAGTCAGTTGGAACAAACCTAATATTTGTTTGAACTGTCAAAATTAATACAGTTGGTGGAGAGAGCATACCTACATCATGGTTATCACAGTGGGAATGATAACAAGGGTGGGTTGTTACGTGATGACCAGTTCCGATGGTTCGGACGAGGCCAGAGGGCCTCTCGGTTGCTATCTCTTCAAACAATGCGTTCAAATGTTGGTCCCGCTGCCGGTGATTTGTCGCTCGCATCTAATCTACAGGTCTGTTGTGCGCTCGCACTTAATGGAGTCACCTGGCGAGACTACGGTCGTCTGATGTCATCTCTGGAACGAATCTTGAGGATCCTCCGACGACAATCAACCCACAAAAACGCTTCCCGATCCAATCATTACTGGCTGTACCTACTCCATAATGATTATTTTCAATGAGCTCAAGCTAATGGTTTTTGAAGGGTACGGGGGAAAAGAGGGATCACTCCACTTTTTTGGTTTATTATTTTTCAATAATGAACCTCTGGAATCGAGCGCGAAACATTTTTTTTTTAACACCCCTCAAAATTTGATGTTTTACGTTTCAATCAAGGTAAGTAGAGTCCGAAAATCGAATTACGTTATAAAAGCTACTTACAACGCTCGGATATTTATAAGTAGGTTAGGTAGGTACCTACTCATTTTATACGTCGAATTGTGAACCTCGTGATTTGATTACGGTAGGTAGGTAGGTACTTAATATTTATATAAACACTAGAGGCCTGTTGGGGCTTGGAAAGTCCCAATCTAGTGAGTAAATGTACACACCTCAGAGGCTCCTGTACCTACCTAGTACAAATATACGTAATGAAATAGTTGCGACGTTAAAGGGATGTCGAGTACAAAGGCCAGCCGATGTGATAAAAAGAGGTAATAAAGAGCAAATTTATCAATGAAATATATAAAAACGAAGTACGATAAACGAAGTCGTTGAAGTGGGGAACTTAGAATTTTGTCAAAGTGTGATGGTGTTGAAGTTCTGTCTGAAGTCTTCGCCGTTTTCTTGTCAGTGCCTCTAGATGGGCTTCCGTATCTTCTTGGTCCTTTTGGTTTATTATTTTCAATAATGAACCTTTGGAATCGAGCACGAAAACATTTTTTTAACCCCCCCCCCTCTCAAAATTTGATGTTTACGTTTCAAGATACGTAGAATCCAAAAATCGTATTGAAAAAAATCCGTCCGTCCGCCGTACGCGGCACTCTCCTTAGTTACCATGGTCCAAAATTAATGAAATTCGGTATACCGGCCCCATTTGGGGCTAGTTGTGCCGCGAAGCTTGGCGTTACCGTCAGTCTTCTCTAAGGGGTAGAAAATAGTGGATGAAATTTTCAAAACGCCCTAACTCGAAAATTTCAAATCGGAAGGTACCTATATTTTTTCCATAAATTTCGAATAGAACACAATTTTTAGCGTCGAATGAGATCTCGCAGAGCATTTCAGGACCAAGCGTTCGCTCCCTGTAAGGACTTATAGCGGTTGAACGGGAAAAAGAGCAGAAACACGAGTGTGAACCGAAAATCTTCTGGAGTAGGCCAAATCCCCATAGAATCAAATGCGACTTTTACAGATGCGACAAATGAGACTTTTTCTGATTTTCCTCGTATCGACTACTAGTTCATTTTTATAAGCTTCCTTAGTTACTGAATTACGTTATGAAGGATCTATATACTTACAGCTATCAGATAGTTACGGTATTATAGAATAATTTCTCCACATCAAATGTAATGGACTTTCTAGAGATGAAAACGTAGGTAGTCACCAGGACTGCATTGTTACACAACAGTTTATTTTCCCATTTTTCCCCTTCTCTGTAAGTAGGTATATAGTTATGTGTAAATATACTGTTCTCCTGTGGTCAAAAAAATAACAATACATTTACAAAAATACATTTTGAATCAATCACAATCATTGCAAGGTTTTTTTTCTTCTTCGATTACAAGACTGTTAACTCAAAGAATACCTACACTGAAATAATTGGGTATGTAAAGTGAGGACTTTTCGAACCATATTCTTAACTGATGTCTAAACAGAAGACCCAAGATTGTGCCATTTCGCAATGAAAATAATATTCCAGAGATGAGACTCTACAAAATTTTTAAAAGAGTTAGGGGGGATGAACCCACCAAAATAAGGTATAATAATCAACATGTCAACTTGGTGTCAAACGAAATATACTTAGGGCTTCTGGCACAAATAATCGATCGGAATACATAATACTCGTAATATATGGTGGTAGGAGATACTTAAAGGTAATATCTGGATCGGTACTTATCCCTAGTACGAAATGGAAACTACAGATCTGCAACCGCCAACTGCGCTGGTTGCTCTGACGATAGTAAATAGCGGCGAAATTCGCTTTCACAGCGGGTATACGGTAGGGATATAATATATCATTAACATCAACTAAGTACAGTACCTTGATTAGGCTTGATTCTATCAATATTATAGGACCTGCTCGGGATAATCGGGAAGGCGGGAGAAGTAGAGGATGAATTCGGCTATACGATGAGAGATATATGCCTCTTGACTCCAACTTGAAACTGCAAACATTATGTTTGTATGAGAATACATATTGTTTGCTAGCGATAGGGCGATATTTGAGAGTATAGGTACATACCGGTACGATAGACGATAGGGATTTCGGAACCAGGTTGATCGGGAAAACGAAGTAGGTAAGTAAGTATGGTTGATACGACGACGAGTAATATGATGAAAATTTAACTTCGTTTAGGTACCTTAGGTATGGTAAAAATCCATTTTGAGATGATGAAGACGGAAGACAAGATACGAAGAAACTTCTCGAGCAGTGTGCACTTCGTCGATGACGGGAATGACCACAATGAGTTGATCCGAGAAGAAAAATGAAGAAATCTTGGGAAATATACCCAGTTTTCCGAATATTTCAAGGGAAAATGTAGTACACGTGACTGACGATATAAAAGGCAGAAGAGACGAGAACAAAGAAAAAAATTTGCAGCTCCAGGCCTCGGAAAATGATGAGTTGGCCAGGTAGGTTATACTCTCCAGGTTTTGACGTAGTCAGGTAACTATATCGCCGAAAGGTATAGTTACTATAATTGCCCGGGAAAATATATTTTTACGGCACAAGATTTATATTATATAACTTTATTTTTATACTTGGTTACACGTGAATGTTTATTGATGATAATACGTAATCAAATCACAAATTCAAACGATTTTTAGGTTTGCCAGCTCATCTTCATCATATTATTCAGGTAGGGCATAGGTGTTCGGGTATTTCTCATGGACCTATTATGCTGTATATCATTCACCTAGGTATACTATTAATTGAGTAGAGTTTTTTAATGATGCACTAACAGAAAAGAGTGATGATTTGACCGAATGGTTTTAATAGTTTCACTCCGCGGAAGACCTCGCGCCTTCTCAAATTAGTTCCGCCCGCCTTCTCATCCTGTTTATTTGATTCGTGAAGATTGGAAGCCATCAACTCCCCGCCTTGTTGTTTTCACATTATTTGAAAGGATCCCTCGGAAATAGCCGTAATAATGGATATGCCGTTATCGTCTCTTCATTATAAATATACACACGACTACGCGGAGCCCAATTAGAGGAAACACGTATAGGTGTGAATCCACCTTCCCATTCCTTGTTAAACAAACTACCAAGCATGCCTGCTTGCTTCGCTCGCTCGCACATGGAATCACGTTGCCCTGTTTGTTTTCGTGGAGACTTCATTAAGAAGATGTGAAATTCATTCTGCATCCATACTGTGATTCATGTAACACTAATGCCCTTTACCAATTTACATCTCGTTCACTCATGTTGACAGCCTTCTCTAGAAATGAATGGTAACCCGCTACCCTAGACCAACTACGGCTCAGAGATGAGCGGTTAAGTCGTGTATCTTAAATAAATGAAATTATTGATACAAATTAGATAAATTTATCAAAGTGCTATCTTGTTACCCAAACGGAAAACTTTAAACAACTTTTTACAAATCTCATATTGTTCTAACAAGTATTGTAAACAATACGTATACCTCTGTGTAACTATTATTTCCACTACCAAGCACGTATGTATTTTACATATTTTATTTATATCTGTGTGAACTCATTGTAACAGTCAGGTACTGACTTAGACCAAATAAACACATTGATTGATTGATTGATTGATAACACTAACGCTATTCCTTTCATTTCAGTAGGTCCATAATAATTTGCTAAATCAATTTAGGAGGGTAGCCTTATTTATTTATTTGTACAAACGGTATAGAGATACCAATTACATAAATATACATAGTAGTAATATAGAAGTAGAATGCACTATGTGATAATTTTTCAAAAAATAGATGATAGGTAATATATTGTAACAGGATTCAAAAGAACAATATCAGCATTCGAGAAAGCCTACAAGATAATTTACATGGGTGAAAATTGAATTTAGTTTATGAATACAGTACATAGCCATGACAATGAACTTATGTAAGTATATACCATGCTTGGTGCAAGGGAGGAAGCTGAGGGGTTTACACCCAAACTCACATTTAGAGGGCGAAAATTGTTTGTTTTTTTCACAAGAGGGAGCGAACTGGTGAAAAAGTTGAGTCTTGTGAAAACAAGGGGTGTCGGAAACAGTACACTGGTCTGA
>JAEMON010000004.1:27798255-27814134 GCA_030264115.1 Lygus lineolaris
TAAACCGTTGTGTAATAATTTGCAGCGTTTTTTAATTTTATTTTAAACCCGGCTACCATACGGGTGTGGCACGCATGTAGCTTCATCGTTTTCAATAAAACTAGAACAGGAGGTCTGTTCCAATATTCGAATAGTTGGAACAGACCTAAGAAGTTCAGGACCGTGTTCATATTTTTCAAAACTAACCAACATAAACACGATCGAGAACTATTTTATATTATTTTGACGTTTCTGCATCCGCTATGGTTACAACATACCCGTTCTCCAAGTTTGAGAGAACTCCGGCCATTAGATCGTGACGAAACCTTCGGAAGAAATCGTTGATCACGGAAATTAACGTTTGTGCTTGCGTAAACGCTACCGTTACGTTGGTACAATTGCTATACGGTCTTCTTACGGGGTACCATCTAAGGCCTAACCCGCACGACCTCTGAAAATTGATCGAAATAGGGTGACGATAACGGATGTAATTTGTGTTGAAATGATCGCGGACACACATAGACACGAAAAACGTTCAGGAAGGTCTAAACGTGAAATGCGAGTGGAAGTTTTGATTTTATAGGGGGAAAAGTACAGAGCTGCCTGATACGAGGCAGAATAGAGCCCTTTGCAATGAGTGTGGAATCCAAATGAACCGTTCATCGTTCAAGAAACTTCATATAGGTACGGTGATTTATAAACAGACCAACTTTTGTTCCAGTCCATTTCGAATGTGTACTTCCAAATGAGAAGTTAGATTGCATTCTCCATATTGAACTTCCAGAGATAAACCCCACAGGACAGGATACTATAAACCCCATTGCTGGTCGTCCCACGCAGATTCCACTGTGATTCACATTTCGGTTGAACAGACTTTATTGACGTAAACACTGGCGTGGGATGACGCGGATACACGGGTTAGCTGTCAACAAGAAGGGCTTTACAACACAATTTAGTTACCCACATGCATTCAAACACGGCACTTTGATCCTGACCAATAGAGAACTATTCAATATTCAATGCCATACGTCATACCCTTACAACCGCTCAACATGGTAGAAGTGCTAGAATCAATAGGTACCTACATAGGTACTCTAGTTTTCAACTATCCAGGTGGGATAAACTCTTCGTTCCGGTCATATCTATTATACCTACTTACCACAATTCATTAGATTACAATGATATTATTACTTATTACCATGTACCATCTTACATTATTACTTACATGAAGACTTACACTTAACACCATACCATATTTACTTACACACCATCAAAATAGGAGTGCCATCAGTGCCAGTTTCTCGAGATAGAGCTATTTACAAGGTTTTAATTGGGTTTTATTCAACATTTTCACAAAGAGTCTTATAAGCGGGTCCAACCCCCCCCCCCCCCCCCCCCCCCCTCTACAGGACTAGTATAAGTACAAACATAATAAACATTTATTCTTAAACTATTGTAAAAATAACAAAACTTCATTGTGACACGGCCCCTTTCAAAATAAACTCTCCTATATACAAATCAACTCTTCTCTTCTCCTTCCACCTATTACTTTTCTCACCCTTTCTGTACCCTGACACTTACTTTCCATTCCTTCTTCTATTTCTTTTACCTTTCATTGCAGGCATTTTTTTTTTAATGCCTACCTATTGCTGGGGAAGGGGGGCAAGGGACGGAGCCCAAAATGTCCTCAAAATGCCTAAATCTCAGCTACCGAAGGATTTATAAGAACTCTTACTATAACATCATTACTACTTAGGACCAATAGGTTTAAAATACGGATAACCTCCCCCCTACCCGCTCCCCTAACCATTTTAGCGTTGCACAGTTTTTTCCATTTTTCTCGACCAATTTCCAACGGATTTGATGCGGTTGGCGGCATTCTTCCTATTTTTTTATTTTCTACGGAGTCTATGTGCCTTTATGCCAATTTGACTTTTAAAAAAGGACGTGAAAAATTCAAAATTACGAACTTAAAATTAAACATAGATGCTCTCCCTAGAGAATTGAATGACAAGAAGAATGCCGCAAACCGCATCAAAATCGGACGAAAATTGGCTGAGAAAAACGTGGGAAACTGAATTACATGGGTCCTTGGCCCCTTAACCTCTTCAGCTCCTCCTTCCCAATAACATTTGCTACACTTGGAGTGAGGAACTCCCTCCTTTTTGCTCCATATAGCGTCCTGACCCTGGGTAGCTCATATTGCTGTCCTTCTGCCCTACCCCCTTCCCATGTTCTGTAAGAGTCAGATATATGTCTCAGTCTTTTGTATTCTTCAGTAAGTTCGTCCAGTACAGTTGTTTAATAGTCAATGTCCCCATTCCTGACCCAGCCAACCGCAGCTCTTCATGTCCCGGGTGCCCACCTGCAGAACCGCCCTGATTGCCCTTCTTGGTTTCTATTTTGCTTTGAGCTTACTCACAACCGAAGGTTGGAAGCAATGTTACCTACCCATTAGTTCAAGAAGTAAAATAAAATTTTTGTCCTCCAAAATCAAAATTTTATTAGCTGTTCGTGTTTTGAAGCTTTCTGAACATGGTTGGTTCCGTGTTCTGTCTGTGGTTAGTTCCTTGTCGCAGGCAAAACTATACGAAATTATGGTCTTACCTACTTGGACGATATTTTCAGGGATTGCGCGGGTACCCCCTAGACGGTCCCGTATTAATTTCATTGCCGTCGGACCCCCGTGGATTTCGTGAAACTAAAGTAGGTAGGTATCTCAGTTCCGAGGCAATGAACTACCCAAATTTTAAATTTATAAAATTTGAAATTTCAATAGTTGTCAGCTCTTCAGACTCGAATAGTGGAAAACCGATTTGAAATTGATCGATTCCCCGTAGAAAAGTATTTAAACATTTTCAATGATAAAATGGTTAGGGTGGGGGAGACTTTTTTCGACTTACCTATTAGTCCCAAGTAGTAAGTAATAAGGTTACAGTAAGAGTTCCTATAAAATCTTTGTTAGCCGAAGCATTTTGGCAGCTTCCGGTTCCGTCCTTTACGTCAACTCATTTATTTCAAGTTTTATTTTTTTTCTTCTTCAAATTCGACCACTTTAATCGTAAAGTACTTTCTTTAGGGAAACCAAAATGGAGCTGTTAACCTCGTGTTACCTCTAAAATATTTTTCCTCGGGATTTTCCCATCCTCTGAGAGCTAATGAAGGAGGTTTCCTCGTTTAATATGTCTCTCTGGAACAGTAGGTAGCGAACATCCTTAATCATAATTTAGACTTCATCACGCTTGGTAGCCTCTGCTATTTTCACCATAAAAACGCCAAGCCAGAACTACCCACCGACCATTTTTTTTATCCGCGGGAAGAATTAGGCACTACGCTGAAGAAAAAAAATATCTGAGGCGGAAAAGCTCGGAAATTCTACCGTTTTTCAAGTATTCAGCGGGTCGAGTGATTGCGATTTTATCGCCAGGCGTTCAGCAAGGTTTAAAAGTTGAAGTGGAAACGTCGGCGACCTGGAAAATGGATCGATGTTCTCGGGAAAAACGTTTTCCGCCGAATTCCGGGGTTCGAGCGAAAATAGTTTTAGGAAGAATGACCTCCGCGCTGCCAATTTTCCAAACGAAAAGGCGAGAAACTGAGAATAAGTATAGGTGTGTACGTCACAAATAAATTAGTAGAGTTGATAAATAACGTAAAGTCCTTCACTCACGTTACAATGAGGTGGATCGAGACGTACTTATAGGTAGGGTACGTACCGACACCGAAAGACATGTATATTTTTATACCTATTACTATACGTCCTAGCCAATTTTCCGATCGTAGCACGGGTAGTATTAGAAAACATTTCGGCCCTCGATATATTTTTGAGGAGCGGGGTATTGGAACTTGTTTCTACTTATTGTTAGAAGAGTAAGTCCTGTGAATTTCATCAAAATCGTTGGAGCAGTTTGGGAGAAAATGTGGAGAAAATTGATCAGATGTCGTTTAGGACCAGTTAAAGGTGCTGTTTCAGAAATTGAGTTTGCTGCTGATCGCAATACTTTCCTTTCACCTTCAGGTGGGCTGAGGAAAGTAGAAAGAGAGCACTGCATGCTCCATAAGAGCTCAACTGATTTCTAGTGACATCCGTGTTCACCCTGGTGTAGTTGATTCCAGATGGAAAAATGAGCAACCTATAACCTGGTCAGGAACTTAACCATAATTGTTCAAAACCTCAATCAAAATCGGTGCAGCCATTTTAGCGTGATTGAAATACGAACAAACAAACAACACATTCGACCATATCACGAAGGGGGAAATATTCTGTTCTAATGATAATGTGTAGGCAGCAGGGTACCTATTTAGGTTTTCAGGTACGTACCTAATAGAATACGGACAGGTATGAACCATCGATAAAAGCGCAGGATATTTTTCAAAACATGTGTACTTACCAAAGATATAACGGTAGCCTTAGGTATATGTAGGTAGGTACTAAAAATCAATAATGGTAGTCGGTAGATAATTTCACATTCGGGGAACCCTAGGACTCTGTGTGTAGGTACCTACTGACTTGTTTTTACAAAGACATAACGATAGGTATGCATTCAAAATTGTATATAACAGTTGATTTCACATTTAGGGGACCCTAGGAGTCCATCCGAGTGTCTTTTGGGGCAGCATTTGCCACGTATTGTTGGCGGAGGAGTCTGAGACCAGCTTCAATGGCGTCAGCAGTTTCTTGGTGCGAGGTAGACCCTGAGGGCACGTGACGTCTACGGACAGCGGGTGTGTGGTAGTCGAAGTCCATCGGAGGAGGCACAGCAGCACCCCTGGAGGAACTGAGATCGATTCCCTCTCCTGGATCTTCCTGGTCACCCAAACCAGCTTTGGCTGCATTGCGTTTCTTCAAAAAGTTCTTCGTCCTGCTGAACATAGGATTGACCTCTTCCGGTAGCTCCATTTCAGGCATGGGGATTTCCATAGATTCGTTAAGAGAAGTCTGGAGAAGACCCTTTTTCTTCTTTTTCTTTTTCTTCTTCTTTTTGACGCTGGCAGTTGTTTCGTTCGGAAGTGTGTCCATGGTAGAAACACTCTCGCTCATCGTAGGTGTCGGAATACTTGTGTGAAGAGGGGCAAACTCGTCGATTCGCTCTTCGCGTTTCTTCTCCACCCATTCTTCTTGCGTCATCACTGTAACAAATTATATTTGACGTTACATTCAACTGAATGAACTGGAACAGTGGAAATGAAGTCAATATCTTGGTGTTTGCAAGAAACCCAATCAATCAGTAAATAATTACCTGGCTGCTGGGCGCCATCTTTCCCAACATCCCACGGCCGTACGTGTGCTGCTTTCCTCAGTCTGATCTCCAAATCTTCTGCCACCTCTTCAACTGGTGCTTCTGGTTCCTTGGCTTCTTCGGTCTGGCCAAGTATTTCTGCAAAACGACCAGTCGATAGCAGCAAATCATTGTCAAAGAAATTATGTTATAAGAATAACTATGATATTCTTATTAAAAATTACAAATTAACTCCATCTGCTTGGCCAGCTTTTCAGCGTCAGAATGATTACCTTTCATACATAGAACGAGTGAACCTTAGAATAGCAGACTTAATTGATTCTGCTTATCTCTGCTACTATCACTGTTCAATGAGCAAAAGAACAACTTAGGCCATGGGATCATACCTTTGGGATCTAACGGTGGAAGACCTAGCCTGGCCCTTTGTCGCTGCCTGGCCGCGATGAGCCTAGCCTGCCTCTGTTGCTCTCGTCGCTCCCGCAGCGCCTTGGCTTCCTTCTGTTTTTGCTCCGTCTCGACTCTGATCTTCCGCAACATATCTTGCTCTTCCAACCTCTTTGCTTCGTCCGTCGAGAACCTCCAGTACCCCACACCATGACTCCGCGCCTCTGCAAACAACATTTTAATGAAAAATGACAACAAACGACAACCAAGGGTATGCATACTAGAAATAATTAATTTCAAAGGAAGAAGGCCGTAAGTTAATAAATCCATCTCATGTAAGTACTCGGATTTCAACGTTAAAGTGTTTTCAAATTCTCATTCATCGGTGTACATAGTACAGCTCACAATACGGCCACTATATGTAACATACAAGTGTTATATACTATATGTAGGATTGGGTGTATCGAAAAAACGCTTGTGTCGAGTTTCGAAATCGACTAGGGTGGAAATGGTTCCTTTGGACCTAAAAACAAAGTGGTTTCAAAGAAAAAATGTTTGGCCCACATTTTCAGCTTAAGCAAATTATATCAAAATACCAAATTTTGCCAATATAGGCGTATTCAGCTGAATCCCTCCAAATAAATAACAGATGATGCTAGGTGATGTGAGGTTGTGAGTAAAATTAATTTGAAGTCTCCCAAGGTACAAGAACTTGCAGTCATGACATTAATTATTTTTAGTATTGGTCACATTCTGTTGTAATTGTTATTATCCTATCATTCCAATCTTGTACTCCATTAATGTTCTAGGCGCCTATCCCGATGCTCTGATACACTTCTGTATGATGGAATTATATGTTAGAAGCAAGCATAATCTAATATCATTACTTATCAATACTTTTCCAATGGCTTATTCAAGAGGAACCGGGATATCTGAAACTAAGCATACCTAATCAACTGGTTTGCTCAAGCTGAAAATGTGAGCTAAATTTTTTTCCTTGAAACTAATATGTTTTTAGGTCTAATGCAACCATTTCCACTCTAGTCCGTTTCGAAACTCGACACAAGCGTTTTTTTCGATACACCCTAATGTACATACGAGTACATACAGGATGTACATGGGTACAGTGTTATACCTACACGCTCATGTTACATATGGTATCCACGGGTCGAACAGGTGTTAGGGGCCGATGCGCCCGTTCCAATTCATCTATCCGCCCCCGGATGGCGCCTTTTACGAGATGATGAAGTGGTAACTTATTAATCGGGTGGAGATTTTCATTCTCCACGACATCCCACCTCTTCTAACCCACTTGTCTCATCATGACTTTATAATTCCTCTCACAGATTATACCTGGACACCCGTTGATTAGTATAATGAAGGGTCTACAGCTGTTTCCCTAGTTGGCCTGTTACCATAGATTGAAGAGTCTATCAATGAGTGCAAAACAAAATGTGCCCAAAGTTTGGTGGGCACGGGCATAGCTTCCTCACTGACAGTAACATGGACGTAACTTGGAGCATCTATCCAATAAGTTAGTGACAATTATATCAATCTATCAAAATCGTTTGGGAGTTTTCTAAACTCCCAAATGACTTGAGGATTTGTTCCCCAAATGTTGGCGTTATTTAAAGCAAAATTTTGAAGAAAATGAAGCTAATGCAATGGCTTCAAAATTTTAGTAATGCAGATTGTTGAAATACGTTTCAATGCAGATTATCTTCATGGAAATACGTTTCAGACCATTCCAAAACGATGCCTGAAATTTAATACTTTAGTTGCCCAGAATTTTTGGAGTACTCGAAGGGGTCAAACTTTGAAAATTTACAGTCAAAAAATAAAAAAAATGTGTGTAAAATACCATTTTAAACATAGGAACATAAATATGGTATATTCGGAATCAGCGTGAAATTTCCCATGAGAATCACCCAAAAAATCGGTTAAAATTATTCTTTGAAAATTTGCTCATCAATTATTCATGCTGCAAGAATGGAACTTTTCACATTTGCCGTGGCTCTTACTGATTCGATCGCGATAAAATCCCTAGAAAACTACCCTTCATATCTGAGCGAAGCAGGGATCGGTGTTTAAGAAAATTCAGGTTTGCGCAGGTTCACACGCTACCACAGGTCTGAAGGCGATAAAATTCAAACGAGACCGCCTAGGGGCCAACTAGCACAATCCGGAGCGTCAGACAATAATTTCATATAGTTTTGCCAGTAACAGGGAATTGATCACAGATAGATGGTCCGACGGAGGCATGCACGGAACTGAACTTGTTCAGAAAGCTCTGAAAACCAAAATGCGAGAGGGAACATTTATCTAGGAGTACAATTGTTTTTGCCTACTTCTCACTCAAATCTGTAGGGAGGAAGCAAAACGAGAAGGCACATTTATGTTCACTGATGAGTGAATTTGCCTTTGGTCATAATTTGATGAGAAGGGTGTCTATTAATACAAATCTACCACATGACATAAATAATATCTCTGCGTGCTTCGCAGACATGATTGTTAGTATTAAGGGGCCAAGGACCCATGTAATTAAGTTACCGATTTTTCTCAGCCAATTTCTGTCCGATTTTGATGCGGTTTGCGGCATTCTTCTTGTCATTCAATTCTCTTGGGAGAGCATCTATGTATAATTTTAAGTTCGTAATTTTGAATTTTTCACGTCCTTTTTTTTTAAAGTCAAATTGGCATAAAGGCAAAACGTCTCCGCAGAGAATAAAAAAATAGGAAGAATTGCGCCAACCGCATCAAAATTCGTTTTAAATCAGTAGAGAAAAATGGAAAAAAACTGTGCAACGCTAAAATGTTTAGGGGAGGGGGTAGGGGGGAGGTTATCCGTATTTTAAACTTATTGGTCCGAAGTAGTAATAATGTTACAGTAAGAGTTCTTATAAACCCTTCGGTAGCTGAGATTTAGGCTTTTTAAGGACATTTTGGGCTCCGTTCCTTGCCCCCTTAATCGCGTTGAACAAAAATAAAGTGGGGAAGGAAAAATGCAGAGAAAAGATTATTATTGAACTAGGATAACTTAAATACGACTTGAAAAATATGTAAATACTTAATTAGGAAATTTTTCTTTTCGACGAAAGAATGTTTGATAAATTGAACTCCCGAAGCATAAACTCTTGGCAACAGCACAAAAAATTAGCCTGGGACAAAAATTTTCATTTTGATAAAAGGATAGATGAGACGCTCTTCCCATAACGTACCTTATCCCCACTCTTTTTTCCTCAAATGTCAATAACGTCATCACTCCGACACAGTTGGCCGTCTGAACCAACGAGCAGAATATGAGGCAAAAATCAAAAAATATTGTTAACGCACAATTTAGTGTGCAAACACGCTACAAATGTGCCCCAAACGCAAAAAAATCGAGCTTTGTAGTTTTTTCACTGTTGGGCAAACGCTATCTGTAACTAAATTTGTTTTCGTTCATTCAACACGCATGTTATACTATATGGTTAAACCGCCTGAGTCTCTAGAACCGAATAGAACCAACGGGAATTAATGACACGTGTGTAACGGGAGTGAATAACTAACGAGTAACTAATTAGTTACTTAGCTATGATGAGGACGGCGCAAAGGGTATACCCCTCCTTCAAGACTGATCGGTCGTGCAGGTCTTTGCGTGGGCAAAATGTCTTGCAACACCGGGGAGTAGATTCTTCTTTCCTTCGCGAAACGTCCATCATGAACCAGTAGTGATTATAAATATATACCTTCCTGTACAAAATCAAATGCTTCCAACTTAGAAAGGAACAGAAGAACACGTGACAAGCTGTTGTACGAGGGAGGCTTGTTCTGTAGGGATGCAAATCGATTTTTCACCTCCGATTTTTTGTCATCGATTGATTGTTCCGATTTTCAGTCCAAAATAGATTTTTTGTCTTCAAAAATCGATTGTTAAAAATCCCCCCTCCCACAAAAAAAGAAAGTCTTTCCTCGTCAAATTAATCCTTGAAAATGCACTGAACTGAAAAATGCATTTTTTATACTTGATGGACTTGGTTTGGTCTATGGCCTTGACATTTTCAACGATTAAATATTGAACCAAGCAAATTTTTAAATTCTTGAATGACCCCACCATTATAATTTCATTTTTCATGCACCCAATGAAAGTTCCATTATTATTGTAAAAAAAAATAAATAAATAAAATAATAATAATAAAAAAGACAATTGAATTTTAAATAAATAAGAACCTACCGAATTTTAATAGGTAAAATACCAAACTATCAAAATTCTATTCCAACTATCAAAACTATTCCATTATTATTGTAAAAAAAAGAAAAAAAGACAATTGAATTTTAAATAAACAAGAACCTACCGAATTTTAATAGGTAAAATACCAAACTATCAAAACATCCACATATTTTTATGTTTATTAAAAAAAAAAAAAATTGAATAAGTTCTTTGAAAAATCGACTTTTGGAAAAATTGATCTTTTGAAAAATCGAATTTCTACCCGATTGATTGGTGCAATTGCTTTTAAGCTTTCGATTGAGAAACGATTTTCAAAATCGATTGTTGGCGAGAGATTTTGCATCCCTTTTGTTCTGATTTTTGATAGATACCTAATGAAATAAAAGCAGGCACCTAGTTAAAGGCTCGGCTCACCAACGGTTTGCTTTTCGTGAAAGTCGATTCATCATCGCAAAATTCGCGCTTCTTTCGTAACATAATTACATTCTCCGTAACGTTTTTGAGCACGATAGTAATTGCAGAATCATGTTCCATGCTTTCAAGACCAATCAATTCAACACCTGTAACGTAATATTATCGGCTCGTAGGGCGGTTAGGTTCGATCGCAGAGGGTAGTGTTTTAGGATCAAAAGGTGTTTCTAAGGAGGCGGGTATGAATTAACCTATTAAAATGTCAGTATAAATGATACCTATTCAAGTACCTAGGTACCCTTTTCTAATTTGAAATGTAAAATCCGATACCTACCTACCAACTTTATGTATAATTGTGGAAAAGACAGCCGACAGCGACACGAACCAGTTCTAAACAAGAAATAGTCGTTTATAAGCCGTATTTTTTATTTCTAATTTTTTTGTACACCAACAAACACCACCGATGAGGGCTACGGAGGCAAAAAAAGTCATTATGTAAAATGCTAGTCCTCCTCCCATCTCGCCCCAATGGGTCCCCTAACGCCGGGCTGCAGGAATGCAAATGAATCTAGATCCTCCCGATTACAGGGATTCCTTGGTTTACGGAAACCAACCTTTGATGGCATTGACCTCAATACGTACTAATCGAGGACAAAAAATTAATTGAAATTGCCGAAAAATCAAAGGCGGCTTTAGGATGAATTGCCTGAGGTGAAGCCCCATTATGCTCTCAGAAAATAGAAGTGATCGTCTACCCTAATATAAATTTGGCCGGGATTCATCCAATGAAAAATACTCTGCCAAGTGGAAATGGCACATAGCTTCCTCGCGTCCAAATAAAATTTGAAATCAAAAATAATTTATTGTGTAAGTTCAAAACTCTTGATCGTGTTGATGTTTGTCAGTTTAGACCAAATGTCAACATGAATTTTTGAAAAAAATTGTGTAAGTTCAAAACTATTGATCGTGTTGATGTTTGTCAGTTTAGACAAAACGTCAACATAATGGTGAACGAAAGTTATGTTGGAGCATGCGTACAGCGTACCGTTGATTCAATCGTGATGAAATTCATATAGAAGCTCAAGGGGCCCTACCCGCATAATCCCTGAAAATATGAACGAAATCGGATGCAAACTATGGGAGAAATGGCCGTAACAAGGAAATGCGGACAGAGAGACAGACAAGGAACAAAATTTGTTCAGGGAGCTCTTAAACGTATAATGTGAATGGAAATTTCAATTTTAGAGGAGAAACATTTTGTTCGAATCTCAAAGTGAAAACAAAGCTACCTCCGGTAGAGTCGGTAGCGACACCTCATATCTTACATTTTGTTCTTAGTTCATATTCAGCATTTTGGATAACTGAACATCAACGGAGCTCATCCTCTTAATTAACGGACCTCTTATTTAATGCTTTGAAACAGAAGGTGTTTTTCTTTGGCTAGATGCCAACCAAATTAAAAACAGGCTTTTATCATGGGTTTCTACAAAATAAAATGATACACTTGGTCAAACTTTGAAATTTCTCCCTTGATGGGAAAAACAATAGAACATGGATATGTCTAGCGCCTTTAGGAGCCGCTCAGCTGATCTGAGAGTTCCATTTTCGACTCAGCTGATCTGGGAGCTACATTTTCGACTCAGCTGATCTGAGAGCTCCATTTTCGACTCAGCTGATCTGGGAGCTCCATTTTCGACTCAGCTGATCTGCGAGCTCAATTTTCGATGCAGAGAGTAGTACCTCAAAACATTGCGGTAGTACCTCATTGATTTCTACCTAGCCTTCATTTTTCGAGTTAATAATAATCTAAAGTGCTGGAGCGTTGCATTTGTTGGGGACAAAAAAGTGGAGAAAAAAAGTGTCGCGAAAAATTCCTTGACCCCCAGCCAAAAGACATATCCATGTCAAAAAGAAGAAAAAAACCAATCAGGTCTGATCAAGGTCCTTGTCAGAGCATTCATGGTATAGCTCACATTAGGAGGGATATTTGCAAGCGCAAATATGCAATTTGTTGTCAGTGGCAAATTTGGCAGTTTTCAAGGTAATATGCCGATTGATTTCACAAAACATTTCATAATTTCAGAGAAAACTCCTCCTAAAACACTGTGTTAGAGCCATCCATATAGTCCTTAAATTGGAGTAGGTAACCAAGTAACCGAGTGCTTTCGAATTTGGGGTACAAACCCCATAGTACAATAACAACGCAGCAGGTAGCAGTACCTACTACCGTACCTATCTACCTGATTTGCGAGTTTTAACTCTGTAATACGAGTACATAGCAATAAACAAAATGGTTGAACAAAGGTAGGTGATGTACCACGAACATTCTGGTGAAATAGGGATGAGAAGGCCTATCGAAACATGGGATTTTTATATAGACAGATTGAGGTTTAGGCTTAGCATTCTTAAATATCCCCAACATAAGTGTATTCGTGGCATTTACTTCAGTCAGATCGCTGGTCTATTAGGTCTGGGGGTAACCCTATGGAGGGAGGTACCTTTTAAATTCTGATAGGATTTTCTAGGAATGCTGTGGTTTAGGAGAGAATGACCATCACCCGGAAGAGATTGGAGGAAACGTCTCTCACACCAAAGAAAAGGGTCATGACTTCACTCCGTTTTTCCATTCCGTTTTCCACCTCCTGGGAATCACTCCTGCGTGTTCGCAAGCAATATTAAGGCAAACTTGCAAGTCAGGACTGAGGAAAACACTCAGTTTATTTTTCCTCTTCACCATCCAGAAGGTATTCTTTCCTTCCCTCGTCCATATCCTGTGATTGTGACCTAGATAAAAGATCGAGTTTCTCAGGCAAAGAGCCAGGAGGGAATTATGAGAGTCGGCTCCCGGTTAGGTATGGAAGAATCGGGTGAGGTACCTAGTCAACCACAAAGGGACCCATTGTTTCTCGAGCGGATGCTGGCGTCGACTGATGTGTAGATTTGTAGTTTTACCGGCTTTATCTGGGCACAGTACCTCTTCAAGTTCCTTTTGAAGTCCGGCTACCTCCACCTACTGGTAAAGCGATCTGCATTGAGAAGGAATCGTGTGTAGATAGTTCATCTCCTCACGGTGTACCCCTACAGAACCTACCTGTATCTCTACAACCTACTCCATTATAAAACTCTTCTTCGTCGGCAACTAATATTTTGCCCATCCTATCAGAAATGTAGGTATTTTACTAGCGTGCAGCGTTTTGAGCGGAAGCAATATTCATTATCCTGCAAATTCGGAAGTCGTGAGATAGTGGTTTCTATAGGGTCTCCAGTTTGCGCCTGCGCGGGAATTCACGTTTTCTCTGTCCGAGTAGCTATCATTGATCCTATAGTGTTTTAACTCATACGAGACCATTGACCATCTAAGGGTTAAAACCATGATCCCTGAAATTGTCGTCATAATTGTGAGAGTTTCGCTATTCCAAATGATTTTGGTTTATGCTGGCGCAGAGACCACGGGAGATACCTACGACAACGATGAAATTAATACGGGACTATCTAGGAGCAAACGATCGGGCGAAGTAGATAACCATAAAGGGCACTGCGCAATTTTTCGAAGAAAATGAAGCTATTTCACTGGCTTCAAAATTTCAGTAATACAAATTTCTGAAAATTGTCTGCAAGGAAATCCGTTTCAGACCATTCTAAAACGATTCCTGAAATTCAACCCTGAAATCAGAGTCAAAATCCCTAAAAAACGTGTTTTTTGAGATTTTCGGTGTAAATTACCATCTTAGACATAGGAACATATATGGTATTTTCGGAATCAGCGTGAAATTTCCTATAATAATTATTATATAATTTAATTTCCTATAAATTATTCTTTAAAAATTCGCTCATTAACTCATGCTGCGTGAATGGAACTTTTTACTTTTTCAATTGAATGATCTCAGTGAGAGCTTTCCAAAAAGGTGCAACATAAGGGGTATCTGATGAGCAGAAGAAGGACTTGTAAGGAGAATTTGCTACCCCATCTCACCCCGGACCCACCATCATCTAGAAGTTATTTCGTCGCAAGCGTTCTTTCCACCCGTTGAGCGCAGCGCAGAATCCATTCGTGGAAGTTTCATTGAAATCGAATGCAAACTGTGGTACCTTTTATTGGACATTAGACTGACACAATTCACGGGAGTATGGTGAGGGGGAGAAGGTTTCTTGTTCGCTGGGCCAAAGGGTGCAAAATGTATGATATGATTTGATCATGTCAACACGGGAAGGAGGTAATTTGCGACGGAATGAACGTGTCAAACTTGTTCATGAGATCAGTCAGTGTAATTAATCGAAACGATCGGTGGCACGTTGACGTGAAGGTGAGGTAAAGCTGAGAGCCGTGATTGAGTTAAAGGGCTGATGGGTATTGATAATGTGTCAGCCATCAGGGGAGGAGGATGTTGGTAACTAACTAGCTAATTAAATTGGCTTTTATTTACCGGAGCTCCTTAGCGGCTTGGGAGCCAAGAGGGAGATGAAGTCATCGCTAAACCCCATTAGCGCCGCATCTACGCATATAGGGAACGCATATGGAATATTTACTTATTCAGATACCGCATACGCAAAGTAGGTAGTAGGTACTTAGGTTGCCTAGTTTGAAGGGAACTACGTAGGTACTAAAGGTACTAGGTTCCTTACATATGTGCTATTACTTATTCCTGGCTAGTATTCCTAGTAAAGCTCCTTAGTATGTTAGGTCATCCTTTTCGTGAACAATGAGTAAGAGCTATAAATTATGGAGCCGAAGATTAGCTAATCATAGCATAAACCCTGAACCACTGAACACGAATGAAGGTTTTATTCATAAATCAATAACCTAGAAAATATGAAACATGTACAACTGGTGTTAGAAATGTTCTCTGTAGTGGGAACTGGGAATACTACAGGATATTGCTCTCTCATACTGCTGCAAGATAGGCTGGCTTCAACCTATCGATGGAACCTGGCTGGACCCTCTATGTAGAATGTCTTTCCACGGGCCATGATTACCTTGTACGAAGCTGTAGCAAAGGCTTACCTCTGCAGCTTAATTTGTTTCAGTAAGGCAGCAATCTGACTGCTCAGCATGGCAATCTTTCTTTTCCACTCTTCGTTGTTGTTAATTTCAGATTTTGCCAAAGTTATGTAACCATGATAGGCGTAGGTGATTGATTGTGGATAAATCTTCAGATGTTTCCTGATGACGGTGCTTCTTATTTATTTTTTTCAAGGTGTGATCGTTCCCTCTTCTTCCTCAGTTTTCCTCCTTCAGTCCTCTTTCCTGTTTCCCTCCATTCCAGCTACCCTGTCAACTTCGAGTTTCAACTCTTCATTTGGACTAGGTACTTTTAGTTCTTGTAACCCGCGTATTAATGGTGCTTGAGTTTTCAATCAAAGACACTGGCTCATCTGCCTTACGTGCCAGTGCTTGTGTTGGCTCATCTGAAATTGCCAGAACTGTCCTGACTGGGTCTGTTAATCGCTTAAGCCAAAGATTTCGCAGGTAATCCCCTGTACTTAATCCGGTATGGCGGTTTGCATCTGTGTCAATAGAAATTAAGGCATATTAGTAGGTACCTCGTAACATCTTAGACAGCTTTTTTTGACGTTTGCACAATGTAGGAATCTGATGAACGGGTCATCAACTCAGTCTTGAATGAATAATACTTATGATTGTGAGGTTTCTGCTCTTAC
>JAEMON010000004.1:27832687-27864148 GCA_030264115.1 Lygus lineolaris
GACGCGTACGAGCTTGAAACGTCGAACGGCGGCCCCTTAAGAGTCGATTATGTCAACAGCTTTGTTCGCAGTGCAGGTTCCGAACACTGGGAACGGTTCTGCGCTTGCGCAGTTCAGTGTTTGCGTTCACAGTGCAGCCGTTCTGAGTTCGCAGTTCTAGTTCTGTCTCATAGTGCATCCAGAACCAAGTTCCAAACCAGTTCGGAACTGTTCGGTTCCGTTCTGAAATTTTTTCCGAACTCAGAACTAGCGCATGCGCATTGTTGAGCTTATTGTTAATGTAACGCTAAATACCACCTGATCACGGGACATCCTTTTTGCTGTTTACTCTCACACATTTATTTTAGTCCGCGGTCGTTACTAATTTCTGCTTTCCGTTTTTATTTTTATGTCTGTTAGTAGAAGTAGCATTTTAGTGAGTTGGGTGAAGGAGGTGCAAGTGATGTCGATGGCATGAAAATGTTTTTACGTTCTGTTTTTTGTTTTTCAGCATACCTACCTAAGTATTTGTTTCGAATTAAAAAAGAAAATATAATACCTCGTAAAACAAGTTGTCTAGTTGTTGTTTTGAAACCCTGAAAAGTGAACTCATAAATACCTAATTTACAGGAAGGAAATTTGGTATACAAATAATACACCTCTACTTTCGTTTTAAAAAAGAAGCAGCTTCCACAAATCTTGCAGAGAGGAATCCTCTACAGAATTTCCAGCTTACCAAGACCAATCTGTTAGTTGTATGAAATTTAAGTAGAAAAATTTGTCTTTCTTAGTAATTACTAGTAGGTAATTTGTTTTTTTTTGTTTTTTTTTTGGTAAAACTAGGTATGAATCTGTTTAAAAAATATACATTATCAGGAGGACACCAGAGCATTTCAGTGACTGTAGTTACCTACACAACTTGGTAGTTTTACTAGATAGCACCAAATTTTATCAAAAATTAATAGCGTCAGCGTGTATCCAAATAAGGTAGGTAGCCTACTTGTTTGACACTACCTACCATTATTACCTAAATTTTGGGGTGTAAAGACAAATTTCATCTTGGTAATCTATGCTATTATAGATGAGTTGGTATTTATAGGTCAGAAGGTAACAAAATTCTTCTTCTTCATTATTCAGGAATCCTACTTCCATGTTTATTCATCTTCAGGTTCAGGAAACGTTCACAGTGTAAGTTCAGTGGCCTTGAATTCCGGAATTATATATTCGGAACCGCTTAGTTCTAGAACGGTTCGGAACCTGCACTGCGAACAAAGCTTATGACAGACACCTACATCACAACAGTAGAGTACACCCAACTCACTTGGATTTCTGCAGAAGATCAACTTCTTCTGAAGTCATTTCCGCCACATCCCTCTCGTTTCTTTGAGAAACTCCAGGGTTAGCTTTGACTACAGGCTTAGGTTTAGATGGAAGCTTGACGTAACTTTCGCTCCCTCTGAGTTTGTCTGCTTCTTCTTTTTTCCTGATCAACTCGGCTTTCAAGCTCACCAACTGCAATCAATACAAATAACTTCGTCCGTAAACCTTCTACAGTTCTTCTACGCAGGTGATTACGAGTAGTACTATCCACTAAGAAATTTCGCATGACATAAGACATCGTCTACAACGGGTTTTTTGGTAGGTTGAAGACAAGAATCCAGAATGTAATGTGCCCATTCACTTCACAGTACAGAATTAATTTTTCTCGAATCTCCTAAACAGCGACACACATAATATTTCGCAACAGAATAAGATAAGGTTGAAATAAGACTGACAAACTTACGGAGGATTTACTGATGTCGATAGTTTTTCCGGATTTCATCGTGAATGATGATTGCATTACCATTTCATAGAATTAATTGAGGAATGCATAATATAGCTAGATTTAAGTATTGAAAGAAGAAAACTATCAAAACCTAAACAAATTAGAAACACCAAGAAATAAAATACAAAGAAGAGTTAGCGTTGCTTTAATACCTGGCTATTAATGCGAAGGTATCAATTGTAGACCAACGCTACAAAAATCTTTTATCCTTATCATTATTACAACACCAGACAGATTGAAACCGGTTCTCTGTTATTCAAAACTGCACGCAAACTTTTATTGAACATTTTTGCAATATTTTGTTTGCATCGCAAGCGTGCAGTCACTACATTGTTGAATCGTGAAATTAAGAAGTCACGACTATTCCTTCTCAATGTAAACGAGCGATGTAACAGTCACGCGAATTTTATCACCGAACAGGTGTTCTTTGTTTATCGGCTGATAAAGAGCGTTTATCGCGTCATCAATGTCTTCTGAACTTTGGAATTAGCCACGGTTGCTCGACTCGCGTTATTCTATTGTTCAATGCCTCATGCCTTGCACATTCCTGGTCCTCGCCACACTTCATCACCAAAAGACCTTCTGCTTTAGTGAAATATCGTGAGCTATGAAAGGTGAAGTGGTTTTTCTTCACCCCGATCTAGGGGTTGGCGGTGCCGAACGTTTGGCAGTCGACGCCGCGATCGCCCTTCAAAACGGCGGATATAAAGTAAGTTTTGTCACTTCCTACCACAACGAAAATCATTGCTTTCAAGAAACCAAAGACGGCACGTTGCACGTGGACGTCGTCGGAGGTTGGATCCCTAGAAATTTATTCGGAAGATTTTTCGCACTATTCGCATACTTGAAAATGATCTACTGCTCCTTCTACATACTGTTTTTCCGCAAACCGGACGTAGTTTTCTGCGATTTGGTTTCAGTTTGTATTCCCGTCCTCAAGATGAAAGTCAAGAAAGTTATATTTTACTGTCATTTCCCGGATCAGTTGTTGTCCAAGAAAGAAGGATTCATGAAAGCTGCGTATCGCATTCCTCTGAACTGGATGGAGGAGAAAACCACAGGAATGGCAGACAAAATATTTGTAAATAGCGCATTCACGAAATCCGTATTCAAAAATACGTTTTCGTCGCTTAGAATTGAGCCTGATATTTTGCATCCTTCCATCAACACCGTAAACATTGACAAGACACCTGTTGAACCGAAAAAGGTTGATGATTTTATATTTTTATCGGTGAACCGCTACGAGAGGAAGAAATATGTGGAAATGGCTGTCAAAGCTATGAAAACGGTATTGACTTCTGTGAAGAAGGAGGAAAATGGAAAAATTAAACTGTACGTTGTGGGAGGTTTTGACCCAAGAGTGGATGAAAACGTGGAATATTTTGACGAGTTGAATCTGCTGGTGGAGAGTTTAGGGTTGGAAGGGAAGGTACAGTTTTTCAAATCTCCATCGGACGCTGAAAAGACGAATCTTCTGAGACAAAGTGACTGCTTGGTGTACACCCCGCCTAACGAGCACTTTGGAATCGTGCCGCTAGAGGCCATGTACGTGGGAAAACCTGTCGTAGCTTGCAACAGTGGCGGCCCCACAGAGACGGTTGTTCATGAGAAGACTGGTTTACTGTGTGACTTTGATCCTGAAGATTTTGCGAAAGCTATGCTCCGCATCTATAATGACTCATCTCTCAGGTAATTGAATAAATCTTTTATTTAGACAGTTCTTGCAGGTATATGAGGAGCGTGTCAGGCTACGAGTAGGGAGCTCAACCAATAGAAGTTGGTTTTTGCGCATGCGCGTGTATCTCGTTACGAGTAGAGTCATCTCCCAGCACGAATGGAATTGGCCTAGACGAGTGGACTCTCAAAAACGAAGATAACCTTCATTGAAGGTAACCATACTGGCACCATGGATTGAATTTAATTAAAAAATTGCTTTATATATGATAGTAGGTAGGTATACAACAACCGGATACAACATAAGAAATAGTAGGTTGTTGTGCTCTCGGTTAATTTTCGAAGCCTTCAACAAGTTTATTGTAAATCAGACTTTCTAGAGGGAGTGCAATTTTCACTCAGGGAAGGTCTGAGGTGGTGTGACTAAAAACAAAGAATTCAACAACTTAACAATTTGTGTAATCGGATAAATCAACATTCGCCCATATGCATGTGGAGGAACTCACTCCAGGGAAATAATATAGATAGTTTTGAGCATGTACATGACTTATAACTAACGTGCACGTTTTCAAAGGGTGAATATAATTATATGCTCTTCGGGGATTGGCTTTGCCGTACTAATATTAATACTATTCATATAGGGATATCGATGTTCCCCTGGAGATTGAGGATGAATGGGACTGCCTCGCCAACTATTAGTCCGATCAAAGAAAGAATGGTGACTCCATTCCCGGGTATGACTTAAAACTGCAATGCGGAAGAAAATCCAGTGTTAAACTAATTTGATATCCGGTATAATAGGGGTTTGTCTGAAGGGCAGAAAATGCGTTGATACTTATCCCCTTTCCAAGTGGGGTTGAACGTAGGTATGGCTGAATAATTACTGCAATCTGGCTTTTGGAAGTCGGTATCGTCCTCTCTCGTCTCCGAATTCGAAGGAATGTGTTTGACACAAGGTATGCTGGAAAAATATGGGATATAAGTATATCTCCAACATATCGGACAATGGATACGAGATTCGATTCGGATCTCGGACGCTTACCGTGCACGTGGTGCGAGAAGTATATCAAACGGCGAAAATCCACGCCTTCAGCTATTTCACAGTTTCTCAATGAAACGTCGATTATGAATAGCCTAAACCTTCGAGGGAGGATACTTTTAAATTACTCAGTTAAACCATAACTGGCACTGAGAAAAAGGCAAGGGCAAGAACGCCCGACAAAGGAAAGGAAACGCTCGTCCCCGGGCTGCAAATCTCCAAAACCAGTGGAGGGACGAGAACGGAGTGGGAGAAACAAACCTTCCCTATGGGATATTCGCATTGAAGTAAATGTCAGCTGATTAAGTCGGATATCTATTCAGAAAGGTTGGCGGCATTGTATGATTATTGTGGTGATTATCACCACAAGGTATAGGAAAAGAAAAAAGATCTTCCATACCTACCTACCTACTCCTAACCGTTTGCTCAACTATCCAACCCAATAGTGTTGTTCCTGAATATCCAAAAATTGGTTCTGAATATGACAGTCCATTAGTGTAATACAACAAAGCTGTGACACCTGGTAATTTATAACCGCTAATCAGGAATGCTCACAACATCGGGTTTTCTAAGCTAGCCGTGGTCCCCACCGATTCTACCGAAGCTGGAGGTAGGTTTGCCTTCCATAATCAGGTCCGTTTCCTTACCATTCACCAAACAGGCCTCATACAGTTCCTGATATTCATTTTCGAGTATCGAGAGAAACCTGTAAGAGAAAATTCTTAACAACAAGAACATCAAAATCACTACATGAAATCTACGAATTCCGTCCAATTCGCATGTTAACGTTATTTAACGTCTCGTAGGTCAACTCGTGTCCTGGCTCTCACACTCGTACAATACGACTCTGGAGTTAGCATCTGCTTGTGCTCCCCCCAGTAACATCCTATTGGGAATCCCAACTTGCTACTCATTTACCTGCAAGAACTGTCTTTATTTTGTTCTAGGTACGTACCTACATTGCCGCTATAGTTGAATTATAGATGTACCTATATATTATTTTGTTTCCCAAATAGACAGACTAGCTCTAATCATTCGAAAGCTATCAAATATTAATGGTCTAATGAATCAATTATTCTGTTGCTCCTATCCAGGTCATCAATGGGTGCTGCTGGGCACAAACGCTTCAACGAGAACTTCTCATTCCAATCTTTCTCTCAGAAGTTGAGCGCTGAAGTCGCTGTAATGCTCGGTCTCAAAAAGCAAGACTGAACTGAACTTTCACTCTACAAGTTCCGAAAAGTTGATTGGTCGTATCCTTCTGCCCTAAAAGCTTCATTGTTATAATATAGAGATGTTATTCGGCTAATAAGTTTATTGTATACCTATTTTTAAAAGATAAAATTGTTATTTTGAGAATTATAAGTACTATTGATATTAGTATCTTCTTTCTTCATTCAGGTGTTTCTAACCTCCCACAGAATTTGGCACCTACCTGCAGCTTTGTCATGCACAAACCCTGTATCTATTATTCAGTGATTGTGTCTTGGTTCCTTATATATTCCTTACGTACAATACTGCCTAAATATACCAGAGGTGTGCCAATCCCAATACCAATATCTGTTGTAACTGTTCCTACCTGTTCCAGTTAAAGGCTTGGAAACCAAGCCTGTTCCACTTGCCTACTGATCTGAAGGGATTTGGCCCACACCCAACTCCCAATGCCTTTGATCAAGGAGGCGCAGGCTGTAGAATGGTAATGGGATTGTTCAGGATCAGGACGATGAAACCATTGAAGAAGGTTCTTCGTTCTTCCATGGTTTTACGTTCCCAATCCTCAAAATATTCTCAACCTATAGCAATCCTTCAATGGTAGAATTTCTTGAAATTAACCCTTTAGCTTCAAGGATATCGCGTGAAAATTAGATGTAACCTGGGGCCGAGGCCCGCTTCATCATGTTCTTATGCCATCTATCTTCAGTCAAAATAATTATTCTCCAGGGACTTCCTGTAGGGGTGAAGAAATATATCACCATGGAAGTCTTCTTCTTCATGTAATCCATCATCGTATTAGTTCTAAAGCTTCCTGGTAGATGACCAAAAGACAGTCTTTCTGCCATCGTGTCATGAAGAGGAGAGTTGGGAGCAAGGTGGAAGTGGTGCATCTTTCACTGCTACCTAGCGAGCTGTCTCAATTAGCCACGAGGTATGTTGTAGCGCTGCCTGTGACCACTGCAGAAACTTTATCACCCGCACAATTATAGGTAGGTACTACGTCATCGTCAATCGTTTTCAATAAGTTAGTAGGCACTAGGTAGTTTTTATAAGAATCATTTGGACAGAACTCATTCGATATTGTCGTAAGAAGTGCCTGTCATAGATCCATTCCCAATCCCATCCAATCGACTCCCAGATCCATGAGCAAATTATGTGGATGAAAAAAACCATTTTTTGTTAAGGAATATTAATTTATTCCAATGTATTGTACCTAAGTACTTAACAAGTTTCATTTTTTCATATTAGTTTTCGAACTTTGTGTAGGTTGGAGTGGACATTTTAATTTTGGAGGGCAAATTTGTTTTACTTCAGTAGGTAGGTACTCGCATTTATATTTATAGTACCAGTAAGCCAGTAATAATGTACCTAGGTATTGTTTTTTTTATTTTTATAAAAGTGCCTACTTAGGTACCTGGGTGTAATTTTTCAACCATTCGTGACACGATGATAGAAAGACAGTTTTCTGTCATCTATTGGGAAGCTTTAAAACTAATACGATGATGGATAAAGTAAAGAAGAAGACTTCCATGGTAATTATATTTCTCCACTTCTACAGGAAGTGCTTGGAGAATAGCTATTTCGATTACAGATAGATGGCGTAAGAACCCGATAAAGCGGGCCTCTGCCCCAGCGCGCAGATGACCATTTGCCCGAAAAGTAGGGCCTCGGCCCCAGGTTACATCTAATTTTTACGTGATATCGCTGGCCTCGGAGCTAAAGGGTTCACAAATGAATTGATGGGTCAGAAAAGTATAGCGATTCTGATTCAATGTTGCAATTGCGCTTTCAACAGAAGTCAGTAACACGAATGTGAAAATACACAGTTTTGGGAACATGATTGAAGACTTAGAAACTCGATTGAAACAAAAAATGTTAACCTTTGTGATACAGGTTACTACAGGAAAATTCATTAATGCGACATGCAGCAGAATACCTGGGTATTGAACTCAGCTGTCACCTTGGTCTCGTGACGCCTGTCTTCTGATCCTATGGAACATTTTACATTCGATTGACGAAAATTAATTTTTCTAAAAAGAAAAATTTATTTACTTACTCAATATTTCAAGTTTTCGAACTATTTTCCCTATACATATAAGTAGGTACGTAACCCTTTTAAATTTTTAATAAAGCCATTTTTTGCATTTTTGCTTCTTTCTGTGTTTGTTTTTCAATCCAATATTATCGGTCCGGATCATCGATGTATCGATAATATCGCATGTGTGGTATCGATGCTAGAATATCGAAAGCCGATGATCGATATTTTGATAACATCGATATCCCATCCTTAGTATCAGTTGAGAGAACTTGAATGGTTTCACCGAGAGATAAGGTTCCATTCTCGATCAGAGAGTAGCAGCACACCTCTACAGTATAGGTACCATAATAGGTACATATATGTGATTGTGATTTTCATCAATGTGTACCTACAAGGCTGACAGATACAATTAAGGAGGTTCTTACGTCATAAAAATGCATAATCAATATTACAAATATGCTTTAAAATGTATTTTATTAACATAATATATTATATCAAATGATCCAACAAAACATCTCAGCCATACTGATTTATAAATCACAGCCATTTAAACGAAATTAGAAAAAAACGACCTAATAAATACGTCGTTACAAAATGTAGGCGTACAACTTTTCTATAAGAAAAAGAACATCATAGTTTATTCAATAAATAATAATACAACCACTCTGCGGTTCATTCAAAGTAGAAAATTCAGAAAATCGTTTTGCGTCAAATTCTTCCTCGACATCTAGCCAATACTAAAGCTTGTATCAAATCCTCGCTCAAGAGGCAAAACACGTTTTCTTCATCTATTCCAGTCGGAACTTCCTGGACATTTCTATTTTACTTTTAAAAGCACGACAGAAACTCTCAAAATGAGTTTTCACGCGCAAGCTCTGGCGAAAATGAGTCATTGTAGTACGTAGGACCCGACGTCTATCAATTCAAAATGTAATGGAACAATTTAATTTTAATGTCTGTAATCGACAGCATACGGCATTTTCAGTGCAGCCGATTTCATTAATAATAGTACCTCTTCCTACTCGCAAATTCATTTTCAACACGAAAATACCATTTTCTACAATTTTATAAAATTAGTTGTTCTAGTAGGAAAATTAAGATTCCTTCCAACTTAGTACCTATCTACAGTTACAATTTCCTATGTAAAATTTCGTAACTCATATCTACTGGAACCTCAATGTAATGAGATGAATATTAATAACAGTAGGTAGGCACTCTACCGGGTATCACTGTTCTTCAGCAAGTAAAGAGTGGTATTGGGTAATAATAGTCAACTTACACAATAGGTACCTTTCAACTGAGTGGTTTACTTATGGTGGGTATTAGGGTTCACGCACTACTTTCGACGCTAGGGAGAACGATTCTTAGGAAATTGCCCTGTCATTAAATAGTACCAACGAATTTCGTATCGATAGAACTACCAACTCGAACGTGAACTCATCGTACTAAAGGCGTTTTGGGTTGACTTTCGAATTGAGCATCCGTGTAAGAAATAATGATGCTCTTGAAAAACTCTTTGGAACATAGAGAAGATATTGTTTAAAAACCCTACACGTTTATTGACACATCCACTGCGTCTCCAAAATAACAAACTTCTCATGGGCCTGAAAGGAACAATCGATTTATTCACAAAACTCGAAATTTCGATTTCAATGATCGATTATCATTTTTTGATCAACCTTCATACACCATCGAACAGTGATATTCGAGTAAGAATCGATTTTAGATTGCTCTAATAGCTACCCCAGCGACCAAAATTCGGACGTCGGTCGCTCCCCGTTTTTGATGACCTGTCCATCGAGACGCAGTGAAGGTGGTTAGGTTAGGTTCTAACGATACGGAATCTGGCATAGAAGTGAGCTATCAGAAGTGCATGGTTCCGACTATTGAGCAACATTTTTTGCTCGAATGTTTAACTGAATAACATAGTGTTTCGGTGCTTACAGCCTGGAGCTGTGATAAAAGCCAGAGAAGAGAGCAGAAGAGTTACAATTCAGAGTGGAGCGACAGTAAGTGCAGTTCAAATCCTTCTAGAGGATGGATGATTATTATTTATTTGAGGAAACCGGATCATTAAGAATGTGGTATTTACTTTGGGGGCTAAAAGTAGAAGGCATTCACGTAATTAATCAATCGCGACATGTACACAGGGAATTTCATCATTTTTTTGTACGATAAACTTCGAGAAGATGCCAACAGGTTTTATGAATATTTTCGGATGGATATTACGACATTCGACTACTTGCTAGATAAAGTACAGCACAAATTGCATTTCAAACCCAATTTTGCCTGTTGGGATCAATGATAAAGAGCGACGAAAAAAAAACTGGCTTGATTTCTTCGCTCTTATCTTTGCTCGACCTTGAGGCGCTGCCCCACTCTGGGCTGCTTCATATGCCTACGTGCGTTTGTTTTCTTCGCTCTTAGCGCAGCTCCAGTCTGTAAGCAACCTAAGGTATTATTTCTTTTGTCGTTAGCTATTTTTTTTCCACTCTAGTATGCCTTGAGAAATTTTAGTTTTAGCATCCTCAAATGAATATTTTACCGGTTCGCTCAAGCTATTTTTGAGAGCTTTTAATTCGATGTTAAGATAAATTTCACCAGGGACAACAAGTCATACTTTATAAATTATGTGGTGTAATATGTTCGGAAAATGAAAAAAACAAAAAATAATAAGAAAATAGTAGCGTCGTGACTGATAATAAAATCCATAGTTACTTATTAATTTATGAAATACATACCAATGTAAAATAATAGGAGAACGGTAATAGTTCTATAGTTGAGAAGCGTGTACAGTAGTATGATTATTATAGTACGACAGTATGAATAGGAAATGTAAAAATAAATAAGAAGGAAAAGTAAGAGTCGGAGGAAGAGTGAAGTTGCGTGTGTAACTTAGTTACAAACTAGATAGATGAGGAATAGAAGTCCAATGGTTGGTATATAGTATGCGAGAAGTGTGTTGATTAGTTCTCACGTAAAGTTCTGGGGATTCCAAGCTAGGAGAGAGGAAGAACTTCCTCTTCGTCTTCTCACTGAGGTCTAAGAAGACGTTAGAAAAGCTTGTAAGTCCCGGGGTCACTGTTATCTTCGTCGGCGATAGCGGGGAGTTCATTTGCAGTGACGTTGATTACAATTTCATACTGTTGATCGAGGCCGAGATAAGTGTCCGACATGACGTATAGTGTCAGGTTGTGAGGTCCTACAACAATAATAGGAACGAGATATAACAGTTAGGAACTTGTTTCTGATAGAAGTCATCACTTTCAATTTGGGAGCCATATCAGCTTTTATCCTGAATGACCTCTAAATGCAGCTCTTCTCGAGTATTTCAATGACTAAAGCTGGGTTCACATTGAGGCGCAACGCCGTACTCACTCCCGCAACGAAATAGATAAGGACCCGCTCTGCTTTGCTGGGAAGAACCCAATAACCAGATCTCCAACGCCGTAAAGCAGCAAAATATCAAGATTTTTGAATCGAGGATAGTCTGGTTCAAAACTCGTTCGGCCGTAAGACCGTAAGATGGAGAACAGCCAATCAGCTTCAATTACGGTTTTAGGGCGTTGAAGTTTTGAGGACTTCAGTACGGCGTTGTGGCTTAATGTGAACCCAGTCTAACTCACAAACATATGCATGGAAGAAGACGAGAAAAGGTCAGCTGTGAGGACTTTGACAGTAGCGCTATTCTTTGAGAAACGAATGAACTAGCACCTCCACACCGTGTCTACTCACCTAATCACACCTTATGGACAAAAAACATCTCTAAATTTCAAAATTTGAAATTCAAATTTCAAATTTTGAAATCTCAAGGAGCTTTCTCATATTTAGAACCTTCAAATGGTTGATTATCATGGAAAATCACGAGCATCCAGCAACTCTATTGAAGTTCCCAAAACTAACGGGTATACACGTTATCACAAGGCATTTCAATCAAGAAAGGTCACTTATCTTCCAGCAGGGAAGTACTAGATAATAACCAGTAGGTACGTTTCGAAGCTTCTTTATAACATTATTATATTCTTATTGGCTATTTGACAGCGCATTCAAATGTCTAACGATTGTAATAGTGCAGTTGTTTAGACGTTCTACAGTCGCTCCAGTGCGATAAGTTGTTTTTCGGCATGGATTTACATTAATTTACTTTATAATTTTATAATGCTGATGCAGAGGTATTCAGAGTATTGTGAGTAGGTATGCTTGAAATGTTGTTCTTGTTGGGACTCAAGATACACAACAGTTCTAACATAGCATTATAAGGGGGGGGTCAACCATCAAAATTACCAAGTTTGAAGCCAAACAAAAGAGTAGATTTGAGAGATGCATTTTTTTTTAAAGGACGTTCCTCGTTAGTAAGAGACGTCCTTATGTTTTTGATCTTAGAATTTCCTCATAATGCATGCTGAATGGGGAATTGTCGTGTGAGAAAATACATTTTTTTTCTGCTTCTGTATTGTTATTTGGAATAAAAGAAAACAGTTAATACAAAGGAAAAAATAGGTTCTGGTGAGGAGAAAACTTGGAATTAAAATCTCAGCAGTTTGAATAACAGGTGGCATTCCGAGGGCCCTTGAGAAACCCTTTTAAGTAAAGTCACACTAAAAGAACAACTGATAAAGAATGTGCTGAGATAGCATTGGGAGCAGTGAAACAAGAATTAATTTAAATAATTGATTAATAATAATAAATAATTAATTCAATCAATTATTTAATTAAGTTAATTTTATTATCACTAATCAGGGGCTCTAACATAGTTGTTTGTGGAGAGTTATTGTTTTTCGTCTTGTTTGGTTGGCATCATGGACAGATTTGGCCAATGACAGACGACACCCTTTTCAACGTCACTTTCCGGCCATAGGACAGACATGAAAGTTTCAATAAATTTTCTTAAATTACGGATACACTATTTTTGCCCCACTACTTCAATATTGATTCTTTTGGTCCATTACCTTTCAGAAAAAAAAGAAAAAAATTGATGATAATTCCCCATCGGACCTTACCAGTTCTTTCTGGGGTTGTAAAGACGAGTTGCGCGGTTGTTTTACGTTGGGAAAAGGAGACTCTCTTCAGTGCGATGAGTTCACTCCTTTCAACATCCCCCACTACCAGGATCCAGCCCTCGGACTTGGGCTTATGGAAGCGCGGTGCGTAGGCTCTGCGCTCTGTCGGACGATTGAGACGTTCCATGAGGACGCTCAGAGTGTATTCAGCGCAAGGAAAAACGTCTATTCTGTTTCGACTAACTGGTTGACTGTCAGTTTGGTCCTGCCAAGAACCACACAGTCTCATGTTCACTTTTAGTACTGGTAAAGACCGCAAGACATTGTAAACCTGAAACAAATCAAATTAGCCCGAGACATCAGGATTGTTCAAATTATTAATAGGTAGGTATAGATGGAAATTTATTTGTATGACCCACAGGTAGTACAAGGTTGGCGGATTAATATCCCAACCCTGGCTCTGCCAAAATTTGCGGACCTATTGGCTAGGGAAAACGAAATTAAAATTCTCCACATCCTTGTCAAGCCAAGTCTCAACAAAACGCAAAAATGAAAACAAACCTTCTGCCACGATTGATTCGTAATTAAAATGACTATAAAACCCCTTACAGTTCCAAAACAACAACTTAAATTTCGCCCCTTTAAGGTAGTTTGTTGGAAAGCAAACAGCTTCTGCGCTATTCCCTTGTCGGCTGGTGAGGAAGGAGGCCTCTTCTTCCCATTAGGATGGTTCTTCTTCTGCTAACCAATACGTTCCAACTTCTGCTGAGCCCTCACTTCTTTCGGAAGATCTTCATTCACAAAGATAGTTGAGCCAGCTAACTTTGCACGTGAATCTAATAGTTTCCTCTTGAGAACCGGGCTACGCAGTACCAGGCATAACGGACGAGGGTTCTCACTCCTATTTGCGCTCTTACCAATCCGGTAAACATCATCAAAGTCCTCTTCCGAACATGGCACTTCAAGCAAACTATGTATAAATTCGACCATCATCACAGCGCCAGATTTATCCCCCGCATTATATTTTTCTCTGATGCCCAACCAGACCAAATTGAATTTGCGAACTCTAACTTCCACTGCAATTAAACGGGACTCTTGATTTCCCAGCTTGAAGTCTAGTCTTTCTACATCCTCTTGAGGGGTACTGCAAAAACAATTGAACTTCAAATTGAGCTGTAAGGCCCCTACTTTATTTTCAATGACATCCAGTTTTTCTAACCTTGTCATAATCATGTTTACTGCACTGAGAGTAGCATCCACTTTGGCTTCCATGATCACGAGTTGAACGGGGCGTGCCATCAGGGATACACAAGACTATGTGTTGCGGTTAGGCCTAACCAGCCACTGGCTCCAGGAGTGCACAAGGTAGAAGATAGGTAGGGATCCCTGCCCTCCCTACTCTGTGGGACACACCAAACGGCTAGCAGGGTTAGCCATAGCACTCCCAGGCCCGAAAAAAGATACCACTGCACTCCCCGAGGGCCCGACACCACAATACTCCCCGAATGGTCAGTACCACTGCACTCCCGATGTGAGCTATTAGCGTAACCCGGAGGACACCACGAGGAGGTTAAGGAATTTCATTAAAGATGGGGCTCATCCCTTCCTTCTCAAAATAGTTCATGTTCATGCTGCATCATGATGTCCTCCATTCTGTGTTTTGAATAGTTTAATTTTTCTCTCCTTTCTTTCATTCTTTCAGGTAAGTCACCCTTTTTAAGCTTCATTTTCTTCATGTATATTACCAAAATATGAATTGTTGAAATTTTCAGATTCCAATGAAGGAACTTATTACAAGAAGGGCTTTCGCTTACAGTTGAAAAATTTTAGTTTAAAGGAGAAAACTGTTAGAAAGCACTTGCACATGGAAGAACGAAAGTCTTGCACATGGCCTGAAATAATTACAAATTAATTTAACACAACAGTTTTTTCCTTTAAACTAAACTTTTTATCAACTATAAGCAGAAGCCCTTCTTGTAATAAGTATCCTACTTGGCTTCATCGGAATCTGAAAATTTCAATACTTCATACTTTGGTAATATACATGAAGATAATAAAGCTTAAAAAGGGTGACTTGCCTACCTGAAGAAATGAAATAAATGAGGGGAAAAAATGGATGGACTATTCACAACCTAGAATGGAGGAAATCATGATGCAGCATGCACATGAGCAATTTTGAGAAAAATGGGATGAAATTTGATGAAATACCAGTTCTCTTTTAAATGGAACCTGCATACAACAAGTGATGTAGTTGGCCACACGGTAGTTATAGCGAGCTGCATGGTTCATTCAAAATCGCAATTTCAAATCAACGCAATTCGCCACACTTAAGTTCTTTGTGAAACAAAAATTGGAAGTTTTCGTGAAAAAATACGTCTTTCTGGTCACGACTTCCACCAGCAACACAAACAGACATGGCCTTCGGTCATGACGAAACTGACGACCAGTGAAACACATCGCTTCTATCTTATCCCTAGGAGACAATGTGAGGGAGTGCAGTGGCAAGTTCACATGAGCCTCAACCGCGCCGGGAGTGCAGTGGCTATCAACCTGCCAGTGGAAAGAGAAATTCCGACCCACCAGGAGTGCTATGGATGCTCCCCACGACTAGTGGATACCAAGCCCGCTCAACACGGTGTAAAGCGAGGCACCTGAAGCGGTCGTCAGGTGAAGAGCCAACAATGATATCTGTCAATGATCACACGTCAATCCCAACACAAAACTACTGTACACCACACCACAATTCCGAGCAGGTTCTAGCGTTTATTTCTGTAGTCGAAGACACACTTCAACAGAAACTGCGATTCTCAAAAATGGATGTGTAATAATCAACCAGGACTGCCAACCGATTTTTCAAATGTTCGAAAACACCTTATACAGTAATATTATTATAATTTTTTTTTTTACAAGTTTCAATAACTGGATGAGTGGATATCAACGTTTAGTTTGAATAACTTCAGACCATTGTGGGTATACACTTTAGAATATGATAAAATACGTTCATACCTGTTCTGTCTGGCCTTCGTCCAGTTCAGGGAGAAAGAGCGGGGCAACTTTGGAATAGGATTGTTGAGCAAGGTGAACAGCACTAGGAAGAGATTGGAGTCCTTTCTTGGCATGGAGTGCGGGCGCCATGTAAGGCTCAACTTGTGGCAGGATTGTCAGAGGCGAATCGCTTAGCCACCGCCCCTGCATCACCATCTGCATCAGGTGTACCAACCTGAGCGACACGGCAAGCCAACCACTTTCAGCACACACATCCAACATACCCTGGAAAAATAAAAATAATCAGTATTAGCGGTCCTGAATCCTAATGAGTGAAATAAAGTACGTAGCTGAAGCACTCTTATGATCACCATTTTCGATCTATAAAAAGATATAATTTAATTCAGAGAATAACCTAGCACCTAAAGACAATAGTCAATATTTGCCATTATTTTAAAAGCCAATTGGAGCACAGATTTAACAAATAATAATAAGAGAAAGGTTAAAAACGTGGCCTCCATGGCTTAGTTGGTTACAGCGCTATGCTAACAATAATTGAAAGGTTGTAGCTTCGAGTCCTGCTGGCTGGAGCCACATTCCTTTTTTTTCCTTGTTTACCTCGAAGTGTTTTCAGTTTTTTCAATCCAAGCAGTTAGTTTCTCGCTTAAGTTGGTCAGTGCTGAAACTAGTTCAGTAGTTTCATAAGTTAATCCCATTAAACAATATCCCATAGTCCCATACTTGTACTATTGTTGATTGTAAATCCAACTAAATCCTGTTTACAATAAAATTTTTAAATAATGTGCGACGGATTAACAAGCAAACAAATTTATAAAACTTTAGTAACCTGCAAAATTCTCGTGGCTTGGTCAAGGACTGACTTCAAATCAGTATAGTAGTCTGTGCAAGGCAGATCAACTCGGGAAAAGTGTGCTTGGAGCAAAAGATAAGTCTTGATATGTGGCGAGTCAAGCTGCAGAGGATCAACAGGCCACGGACATTTTTTTGCCAATTCGCTGCAAAATTACAAGCATAGACAATTTCTTCAGCAATCATTTAGAACTTACTGTCAAATGTTTGCGGCATAATAAATACAATAATGAAACTCAAAACGGGAATACAATGATTTATTGATCTGACAGAATGCTCTTTGTAAACCTACCCGTTAAGTATTTCTTCGTTGTGACGGACTGGCAGCTGACTGTACTCGAAGACGTGGCACATGGAAAACAAGGCCTTCTCCAAGCTCAGAGAAGCTTCCAAGTTATCGTTGAGTTGAAGCATCGTTTGGTAGGAGAGATAGTAGTATGCAGCTATCCTTCCCATTGAAGTAGTGCTCACCGTGCGACCATCCTTGGGGAGGAAAGGTTAAGCATGCCATAAAACAGGTACCCACGAAAATAAAGTTTAAAAGATAGCAGAATATAACTGTGAAATTGTCATGATTCTGTTTCGAGTTTGTGCTCTGAATGGTTAGGGCCATGAGGCATGGACGAGGAGGGTATCTAGTTTATGTAATTATGATAACATGCACCAACCATAAAAGACCCCTACATAGTAGCCGAATCTTCCTAATCTCTATCTAATTCTACTACATATACCACCCAATCAGGCTTTCGTGAGTGAATATAATCTCCTAGTTTAGCCATTGGCGCATTGCCAAGTTCGATGTTGCATAGAGCAATATTTCATGAACAATTCTGGGCAGTAAACTAGGACTAACTTCATCCAGCGTGACACACCCAGCATAATACAAGGTCAGCAGCGATTTTTCTATGAGTTGAGATAGGAATGCATTGACGTCGCACGGATCTTTGGACTCCAGACCATAGTAGGATGGATTCTTCAGCAATCTCCTGAAGAAGTATGTCCACGTCAGGTAGTCGAGGGCTTCTTGTTTGGTTTTGATCGTCCCAGCCACGATCTCAGCACTCAGGTGATCTGGAAGGACGGACAGCAGACTGGACTCGACAGGGAACGGCTCGTACAGGAACTTGCGGTAGAAATTTTTCTTGATGTCGTGGACGAGGATGACGGCAACGCCCTGGTTGTCAAACTGAGGCCTTCCAGCTCGACCCATCATCTGCAGGACGTCTGTGATAGGCATGTCATTGTAGCGTTTTGTTTTTCCATCGTAGTATTCTGTACCTTTGACAACGACTAAATGTGCGGGAAGATTGACACCCCAGGCCAATGTTGCAGTCGCAATCAACACCTGAAATACAGAGTCAACATTTGGAAACTCGCAATATAGAGGCTTCAACTGGCACTTCGACCAACCTAGAATCTAACTAACAAAATCTCAATACTGGAATAGCATTTGTTCCACTATTTAGTCGGGAAGCGGCGGCCCATGGTTGCAGAAAGAAACGAAGACGATTATTTCATTAGTTTCTTTCTGCAACCCTGGGCCGCCTCCCGTCTAAACAATGGAACAAATGACTCCAGCGGCCGACACAAATTGCCACAAGAATAGTATTAGGTAATTCAGAAAGGGATTCCAGCCCCATAAAACCAACAATAACGTACTGTAAAGTCGCTAGTACCTACCGGGTAACCCAACCTATTCTATCCAAGGTTAGGAGTGATGCAAAATCAGATCATGGCAACTCGCCCGACTGACACAATGAAAACAAGTTCAGAATTCAGCTAACCTGAATTTTCTGGTTCAAGAACAACTCTTCAACAGTCTTACGATCACGTTCTTGAAGACCTGCGTGGTGAAGACCAATTCCAAACGCCAGCGTCAACCTCAGGTTTGTGTCTTTGATCGAATTTATTATTTGATCCATGTCCTAGGCAAAATACAAAGGAAAAATAAATTGATTGGTTGACAATTATTCCAGACACCATAATCCCAGTGCTCTCATAAATACACTTGATTACTTGGAAGCAGGGATGTTCGTGACTATTGATACAACTAAGCAGTATAGTATTTATGGAAATGGAAGAAGATTCGGTGAACGTACTTCTTCACTCGAATGCATCCACTGTTTGGGGTTGTTCTCAGCTGCAAGGTACGCTATGAGATCCAACGCTGTAAGCCTGGTTTGTCGTCTTGACGACACGAAAACAAGTGCGGGTTGTGATGGGGAATGCTGCGAAATTGCTTGGAACACTGGCTTGTTCATGGTGGCCATCCTGGGGCAGTAGTGCTTTCCAGGGAAGCCGTTTATATGTACTTCCAGGGGGACTGGGCGGACGGATGGTCGGAAGTTGTACAGTCCCATCTGTCACAAACATTATACATTTTGCTTAGAAATACACATCAATGAAATGCTTATAACAGCAGGAAGTATCCCATAATGTGAACATAGCAAAAGTTAAGTCAAATTGGTTTTGACTTCCTCTTGATGCAATGACTCAGGAGGGCTAGCATCTGACTTTGGATTTTAGGAAGGAACCGGATTCGTCTATTGGACAACTGAGAAATGTCTAATAAGCATATCAACTTTTTTTCAGTTATAGCTTACATGTTTGATTCCAAGCCAATTAGCCAAGTCCCTGGCATTCGCTAATGCTGTCGACAGAGCGACGACCCTCAGCACTTTCTCAGTATGTGCAGAAATGAAATTCGTTCTCGATACAATGACTTCAAGAACCGGGCCTCTGTCTTCCCCTAAAAGGTGAACTTCATCGAGGATGATGAGGGCGACTTTCTGAACGTAGCCCCTCGTCTGCCAGCTACGGGATATACCGTCCCACTTCTCCGGAGTGGTCACTATCACGTCCGAGTTATTTATAGCAACAACATCTGGGCTAACATCACCTGAAAAAGAGGAATACCACTTGTTAACTCTAAAGAGATACTTAATGAAAAAGAAAAAATAATGAAAAGCAGGTAGGTAAACCGCACAAGAGCTACTTCTTTTTTGAGCCTTTTTTTCGGTCCAAGCTAGAGAATGGTGGGTTAAAATGAAAGTTGTACTCACCTGTTAGTTCAACGACCGATATTCCTAACCTCTGTTCAAGCCGTATTTTCCAGTCTTCTATTCTTTCACGAACCAAGGCCTTTAAAGGCGCCACATACACGACCTACACAACAAAGTTCAGCTATCATATTCAAATTTGCCATACCTACCATAAAGGGAGGTGGTTGTGGTATACATAAAAATTGCTTTACATTTAAGTGATCATAGAAGTGTAGGGTGATATTGATTCAACCATATATGATATGACAATCATTAACCATAGAAAGTTACAGTAAGTAATGGAATATTCCAGTAGGAATAAATAAAAATAAGATAATTTCTGTAAAATTATGGTTCAAGTAACTGTGAAAAGGTGTAGAAAAGCCGTAGTGTGGAAAAGCTGATGATAGCGTAATATAAGGATGGCAATATGAAATAATGATAATTAATTATCGGATGTAGGAAAAGCGTGGACCCTCCCTCTACATCAGACGTGCAACATTTATAGCATTTTTGTGTGTAGAAATGTTAAGGTAAGTATCCATAGCGATCTCGGTGATCAAGATCTCCTCCGTTCTTTCAGTCTAACGTTATGGCGTAACGATGTGGTTGCTCCAATAAATCGAAAAAGAAGAGGGCTGTTTACACACTATGATAAATTGTAACGATTTCTGGCTAACCCGTTCTATTTTTGCCAGGCTGCAGTGGCAAGTGCAAACTGGGTGAAATCGTAGCGATAAGTGGGAGCAACCATTTAAACGTTCAAACATATCGTTATGATTCGCAAAAATTGATGCATCAACCATCCAAACCAACTCAAACTCCTGTTTACACGCTTTGATAAATCGTAACATTTCGATCGTTACGATAAATCGCTACAATTTATCGTAGCGTGTGAACCCGCTTTTACTAATAAGCTTTGAGTATAATGCTATTGGTATTAGTTCAGACGTTGGACCATAATGTGCCGCCACTTTCGTTTGGTTACCAAGTGGCTAATTGGCAAAACCCATCAAAAAGCAAAATGGTCATTGTCTTGTTGTTTGCACAGTGCCTGGCAACCACTGGTTTTCCAGTGTTCTTTCTTTTAATTTACATTTTTAGTTTTTGGCAATAGGGTAGGTAGGTACCTACGTGATGTGCACAAAGAATTCATAGGACGCCTTGCATCCAGGTGATTCAATTAGGTGCTCATGATTGGCCTACAGTTTTTGCCATTTAGCCACTTTCACCCAAGAAACAGTGGCAGCTCGTATGGTTCTACTCTTCTTCTTCTTATCTTCGTCTTGTGCTACATTGAGGAGATGGGCAATAGCCCTCCATTTATATAATACTCAAACATAACTCAGCTCTGGTAATCACATCTAATTGAATAAATTCTTTCAGTATATATTACAGAATTGGAGTAAGGAAATCAATCAATGAATTTTCCCTGCAATTGGCTGATTCAGTATGGGTGCTACTGCTTCCTTTCCATCAGAGATATAGGATGCAGTGAATTACCTCCATGTCACAAGCCAGTTGTTACGTTAACATTTTCTTACTAACAGACCTGACTTTTGTTTTAAAAAAATGACTAAAAAATACCACTATTGTATGATCTGTAGGTAACCTTACCTTAGCTCCTGGATTCTTGGAGAAAACACGTAACATGGCTATTTCGGCCATTATGGTTTTGCCCGAGCCAGTTGGCGCACCTATCAGAGCATTATGATCTGTGTGGTACAGGCAGTGGAATAGTTGAGTTTGTATTGGGTTGAAATGAGTGAACTTGTAGAGAGTCTCGAAAGCCGGGTTTTTCAATGCTTTCACTGAAAGGGGCTGCAAGTCTAGAAGTTCTGCCATGCAACATAAAAACAATGATTTTATCAATCATAACATCGAAGTGGAATCGTAGTTGCAGAAACTTATAACTAGGACTGATATAGGTCATTGAAATTAAAGTAATAAATACATTTAAATATACTCTACTTAGAGGATTCAGTAAAACAAACCAGTGTGAGGTGGATGGCTTTCTGGAAGGATCAAGTTCTGGACAGAGACAGCATGAACAGCTGAGCACCCAAGCCACCTGTCACTGGTCACTTTGATTAAATACTGAGCTGGAGTAGGCTCGATGAGGGGTATGGTCATCACAAGCTCCTGAGATTCTTTGTTGATAACCTGCAAACAATAATATATTACATTTATAAAATATATATTATTGAACAGTAATAGAATTACACAAATAATAAATTAACCATTTATTTGACTTGATGCACCTGCGGACGTTTCTAAAACATCATCTAGCAGGTAGGTATGTAAGGTGGACTTGAGTGCACATCAGCAAGTGTGTACGACGTTGCGTCGAGAAGAGTCACTTTTCGTTTCATGCTACAATTGGGGTTGCAGCCTACAATCGATTGTTTCGATGCTATCAACCAACCATAACCAATTAATCGATTAACAATTATTGAACTTTGTAAATATCTTTATCTCTCACAATATTATTATAACATTAGGGGTATTCACGGTTGGGCCGTTGTCGACGTGTCAACGAGTTAAGTGAGTTGAACTGGTTAAACGTGGAGAAAATCGGTTGCAAAGATGTTATTCAAGGTGTGGTAAACGTCGACAGCAACTATGTTATCTGTAGTTTAGGATGAGGGTGAAGATACAAAGTGGCTGTCCTCAGATCTTATCTTCTTTATTGCCGAGCGCTTTCGAATTTCGAATCATCAGGGCATTTGTTATGTATGTGCATGTACTTGTGTTTCGTACAATTGTCTTGCATGTTTTTGGTTGCTGCTTAAAATGTATCAATCCCTCCTCTACCATTCTTGGTGTTTATGTAGGTTCCTACTCATTTTGTTAATCTTTAAGCTCCTCCCTCCTTTTCCCTTTTCTTGCTACGTAATTGTAAGCGTAGTATCTTGGTGTTCCTACACGCTTGTTTATCTTCAACCTAGTTTTTCCTCCTTTCTTTGCTTTGTACTATTGTTCCAGATAGGTAGTATCTCGGTATTCCTTATCAATTTCTTTGTGGTGATACGTTTTACTCCCATGATATGGGCCTGATGGTTGTTATAGGGACATCCCTACCACTAAAATTTATTGCATTATTGAGTTTAAAAGATAATAAAAGAAGGAGCAGCATGGCAACATGGAGAGAATTATGAAACACAAGTACATGCACATACATAACAAATGCCAGGATGATGCAAAATGCGAAAGCGCTCGGCAGTAAAGAAGATAAGATCTGAGGACAGCCACTTTGTATCCTCACCCTCATCCTAACCTACCGATAAGGAATGGCTACACCAACCAATATGTTATCTGTGTTATCAGTTTTCTGACGAAGATTCAAAATGGTGGTATACGAACAAGTTTGAAGCTTTTTTTAGTTAAGATTTTGTTGTGACCCGTTTGACGGATGGAAATGGAGTCAGGAGGAAAGAGGAGGAAGGTCACCAAACCTCGTTCCAATTGGACAAATGTTTTTCCGAAGAGGGATGGGAGGAGCCCCTTGTCACTGAGACCACAAGAGATCCATTGTGACCTTTGGACAAATGTAAACAAACGTCAAATAATATGACCTAGGCGGAAAGGTAGCAAAATACTGAGGACTTTGATGTTGTTTTTCTACATTTTATCTCAATTTTATGTCAACCCCTTCTTCTTCTTCTTCTTCTTCTTCACATTTCCACCCAGAGATTCGTGATAACAAGTTACCAAGGGCCAGTGTAGGGTGCCTCATGATTTTTCTGAGGACAAAGTTTTCTACTTAGCACGTTTAACTAGGCAAGCTCAACCATGAATACCCCTATTATAGGTAATATTGAGATTGGAAAAGTACCAAACGAAAAAAAAGTGTGAATGGGGAATGATCGTGTGTGAGAAAATCAACTTTTTTCTGCACTTCTATTGTTATTTGGAATAAAATAACACTGTTAATACAAAGAAACAAAATAGTTTATCGTTCTGGTGTGAAGAAAATTCTGAATAAAATCTCAGCTGTTAGAAAAACAGAAGGCATTCCGAGGACCCTTGAGATACCCGGTTTCACGTCATACTAAAAGAACAACTGAAAGAGAATGTGCAGAGATCACACAGGGAGCAGAGAAAAAATAATTTATTTAAATAATCGACTATTATTAATTAATACTTAAATAAATAAATCAATTATCTAATTAAGTTAATTATATTCTCACTAATCTATAGCTAAAACAGTGTTTTTTGGGGGATTTTCCATTTTCAGTTTTGTTTGGTTGACATGCATGGACGGGTTTGGCCAATGACAGACGACACCCGCCGTTTCAACGTAACTTTCCCGCCAAATTACAATAATGAAAATTATAATAAATTTTCTAAAATTAAAGATAAGTACATTATTTTTGCTCTACGACTTCAATATTGTTTCTTTTAAGCCATTACCTTTCAGAAAAAAAATTGAAAAAATTGATGATAATTCCCCATTAAAATGATACCATGATTTCATAAAATAATAATAAAGTGAAAGGAAAAATACAGAGTAGGGATAGTGAATTTTTTTGGAACATGACAAAAGAATAGGCTTCATGTTTGCCTTTGGTGGTGTACCTAACCGTGGAATCATTATAAATTGAAGCCTCAACTTTCTCCCATGAATATCGTAGACACTTAGTCCAGCTGGGGTTTGTAGAAACTAAACTAATACTACTATAATACTACTAAAATTATACACACGACGAATTCTGCTATTTGTGCCTGTGAAGAACAAATTCATCGAAAAAACACAAACGATCGATGGTTTCAAAGAAAAACAAAGTTTCATTATTGAAAACAGTAAACCAAAAAATCTATTACATTTTGATTGGGATCAACAATCGATTGTTCGATTGTAACAATTATTAAGCCATTTGCTGTCGCTGTGGTCCCGACCTGGAATAACTGTTCTTTCTGGTACCATAAAAATGGGATTCACTTGCTTCGTTAACGACGATAAATTCATTGACGAGCTGATAATCGGCAATTTTCTGGAGAGAATATCGACTTTCAAAATAGCTACAATTTTCAGACCATTCTTACAAATAGTTGAGTGAACCACACACAAAAGTTACTTACACTAAAACTAGCTATACTTACCGAAGTATTATAAACACACACGGAATAACTCAATTTTATGGAAAACAAGAAGAATGATTGGGACCTACCTGCTTCCTGGTAAGCAAAAAATATTCGGAGTGATAAATGTTAGTGTCGGCCGGGTCTTCAATCCAAACCCAGTACGGTTCGGAGGACTTCCCATGAACCTTGTCATTCCAACTGTGGATGAGATGAGAAAGCAAGATCAGTTCTCAAATGCATAGCAACCAAAAAACCTAAATATAAGGTTTCTGATAACAACGAAAAGCCAACTATTTGGTGGAAAACGAGCAGCTTATCCTTACAGGGCCCCATCATCAGGCTGGCCTGAATAAAGTAGATGTACTTAACCATTGTTTCATCAACTCCGATTTGTTTTTTTATTAGTTGAAACCCATATTTTTATCGAACTGGCGAAACAAGAGATTTTTATCAAGCTGACAAAACAAAAAAGGGCGGTAATACCACCAACCATTCAGTTGTCGAAAGAGGGACGTTGAAAGGGTTTTCAGACTTTTCTCAGCTAATAATTTACCAATTTTGTATGTTTTCATAGTGCAACTGTTTCCATTTCTGAGAGCATTGAACTATCCAAACTTTAAATTTTGAAAGTTCTAAATTTGATTAACGTAACACTTGGAATGTGAAATGTCAATAGTTGAGGCCCCTTCAGAATCGAATAATATAAAGACTGCCGAAAACAGATTTGAAATTGACCAATTATTGAAAATTAAAAGTTTGGTTAGCCCTTCTTTCGAAAAATATATAAACCTTTAGATTATCACGAAAGTTTAATTCCACAAAGTAAGTACTTTTCGGGAATACTTCATCCCATCTTCAGTACACAACATACAATAAACAACGAAAAAGTGACAAGAAACCCACTATTTCATTGTTTATTGTATGTTGTGAACCTGATGATGGGATAAATTATTCCCGAAAAGTACTTTGTGAAATTAAACTCTCGTGATAATCTAAAGGTTTACATATTTTTTGAAAAAGAAAAACCTAGTTGTTCCTTTTTTGATTATGCCAATATTCACTTTTTTACGTCATACTCATTCACAGAGATTCCTCTCTTTGTTTCTTACTTATGTTTCTATCACCTGCAGTTCATGAACGTAATAATATGAACTCTAATATAATAATCATGATAAGGTCCTAAGAAAATAAATAAGTAGTAATGATCAGTTAAAAAATGCTGTCTCTTTTAATTCCCCTTTTTTTAAAGTAACCTAAACTATTGGGTAGGCAGTGCTGAACCTGACAGGCTGCCTCTGCATTTCGGGTAGCTTCCAGTCCTCCCTTAATGTCCTGTTCCTATGTGATCGGACTCATGTGACCCGTTTCTGTTTTGCTTAGTCAACTAACTCCTACTTCAAACAGAATAAGTTGGAATGCATTTCTACATCGAAGGTCAAACAATGAATGGATTGATGCTAGAATGAATTTCTTGAAGACATACTTGAAATCCGCAGTGATTGACAACTTGACACGAAGAACAGTACGGGTGATGGGATGTAACGACGCATCTAATTCAACCAGAGGAAACTCATAAGCACATTTCTTTACAACTGGTCCCATTTTGGCATGCCTCAAAATTATCCCTGCAATAACAAGTAGCATCAACCAGAGAAAATACGCGAGAGGTATCTGTAAATCTATAAATAAAATTGATTGATTAAACATGAGCAAGAGCAGAGAGCGGACAAACCGATTTCTTTCGAATCCATTTCTCTCAGGTGCTGGATGGATAAATCGCGTTGTTCTATTTTCTCGATAATTTCGTGGGAGAGGTTATTAAATTGTCTAAGCGGCGTTTCCCATCCCCACTGTTGGTGTTCCATCATCAGCGCCATTTGTTGCAGTCGTCCTGCTAAAAGCGCATTGTTCGATCGAAGAGTAACTTCAAAGAGAGCTCTGATGATACGAACTGCATTCTTTAAAAAAAGAAGAAGAGGAAAAAGTCAGTTTTTGGTTAGATCTACTGAATTTAAATACATATAGAAGAACACTATTACCAAGCATGACCTGAAGTTATTACGTTGACAATAGATTGAAGGTAATTTTGTTATCGCAAAGTTGAAATGGACTCACTTGCGTGATGTAGCTGAGGTCAGACATGAGAGAAAAAGCGTTCACCCTCTGCCTGCAGAGGTAAACCTGCATCAATATGTTGACTTTACCATGCAAATTCTCTTTTCCCCCTTTCACTTCAAACTCACAGTGGTTGTTCAGATGTTCTTCGAGTTCGTCCATTTCGTCGTCTCTCACCTGAAGGAAAAGGATGTACTCATAATAGTCTACTCAAATTCTCAAATTAAAATTAAATTAGAAACACATACACGCATGAGATTAGAAGAGAGGATGCATAAGTCTCCCATGATGCATAGCGTGAGCTCGAAAGAAGCCAATGAGCAAAGTCTACCTGGAGTTACCACTTCATTCAAAGGTTACCTCGTGTGTCGTCATTGACACCTGAGAGGAGCCCAGAGCTCAGCCAGTTTACTATCAGCTAGATCGCAAGGACAGGCGCAATCTTCCTACCTTCTGTACTTCCTCTTTCCTACTCTTATCTAGATGACACTGGGCAAAGAGTTTAGAAAGAGGGATAGAGAGGGTGTATCAGGGAGGGGGAAGACTAGACTCCGCCCCAGGCTCTGCTGCTTCAGGGCATGAACTGAATAGTCAATGGGATTTACGTCAACCAGGACCTATCGATGTTACACTACCAATAAGTGTCGATAAATACTATCGATGTCGTATCAATAGACTTAATCAAAACCCTGGTTCGTATAATTTTTAAGAACTGTCACTTCTAATTGGTTAGTTAAGAATAGCTGGCGTGATAATATCAGATGATTCCCTATTCCACTCAAACTCGAATATTTTAACAAATTAAAAATGCGTGTATGGGGACTACATCACTTTGAGTATAGATGGAGGACTATTGCTGCTAGTTCAAACAGAACACCATACGTGCCGCCAACATCGAATTTAAAGAGGCCTTTTTAACACGATGGCCGCCACCGCTGCCTTGATTGGTTTCAAACGAGGTCCCTCCTCCTCCGCCATCAACCTGGATCCACACTGTAAAGAGGACCTCTTTCAGAACCAAACGCGACAGTGGCGGCATGTATGGTTTCCCGTTGTCCCCTTCGTTGAGAACATAGACAAAAGCCCTCTATCTATCATCAATATAATCCTCTATCTATACTCAAAGCCCCATCAGCATCGGAAAAGAAGTTTGAATACGAGTTTTATAACAATGTTGGAGGTGACCTCCACTGCCATGATTCTAGGCTCCGCCTCTTAGTGATTACTTCCTTCAAAAGTTCTCAATGGCTGATGGTGTTGTGCCATCTCTATGCTTCTTTCTAAACTCTTTGCACAGAGGGAACTTGTAGATAATGCCCTAAAAATCAACTGCCATTTTCCACACAATGCTTCATCACCAACATTACTCCAAAGTCTTGTGCCAGCAGTTAGGCATACTATAATAAATATAGGATCTATAAAATTCTCAGGTATTCTATTCTTATTAATCAGTAACAAGACATTACCTTGAGCTGCTGGAATTCTTGAGCGTTAGAAACCATTGCTAAAATTTCCGATTCAGACATTACAGGTACCAATAACTCATTAAAAACTTCTACGGTGTCGTATTTGATATAGAAATGACTCGCAGTCCTTCCAAGATCTGAAAAAATTGTAATTTGTTACGTCTTATCACAGTTTACTCAATTTAGTTCATGTTATTGCAAGAAAGATGAGTATTTTCTTCAAAACCTGTGATGGATAAATCTTCAGTTCTTTCATTGAATCTGATCATCTTGGCTTTATCAAGCGCCTTGGCAGAACTCACGATTAACTCTCTTCTCCTAGTATCAAGCAATGGATCGTCCTGCAAAGATGAATAAACGGTTGTCACCAAGCAGATAAAAGTCAGTAGTAAGGCATTTCAATATTATACCCGAATTAACTGAAACCTAGTGGATAGATTGCATCCCATTATTTAACAGTCAGGTTCCATTTCTGTTGGATTGTTAGGGATGAACAGGTACACATTTAGGACTATAAGTATTTGATCTATTGTGATATTTCTTACTTAGAAGCATCCATGAAATTCATATGGTAAAAGTTAACTTACTTCAACATCTAAATAGTTGAGGCCGTATACTTGAGGGTTGATTCTCATTCGAACATACAGGTATGTGTAGCTTAACCACTCCACTGCTTCAGACACGTTGGTGATGGTTCCTAGCGATATCTGTGGGACAAAGATGAAAGATTGAGAGATGGCAATCAAGATAATAGACGACCATCATTATTCGAATGAGAGTTCTCACCTCAGCGTTCAGATTGTCAGCTAGGAAGTTGATGAAACTACTCTCGATAGGGAACTGATTGGTGAGGAGGGACAAGTAGTGAGACAGCTTGTTGTGGGAAGTGATGATGATGCCGTGGCCAGATGTGTCAAACTGCGGCCTGCCTGCTCGTCCAAAGATCTGCAGGACGTCCAGTATGCCGAGATCAACAAACGCACCATGCTTGGCGTCATAGATTTCAGTACCCTGGAACACAGAATAGTAGTACATGAAAAACCAAATCAAATATTGATCTCTCTTTGATATATGATAAAGGGGTGATGATGGACACTGACCCTGATAACTACAGCGTGAGCTGGTAGATTAACACCCCAAGCTAGTGTTGAAGTACAGACTAAAACCTTGATGAGACCTTGACCAAATATTTTTTCGACCATACTCCTGTGGAAAAAATAAGGATATCGATGATTACAATAATGCAGACGTTTTTCTTATCCGAAAAAGGAGATTGAAATAACGATGACCACTTTTGCTACGTACAAATCATTTTCGCATGAACTAAGTAACAGTAGATATTACGTTACCTGTCTTGTCTTAGCAGGCCAGCGTGATGAATTGAGAATCCATTGGAAAATAAGTCACCCAGTTCGCGAGATCTGGCTTTGCTCATTGCCTTGGACGCAGTCCCAACAGCAGGACCGTCTTCCGGTTGGAAAACACGTAAATGTCCCTTCGTTCGAGCCATTTCTATCAGAACATTTGCAGTCCTAACAGTTGCATTGCGAGCATGAACGAATACCATAACCTGAGAAAAAAAAAATTCGGAAATTGTCAGTTATGAGTTACGGGACTATTTCAATCATTTACGATATTATTGTACTTTCATATAATAATTACATGCAATCGAAAATAATGTTAAGAAGCAAACAAACAGTAACAGTGAAAATCTCATCTGATGATTCAAAATCCTTTCCTTATTCTTCTAGGTAGATATTCAATTCAAACAATAAAACAGAATATCTGACCTGATGACCTTTTTGGACGAGATCAAATACTTTTTCATAACAAACGTTGTCCATTTCGGCCATTTGTTGCATTGCTTTGGTTCCTTTGACACCGATGAACGTCTGTTCAAGAGGCACAGGTCGAAATCTCCCGTCAAAGTAGAAAAGTCCAATTTGAGGATTGACTCGTAGAAACCTGGCCACATCGATGTAATTGGGAAGTGTGGCTGATAGGCCAACAATACGGATCATATTTTGAGAAGATTCCACCTAAACAAAAAAGCAGAAGTGATAAAGGAGGCAGAGAATGAAATTGCTACTTGAAATGTTCACAATCTTGCAAGTGAGTCAGTTTTTTCATTGATTTGTATTAAGCCCGATGTGGCTGCTTTGTGCCTACCTGGCGCAATGTTCTTGCGACAAGAGCTTCTATGACTGGCCCTCGATCCCCATGGAGTAGATGGACCTCATCGATAATCAGAAGCTTGACTAATCTTGCTAGCGCAACGTCACCTAACAAAAATCCAAGGATAAAAAATGTCCGCTCTAGAAACTCAAAATCGCAACATCAACGAAGGGGATCATCCCATGAAATAGAAACTATAATAGTGTTGCAGCTCACCCGTGGATTTTCGAGTCACAACGTCCCATTTTTCTGGCGTCGTGATTAACATCTGAGTTTGCAATATCTCAGTCTTGGTCAGCTGCATGTCACCAGTCAATTCCCTAACAGTAACGCCTAGGATACTCAATTTTTTACTGAAATTAGCCGTCATTTCAGCGGCTAAAGCTTTCATTGGCGCAACGTACACAATCTATGGAGGAAGGGAGTTTATTAGAGTAGTACTTTTAGATAAGTGTAATATGATCGATGGAAAACAGGTTAAGAGATAAATATATTTACCTTGAATTGGTCTTTTTTGATAATGTCGTTTTCTATGTATTGTCTAATGGTGTGCATCACAGTCAGGAGAGCGACGTTCGTTTTGCCTGCACCCGTTGGCGCGCAAATGAGGAGGTTTTCGTTGGTATTGTAGGCTGTGTCAAATACAACTGACTGAATCCGGTTGAGATTTTTAACGCCACTGAAAGCTAGTTGACCATACTGAAATGAAATTGAATACGTCACATTTGTCTTATTTTCAATAGTGAGTTCAAATAGGATCTTGATGGTGATTAGGACTGGGACAAGAAGTATATCCAGCCCCTCTTACTACATTTAAATACATAGTAGGACTCTGCGACTCTATTCATCCACCACCGCCAAATGTAAACATAGTCTGATGTTCAAAAGGGAAAGGTGAAGTGGAAGCGGTATGAAAAGCGAAAACTACCAACTTTGTTTCTGATGGTTTATTTG
>JAEMON010000004.1:27885776-27902487 GCA_030264115.1 Lygus lineolaris
AAAGAAAGGATGAGTTCGTTGGCCAGAATTTAATGAGTACCTACTCCAAGTGTTCAAAGGTTGAAAATTTAGTTTCAAAAATCGCTAAAAAACGTGTTTTTTGAGGTTTTTGGTGTAAATTAATATCTTAAACAAAGGAACATATGCTATATTCGGAATCAGCATGAAATTTCCTATAAGAATAACCCACCAAATCGGTTAAAATTATTCTTTGAAAATTCGCTCATCAACTCATGCTGCATGAATGGGACTTTTTTAAAAAATTATTAGCGATCAACTCTCTTTGCTCAATATGTTTATAATAGTTCATCAACCTGGTGTGCCTGTGAACGTCATTTGGAACATCCTTGACTTGGATATGGGCCTAACGAATTCATCTACAGTACGTAGGTATAATTTAATAGATTGTATATTACTGTATTATATAACGACAGTGATAGTAAAATAACAGTAATGTATTTATCTGATATAATCGTAATTATAGGTTGGCCTAATATGATAAGGTATCACCCTATATTGATCATGTGTGTACTCGGTAATAGTTCCACCTCCTAAGTTCACCAGGCTGGTGGGCGATATTAGGAGTAGGGGTAGGAGTAATTAGGAATATAGTTATTCAATCAGGAATACATGATAAAAATACATGATTACTTATTCATGCTACAGTCGAGGATTCAGTAATATTAAGTACCGGGTTATCTTATTATTAGATGCACCTACCTGCCTATGACGTATATCTAAAGTAGGTTTTATCATCCAACTTATCTTGGTTGAAAACCTCGGTACGCTTGCTCAAATCGATCTGCACTTTATTGCAAAATTAAGAAATTATGTCATTATATTAGTTTATTAATCAGTAAATAATTTAATTCTAAAAAAGAATTTATTAAATCCAATGTAAACCGGCTGAAGATAGACGTATTAACGGTATTATAAGCTAAAACAAGCTTGGCGAAATGCAGAGAAATGTAACAGTATAAAATGGAGAAAAAAATTCTCTCTTGTATAAATATCGTCGTTATATTGGTACACCCTATCAGTCTCTTTCTGTCTGTCAAGTTCGCAGCGGTCGAGCGTATTTAAGCACGAGCCTCGCTTCGTGTTTATGTTTATTTTACGAGATATTTGAAGAGAGGGAACCAAAACCACTTTTTCGTATTTGTTTTGAGTCAATTTCATAACGGGTCACCCGACCGTCCTTGCGTATCCATTTGAATGATACTCGCAGCCGGTCGGTTATATAAGCAGGGGGGATTCAACATTTAAGTTTTTTAGGCTCGGCAATCGTCATAGTCTCGGCAGGGGCTTTATGTTTTCGTTTTCGCAAATATTAAGACAAACTTAACTATAATATGTATATTGTAAAATGATTGATTTCACCATTTTTGACCATCCTGAACACGCATTCCCATATAGGTATTTATGATTTTTCGTAGCGTGTTCTTAACAGTGTCTTCACTGTTATTGCCCAGTCAGATCTTCTTAAAACTTGGTCTAGTGTTGGTTATACGTGGATTACCACTCGTCAAGGGTCATGCATGTGAACTACCGTGGGGATGCCTCGGGTGCCGCGGTGGGCTTTTTTCGAGCTCAATTATTCAGGTTCGTGGAAGAAACAATAATTTCGGGGGGAAAAGCGTGTAAAAACTACCATGAGCTCGAGGGTATGTACTACTAGGCTTTAGGCAAAAGGGAACTTTCGATCAGCAAAAGGGACACTGTCGGTATCGAAATGGCAACTTCTTACTGACAGAAGTTTAGGAGTTCGAGACGTGTTTACCCTCAATATATCTCCAGGGGCAGCGAAGGGGCCTCGAAAACAGGTGAGGAATGAGGGTAATCATAGCGGGAACCAGAGGGGGTGGGCTGTGTGTGATAAGAATGAGCTATGACCGACCGCCCTAATCAGCTCGCAGAAAAATAGAACCCCCCCAACCTCCTCAAGTGGTATCGCCATTAAAAAAAATGGGGTCGAAGCCTTTTCTGCCTTTAATGCGAAAATGTTTTTTGGACATCGTTTGTTTCCAGTTTTGGCAGCGATAGGGCGTATTACAGGCCTGTGGCCATTATTCACTCCTGTGTACACCGATTACAGTACCGCAAACTAACAAGTATAAGAGAAGTAAAAGTAAGGTAATAAGGTATAAGATCGCTGAAGCGATCATTTCGGCATATTATCCATCAAAATGCTACACTCTTATAAATTCACCATAATACGGCCACTATTCATACTGGGTTTATAAAAGTTCGAATGAAAATGTGTATGTCTCATCCATTAAAACAGTCCCCTCAAGAGATTTTGTACAAATTTGGTCCCATGTTTGCACAGTAAATGCACGACCTGATAAAAAACATTTGTTGATTACTTATGGTGGAATTCGTAGGGCTATAGAAGTATAAAAGTGAGAATGAGACTTTGACTACAAACAGGTACCTGATTTGTCTGGCACTGATAAGCTGTTTAGCTGTAAAGAGGAAGTGCCCCAATAATAATAATAATAATAATGGGGTGTGCGCACTGTTTTTTGCCTCTCCAAATGACAGATCTCAGAGAGAGAGAGCTTTCCTCCACGCTCCTCTTTCCACCCATTTTATAGCTTAACCAGATCGAGTTTTGAGCTGAACACAGTCACAAGGGATTTTTTGAGAGCGCCTAACCCGAATTTGAGATTTAAAAAATGCAAATTCCCAACCCCCTTGCGCACACCATATTTACAACCTTTTGACGGGGTGACCTTGCAACTCGAGACTCATGTGGAATCCAAATTATGAATGATGATATCTGTTTTGTCACCTCTACATTCGCTACCACATCGCGATTTGTCGTGGTAAGAGCACACAGTCGATCAACGTCACTAAATCCCCGACCGAGGAATTTCTCACGAATGGCGAAACCGAACATCAATGGGTCCCACATGCATGCCTGTGAATCCCGTTTGTAATTCTGCAATTATGTTTACCCAATTATATTCGGTCCGTTTCCCAAAGGGACTGAGCAAACATTTGTGCAACCCAATAAGGGAGAAATTGATAACAGACGCGCTCCCATGATGCTAGATCATCATCAACCAGCGCATTTGAGAGGGATTTGATACCTAATATCAAGGGCTACCTATAGGGTCTCATCGAGGATGATTCCCCCTCTTCTATATTGGTACCTACACGAATAGAAAAACATTAAGCTATGGTACCTAGTAAACCACTTATACATGCGAATTAACAGCATAGATCGGCTCACTCCGCTCGCCCACCCACCATCTCGTGACACTCATGTTTCCATGTAGAGGTTTTATTAAATTTAATTTTTAGAAAGACAATTTAACAAACAAAACGCAACTACATTATTGCACCAGAATCTATAAGAAGGTAGCTCTTTTTAAGGTACCTACTACCTAGCTAAATTTTCCCCATCCAAAATCAAAATTTACCTCGCATTGGTGAATTTTCGTGGAAAATGGATCTCAATGAGTCCAAAAGTGTTCAAATTTTTAATGTTAAGCCATAATGAATCATTTTGAAACAAATTCTGAAGTTTAACACTTTTTCTTTTAGTAGGTATAAGAACAAGTGGTATATTCGCTTGGCGCAAAATATCCTATAAGAATATTCCAAACAAATTTCATAGTTGCACATAAATGATCCTATTGTTGCCAAATCATACATTTTGACGGTTGCCCAACGCATACTGCATGATTATCCATGTCCATGTTTCAAAAGTGAGGAATTTGTACAGTCCACCCAACTTGGCAGACGTTTTGTTTTTGTAGGTAGGCACTCTGGAGGTTCACAAAATAGGAGGTCCTGGAAAGTTAGGTACCAGACTTTTTTCCCTGCCATATCTAATGTTTAGATTCAACTCTAACTAGCAGAATGAGTGTTGAGCTTTATTGAAACGCTGCCTGAACGCATTTTCACCAACTGGCCCCCAAACAGACTTTGAACAAAGGAACGGTTTTTCCGTCGCGCTCCTAGCTAAGAAAATGAAGATTGCATCAGAATTCCGTTCTTGCCCCACATCCATGGGATGTTGCCAGGGTAGAGATACCTAGGTGATTTATGCCCTCAAGAAGGTATCTCGACCGCGGAGTCTAGAGCGACGGTTGGGAGGTCCTGATAAGAATATACAAGTGCTAGCGAGTCTACCCCTCTTCTTTATCTGTTGTCGGTTCTCCACAAAATCTGTCTCCGTCTAAATACAGTGGCTTCCTGGCAAACTTTGAAGGTTTTGCACCGTCTGCTATCCCCCCCCCTCACACTATTCTCTCTTTCTGAAAGAAATGTGTGGTGAATGATGACTGTGATACCTTCGATATCAGACTCACGTGTTCTTACGTTCCTTGGTTCACAGAATTTCATTTTATTTTTGAAACCTTGATGGTAAAAGAAGTTCTTGTTTGTTACTGATGATGATGATGATGATGAAGTAATAGTCGAAATAGAAAACTCTTTCTTAGGTAGGTAGTGTTTATTCTTGTCGAAGTAGACTCAGTTTTCTTTCTTTGTCACAGATGCCTATCAGGTTCGATTAGAGAATTCCGGTCCTCCGAAACCAAGAATTTTTTTCTACTAGAATTTGAACCTTCGGTACATGTTGAACAAATGTAATTCTGCCTCTTCTTGTACTAGTATTACGGATGCAAATCCTTGCAAATGCTACTTAATAGGTACATCAAAATTGAATACCAGGAGGAAATGACAGGTAGGTTCAAAGATTTTTGTAGATATACCTACTTTCATAGATGGTTCCAGGCGGTTCTAAGGCAGGATTAGCTACCTAAGTCCTTTAGTGACCAACCAATTTCGTTTCATTCGCTATAATTGAACCAGGGACAGGAGATGGCATTGATTTAGTTTCCTCGGAAAGAGGCAGAGAGGGGTTCAGAGTGGTGGTCGGGGTTGTAGTGCGGAAAGTAATAGATTTAGAAGTTTCTAATTGGTTTATGGCGTTCCCAGCCACCTCACGCTGAAAGGCACCTAGGCAAACCTTGAGCACGAACCGCTGTGACGTGAGTGGCACTTTGCCCTTCAAACTTGGGTTTGTTAGCTAACGACGAGGATCATCTTCTATAGCTCAGTTGTGTTATTAGAACTATACAACAATTATTATAATACCAAGAAGGGAGGTAGCTGCTCAGGTGATAGTAGCAGGTCATAGTGCAACCATATTGGAGAGTGAAGTGAACTTGATCAATTACACCAACCATCCACCTATGTTGAGTTTTATACGTATGTAGTGTTAGTTTTTGGTGTCTGATTCTGATCAGGATGTGCCTATCAAAAATGCACCAACAATACCAAGTTGTTACGAAAATCCCTTCTCCCCCTAATTGTATTCGTACTTATAATACTCATCCTTCATATAAATATGGCCATCTATATGTCTTTAGACTTTATGTGCCTATCTCTGTCAAACCGAGGTCGTGGGTGCTGTAGAAATTAGGTCAAACTAAGATAGAGCCAGCAGTTGGAACTTTGTTAATTCAAGTGGCACATTATCACCGCAGCGAACGTAACAGAACGTTCTTAGAAGTTTCTGCCATGTATTAGAGACTAACATTAATCCATTCACAATGGAATTAATAGGAGATAATCAAGGCAAGTTCTTGCAAAATCGGACCTTTGGTTGAGATAAACTAATAAATTGTGCACGGCATTCTTCGTTTGACCCAACAGCGATCTAATTCATAGTGGAGCACCCAGGAAGTAATCCTCATAGTATGTATTCCTAATAGCTGGTAATATTATAATAAATAATTTATGTTGGTAGGTGCCAGCTGGAACATAATCCTCATAATCTCTGAAAACGTCATCGAAATCGGATGAAAACGGTACCTACTTGAACGGGTTGTTAGGAATAGCGAGCATGCACAGACTGAACAAGAGCATCAAAAGACTCGATACGAAGCTCACCTGTTAGTAAGACTTTTATTGTGACTTGAGAACCCGATCAAAGGGTCAATAATGATCGTGGAGTTGAGTGCTTAGGTAGGTACCAGTGCATGTTTGACAGAAACCATGAAAGCAAGTTGTTATGCCGACGGCGTGGATTTGTGTGCTCTGGAGCAAGGGTAGGATGTAGCTTTGTAGGACGTGTTCGCTGGCGATAAATAATTGCTTCCGACAAACTCCAGTGGTATGCGGAAGCAATATCTCCCTTCGTGTGTTGAGCGGAAAACAGTCTATCCCCTTCTTCACGGAATTTCATGGAGGAGGAAGGATTTTCATTTGGATCCAAGATACTTGCACGCAAGTGTTATGGGTATTTATGATGGTCATTTCATATGGTAATTAACTGTAATATTAATTTACGTTTACCCAACTAGGTAACCAAACTTTTTGATTCTATAGGTATAAAATTGATTACATACAATGTCACAGCACCTGAATATCGATGAACTCTTCTTTTGGATGGCTAAATTTTCTTACGTATTATACAAAATGACTTAGTCACTTTATGGATGAGAATGGAGTAGCAAGATAATCAGCTCTTCAGGTTCATTATCTGAGAAAGGAATCACCTTCGATAATCGGAGAAAAAGGTAACTTTTAGCACATTGTGAAGGCCCCCCCCCCCTCCCCCCCCATGCACCCCGATAATTCCACTCTCAACAGATAGAATTCTCAGGATTTACACTTTACATTTACCCACCTACTTGTACGAACAACTTTCCCTCTATAACGGGTTCTCCTGGGGAATATTCTGAGGGCTGAAATTATTGTTAAAATTTACAAAAATACTAAGCCTATTAACGGAGTTTTACGGGGAAGGAAGATAGTGTGAATCTTTGCTTGAGTCAAAAGTTGCTTTTGACAAGGGTGAGGGGATTTGATTTTTCTTTCTGTTTTAGTTACAACAGAATCAGAAGCTTTTACCTAGGTATCTGATTTTAAGAATCTGCAGATAAGTAAGTGGTTTTGGCGTGATGGTGACAATCATACTCTCCATAGCGTCAGCTCCTTAGTTGCTTTCGCCAACCACCAATCATACTTTGAGCATGATGCTTCTCTTAGACTCCTCTTGGCGGTCCATCAGCGTCACGTCCGTTCAAGTCCATCCTTCAAGAAGACCGACAGTCTCTCGGCGAGGGGGTGATGAGGGTTCTTCGTCTAATGCGATGCTCTCGTGATAAATCGTTATTGCAACGTCGGTTGCATTTTAATGACATCTCGTTTCGTCGGGAGCTCACCGGCTTGTCATAGCTGGCGTCTATCAAACTCAGTGGGCAGCACAGTAGGCAGCTCATCAACCAAATAACCTGTACTTTGCGATCTCTCTTGAACAGATGAATTCTCATTTTACTTGATGACGCCCATTCTATTAGGTATATTCATGGTTGTCGGTATGTTGCTCCACCACGCCCAAATTGAAGGACTCATTGTGATGAAGATGGTCGCAAAATGATCATACTGTTCCTGAAAGTAGCATAAGCCATGGGAGAGTACCTCAGGCCTCCTCTTTCATTCTGGTCGAGGTTATTCCTAACGACGGCTCTTTGTTTATTAGGTCCCGCAGGTATGGTGGCCATTGATTACCCAGTTTATTGTCAATCACTCCGGTTAATAGATACGATCACGTGTTTTATTTTGTGAAGAAGGGTTTGTTTGGTTGGTAGAGACCGTCGCATTCGTTACATTCTTGCTAGTTAAACCAACAAAAAAATCCATCGATTTATCATGCTGTAGTTACTTAATAGCCTTGATCACGATAAAAGAGAAGGCTGATCAAAATGAGACCACCCTCAAGAGAGTCTGTTCAACCGGTTATCTCAGAGTTCATCACAAACATACAAACTCACGAATTATAATACTTAGGATGAGTGGAAACGTAAATCTTTAACTTGAAACTAATGAAGATTATTGAAGTGTTTCCGTCAATTTTACTCGAGTAGGCAGTAACATGGACGTAAAACGTTCATGTGAGGAAAGTCCCCCAAATTTCATTACAAATAATCCTGTGTGAACTTATATCTATATTTAGCAGCTGCTGAAGCAGGTTATTGATTTACAATTACCTCAAGCTGATAAAGATTCACAGTCATATTTCAGTTATTTCCATTCGCGCATGTAGGTATGGACTTGAATCGTTCAAATGAGAAACGTCTCTTAAAATGTCAAAGTTCGGTAACTCCGTACTACCTATCACGTGTGAACGTGTAATTTCACCAGCTACCACTGATTGCCGTTGTGGGTATCGTTTCCACATTTGCTTACTTCGAAAAGGCTAAAAATATATACTTATTTATTTTCTATCGGCCGATGCTTGAATTGAATTGGACCATGTTTTGCTGATACTACTTTCTCAATGTTATTTGCTGTGTCGAGGCACGGAAAGGAAAGAAGAAATGGCCTTGTCTGTCCACTTCAGATGTGGACCAAGGGATTATTTTTGGTAGAAGGATAGAGAGAGATCTCTCCGGTCATCTGGAAGACTGTATCCGAGCGATGACCAGTTTTCTGAAAGAGGGAAGACATAAGAGGATCTCCCATTTACTTATAGGAATCAATACATTTTATTGCCAACAGAGTCTGGGTGAATTGAGGGAGGAAATGTTATCATTTCGTGATTGCTGGGACTGGAACTATTCCTTTTGGATGAATCAGTGATCCGAACAGGAACCTTGACTCAGTGATTGCTATCTGAACGATTGGAAGCGATTGCAAGACTGAGAGGCAACAGAGTAAAAACTAGTTTTCAAAACTTGAATAAAAATTCAATTCTTGTTCTGATTGATCAAATAATTCATAACCTTAATGTAGAATTTTGAAAAAAACCTACCGAGTTTTCCTGAATGATGGGAATTGTACCGTACTACCTCCAAACCTACATACACATTTGCTGCAAGAATGAAGAAGCGCTTTAAAGTCAACTTCAAAACGGCTCTGGTGTTTACAGACACGGGGAAAATAAAGCCCATAATTGGAAAGACTTGCCTGAATGAGACTGACGAGTGTGATAGCTCTTCAATACCGCAGACTTGGAAGCACATGATGATTTCTCAACGTTGAAGCTGAGCAAAGCAGACGAGGTACCTATTCCGGAAAGTCCCACCGACGCTCAAGGACCTCTGTCGAAATAAGCTTATACATTTAAATTGGTCCTTCCCATATGCCATTCCCTCTCAGAATTCTAAATTCTGGTAGGATTAGAATTGTCTTCTTTTCGTTAGTTGTGTTGTTTGATCATTTTGTTCAGCTTCTCCTTTCTGTGAACCTATCCAGTATCAAACTAGGTACCCAATGATAAACGAGTGCACCAATGACTCACATTCAAATGGAAGTTCTCTATGATTTGGGTTATGTTCGCTCTTGAAAGGACGAAGGTATATCTCGGATATAATCTATTTCACATTTGAAGCGTACTAATTATTTCTGTCAATAGCCGACCGCCACAGGAAATTCAAGGGTGATATGACGCACTGCTGACATAATTTACTGCATATTGCTCTGAAAGATCAATCATCCGACGATCGAGGGGTCCGCAGCCGGACGAGATAAGAGACGGTCTTGTCAACCTCCCGAAGGCTGACTCGGTTCTGTGGCTGCCATTACAAATTAATGGAACTCCCTCGAGGTGTAGCTGTCGTCTCTAAATGAACACACGCTGTAAACAGAAAGCCTTATTGATCTTGCATAATAGTTTCAGTTCTATACACTACACGCTATCCGCATATTTGTCAGATGTGGTGAATCGGTACAACACAATCGGTACACTGACAACACTGCTTGTTGCCGGGTTGAATACTTTACAATTACCCCTTTATGCGCGATGTTGAATAAATGTGCGTCAAAATTGCATAAAATACCGTCTGATCTGTTTAATCCACAATTCGTGCACGTAGTAAAGAAGTTTCGTAAGTTCTTAACGAAATCTACTTATTTTTGGGCTTCCCTTAGAAATTAATAAAATAAATGAACATAAAATAAATGAGGTTCCCTTCCGTCAAAGTCGAGTTACCTATATTTATTGAATCATGTCTCGTTCTCCACTTGTCATGACCTATGACTTATCAACCGCCGGTGATGCCGAAATGTAGATGTTGATGGATTTCATTCCAAAATCGCAGAAACCGATTTCGTACAATACACTTTTCGAATCAGTTTGGGGCTGAACAGTAAGTCTAGAAAACCACTTTGAGATCAGATCAACCGCAGTCGTACAGGTGGCCAATGAGTGTACTTGGGTACGCAAAGTTGGTACACACTGAGACAAGTATATATTCGCTTCCTTGCCCTTACGGCCAAAGCTTGGAAACTGTTAATTCGTGGAAGAAGTTAACACAAAACAATTATTGTCATTCAAAATCAAATTTTTCACTTGCTTCTTGCGTTTCAAAGCTTTCTGAACAATTTTGGTTCCGTGTATGTCTGTCGGTCTGTGTGTGGCAATTCCTTGTGCCAGGGAAAACTGTACGAAATTATGGTCCGATTTCGATTAAATTTTAAGGGATTGTGCGGGTTAATCCCTAGAAGGTTGTTTATATGAATTTCATCGCCGACGAAACAATGTGTGCATGCGCAAACGTGATATTCCTCCAACAACGGTTTCTCAGTTCCTTGTGGACCGATTTTGCGCAAATTTGGAGGGTAGTTGGGGGCTGGCACCAAGCTACGGCGCTTGTGCAAACTTGACATTTGTTGTTGATAACTCTGGAACTATTCTACCAATTTCGGTGAAAATTCCACTAACTGATTCTACACCTCCCCAACGTGCCCAACTAGGCAGAATTAAAAATAAATAAATAAATTCTATCTACTTTTGCTTTATGATGTTGAGGCCTGCGTCACATTGCCTTACAAATATCACTTTTTACGCGTATCTTCGTTATGGCGGGTTCTTTTCATCTAACAAATGGAAAACTATCCTATTGTTAATCGTCACCTCTACAGGCAGGTGTAGAATTGAAAACATCGAGACTGTAGGACTATGAAAACTTGTAAGGCCTCTTCCTTCGATTCACAAGTTCACTATCAGAACAGAAACATTATTTACCTATCTCAAATTATATTCATTATCGTACGAATCCGGTACTGGCATTCGCATTCTGTTAGGTACAAAGCGGATCACCTAGTTTTAATTTTACTTGGACGCATCAAAAGGGCGAAAACTCAATTAAAATTCAATCAGAGGAGAACCTTGTTTGCAGAAAATACGCTTCCATGGATTCCGCTTCCGCTTAATCCGAGCAATTGGCTAATCAAGATAAAATTACATTTACCGGTTACGACTGTTAGCTCGAGGCGTTGTGTTTGTCCCTATTCTCTCTGGTTAGAGGAAAATGCTTCTTGAAGCTTGGCTAGCAATTGTTTAAAGCTCCTGCATGCTGTTAGTGAGCTCCATTTAGTATTCCTTGTGCTCCAATCATTATTAATAAGAAACCAGAAAAATGTAAAGTGGAGCTGTATCAATGGAATATACGATATTAACACGTGTCTCATATTTAACTTGCATGGCTGAATGGCTTGAGGCTCTGATGATGTCAAACTCCAAGCAGGCTCCACATTTGCTGCTGACAACTTACAAGGTAAACTTACCAAACCATTGTTCGTAGCACCTAAGTATAACCAATATGCATTATACCTTCCTGTATTGTTTAAAATTTTAGCCCTGATGATGCTCAAATAAGAGCGAAAGCGCTTGGCAAAATACAAACTACGTATGAAAGCGAGGACTGCCTATCCATCCTCACCCTCAACCCAACCCACGTTAAGGCACCTACAACAACCATGAAACTTACAAGGTATGAATCACTAGGATTTATTCCAAAAAACCCGAGCGGTTGTTATGTTATGTAAAAATTAATCTAGAGGCTAGGTTTTCCATTACAAATTTTTCCAAACCTGAAGATAATGTCCCCTAAGTTCTTTAGGAAAATGACTACCTTTGCAAGGGTCCAGTGTTCGCCCTGCTGTATTACGACCGCTCATTTCCTCGGGTGCTCCAGCTAATGGTCAAAAGCGCGGCTGGAGGCAGAAAAGATTGAGAGACAAATGCCACCAGAGTTGCACGCCAACTCCTTGATATCACGCCCTCTCTCGCCCCTACCTCTCCTCATCACTCGGCCCAAAACCTTCCTGCCCTCGAGGGGGCCTTGAGAGCTTTATTACTAATGTTGATTTCTTTATTAGCAAAGATGTTGGGATCACGCGATCCGAGCATTATCCTTACCTCTTCCCAAGTAACTGTTTATTAAGCCCTTAGGAGAGGCTTCGTGGAGTCAAAGCCACTAATGGCAAGTCGAACTTGAATTATGGTCCGCCTGATCATTTTCAGGGTGTGACCGAGGTGGCGGTTTCAAACCTGTCCTTACATTCCTATTATCAAGTTCTTCGTTGCATCTCATTTCATCATTGTCCCCCTTGTATTAGATCTGATCACCAGAAGAACAATACTTAGTGCTTCAAAAAACCACCTCCTGAAAGAAAATCTAACTCGACCGTAACAATTTTTCACCGTCTCGTGATTGCCCATATGTGTCCGAATAGCCCAGGTGTGCGCTCCTACATCATAATATTATTCTGAATCCTGAAACTAGTTTGGGATTGTCCATTCACATTGGAGATCATCTCTCCAACAAGTACATCACAAATAGCAAAGACCTTCCAGCTCGGCTGGGCCATCCGGCATACCACCGGAACTTCCAGTTTTGAGGTGGATGACTTTTCATCAACCGTCCACAATGGACAATCGTATGTACTTGCTGGTTAGTCCGTGCTTTGAACAGGGTAGTTTGATTGTTTGGGGAAGGGCAGTTGAAGAAAATAGTCGACTATCGACTTTTCGATTTTCAAAATGGCGGCAATCGATTCCAATACGATAATGGAGGCCAACATTAGATTAATTGATTATTTTGGATTGTTACGAATATACTAATTCGTTAAAACTTTATATAAAATGAGGAAAAGCCACAGAAATGCATTTTTTCAAATATATTTCAGATTGTAGGAATATAGAGAGCTTCCCGAAAGGTCCATTAAGATGGATCGGTAATGAAGTGAAGGATTTTTTTTGTCTTTTAGGATTTTCTGACTCTTGCTTGTGTCATCATCAGTCAAATATCTCACTCTCGTTTCCGCATGTGAGAACTAAGTGGGAGGGAGATATTGAACCAATGACGTAACAGGTTTTTTCTTAAGCTCATTCCCACCAAACTACCTACTAGCTCGTACTCGGATTTAAAGCTGAAAATTTGGATCTTTTGGGGGCTTTTGTCGATGGTCCTGAATGTGATTCTGAACTCAAATTGTGACTGACATCATGAAAACCCATGCTTTATTAGTCTGGACATGACATGGCCAATGTGAAAGAGAACCGTTATTCCCAATATTCATGTACAACATTTTTATTGCATGATAAGTAGGTACCTTAGGTATATTTTTAAGCAATTCAGAGAATGTTTTTCCATCAACAGAAATAAAATTAAAAAAACATTCCTAAAACATCTAACATCTGGTTTCGAAGTATAAAAATGCTAGGAAACATCTATGTAGAATAAACTTGAAAAATGAATAAACAAGTCATCTGGACATAGTGGGTACCTGTATTAGGTATATGCTAGCGACACAGTTTTGGCCAGGAAAACCCTATTCTGCTTCACTAGTGATTTGAAGTAACTTTTTCCTAAGATCTTTACAGTACTCTTCTCCAACAGACTTACTAGGTACCCATCGACTTACCTATTCCAGGTACTTTTGGGAAATCGACATTGAGGGGTTTGATATTCTTGAAATCTATGCCCTTTTACGACTTTTTAAAAAGTAAATTATCCTTGGTAAACTTTCTAATAATCATCAGGCGCTAAAATCATGTCGCTAATCGATTACAACTTTTCGGTTATTTGCCCACAAAAAATGATCTATTATATTAGTCGATAATCGTAATCGATGTTACCATCCCTAGCTCTGAAATGTTCCTATTTCCTCTATGCTGATTATCATGTGGAATGAGAGGAGGATCACTGCTGTTCCTAAAACTACCCATTCATCTGACCAAAAACCGTGTGACCACCACCCTTTGATGTTCACCGATGATTTCACGGTGCCGCGGTAGGCCCTTTGATACCATATGTGAGGGGAGGGGGGGATCTCAAACCGGGCAGTACACAGCCCCCCTCCCTTGGACCCCCTATAACAATAATGAATCAACGCACCTGCTCATCTCACCGCAAACCTCTAAGCCCCGACCGCTAGGACGCGCACATCGCATATCCACTACAAACTGTTTGTAGTCAGCGAATAGCTGTAATAACATGTCACGCTCCTTTGTGCTGCCGTTTCTATTAGCAGCGGGCCTAAGGCCAGTATCGTGTCACACCAAGTAATTAATTTAACCTTATACCTTTGGTTATTCAGCTAATTAATTACCCCTTCGGTATAATCTTGCAAAGCTCTCCCACGCTCTCTGTAACACTGGTCTTTTCTGTCGCATTTGGTAATTAACCGTAATATTTTCTACTTTGACCATCATTTCTCTCGCATATTTTTGACTCCTTAATTTGAGTTAAGTGCTTGCAACAATTCTTGTCCATGACAATTCTTTTGAATAGTAATAATCTAAACATTAATTTATTGTAGAAGAAACATACGGTTTTGATAGATTTTTTGAACCTTGATTTTCCAATGTAAAATGTGAGATTTTCTATAGGTACACGTACATTTTATAGTCTAGATTACCTACGTCTCAGAAGAGCATACATTTATTTAAGTACATATATATATCAAACTATATAAGAAGTCTAGGGAACAATAACGGTAATAATTTTATAAAAAATAAAAATCCGAAAATGTTACTAGTATAAATTCAGGAACATCATTCCACTTCTCAATAACATATCCCTTCGGGCTTTTCAATACTTCAATATTTTTTAACCCTGTGTTAAACTACTCTTGCGCAAACCACTTTACAATTTACTTTCATTTTGCACTACTTTCCTCACCAGTATTTACTCAGGAATTTTTATTCTGTTTTTATATTTTAGAACGTTTTGCTGTTAAGTTACCCTTAGAGTATGTTTCTGGTCATGATGGCAGATATTGTATATCGTCGCTTAAGAAGCAACACGCCCTATGAACCAAATCCCAATTTTTCAGGAGGAGGTAAAAACTGAATCCAGTTTTTGATCACCTGTCCCTTTGTTTCCTGTTATTCAGTCACTTCTTGCCTTCTGGTTGTCGTCAATACTGAAAAATAGTATTAATTAAAAGAAATAGTTAATTTTGGTTGATACGGGGTGTTGTCCGAATAGGTAATTGAGATATTGAGGTCGATGGGGGTGTCATGTTTTTCGAGTATTTCTCGATTTTGTAGTCTAGTTGAAGCAATTTTGAGCTAAACAGTCGATGCAACGCGAGAAGTCGAATAAGAATCAGTAAAAACCTAATTTTCGTGAAAATGGTCAATAGGGCGTGTTGCTTCTTAAGCGACGATATAATTTTTCTTATATTAAATTCCTATAACGGGAGTTGAATAATGGATACCTGCTTGAGGCTGATGACAATTATTAGTATTCGTTGCAATGTCGATTGACGATGGAAAGTGATAATCTAGAAAAGACTGCCTCCTTGAAACGTCATAGTGAAGGCAAAAAGGCAAGACAACTTATTAGGAAATCGTGGAACGGTGTTGGGGGGCTGTTAATTAAATCTGGGGGCTTCGAATTTATTTGTTTTTGCCCTCAGAGGAAAAGGAAGGGAAGGTAATCGAAATGACAAAGTGTGTGTTGAAGGGAGTCATTAGAAGGGTCGCTGGCCCGCCGCCAATCCTTAGTGCTTCCCTTTTCTCATCTTGTTACTTATATTTATGTCCAAGTTTCGGTCACAACTCGAAAAGGAGCCCCTTTAAAGTTTTTTGGGGATGGGGTTGAAAGTGAAAACACGTCGTATACTTCTCCTAAGTAATAGTGTTGCGGAGGAATTAAATCAGATGATTAATAGCGTATCGACTAAATGGAAGTTGTATAGTACCTACCAAGCCTGTTTTGATGCAAAACGCATAGTTTCTGTGTTTGGTTTAGAGAAGGAGTTTGATCTGTTTGAATCTTCCTGGACAGAAGTTGGTGATTGACGGCTTCTTCCACAAAATATTTCGTTATCTGAACGACACCTTCAGAAACGATCTTGTGTATCAACGATACGTTTGCATCAAGTCTCTGTATTGTTTCCACCACACGTTTGGTATGAGTACCTACATAGAAAGTTACAACATCCCTGTGGTATATCAAGGCATCTTCTCTGAGAACCGTGTGTTTGAACCGTGATGTCTTTTCGCTGGGGTCAACCCGAAATTTCGTCCGTCAAAAGCGTTACCCAACAACCGATAATCAAAGTTGGTTGGGAGGTATTGATGTAGGGTATTCTTGATCTTGTTGTTGTTTTAAGTTTGGGAATATATCGACACGATCGTGAAGTTCTTGTTCGTATCATCGAAGCTCCATCCATCACGAAGATCTCCTCCATATCCATGACTCGCCGCCATGCTTTTCATAATAGATTTTTCTCTCACATTATTGACCACCTACTCAGTGCAAAAAAACATATTCATGTCACAATGTATCAGCGCGGAGCGTTGATACTCGTTTGGGTCGGTTTCTGGGGTCGTTTATTTTTTAGTTAATCATGCTCTTTTTTTTCAATTTTGCTTTTTCCTTTGTTTGATACGGGCAGGAAGAAGCCGTCTGTAAAAAACGCTGCAAATTATTACACAACGGTTTATTAT
>JAEMON010000004.1:27918592-27930462 GCA_030264115.1 Lygus lineolaris
ACCATTGGTTAACACTGAATAATCTGTGACAGTTTTCATGAACTTTGCAGACATTGACTGGATTGGTTCCTACAATATTTTTTTTAAAGGATTGTTTGAGGCACTTCCACACATGATCCTTAATGGAATCGGAAGAATGGAAGGTATAAGTACGTGGAGAAATGAAACAAAATAGATTCTTAGGTCTATCCCATCGCCAGCTTCCTAATCTCCAGTTTCGGGAAGGATGGGTACATATGTTATTCTAAAAATTTGCCCCTCGAGAAAATGTGTACCTACCGTTTCAAATGTATGGTAAAATTTTTAGCTTTTTTCACAATACCATGTTGGATTTGAATTGGGTAAGGTATTTTTGATAATAATAATTTAAGTACTAAGCATCGTTTTCTTGGAGTAAACCTTTTGGGCATCCCAAGTCTATTAAAAATGTTACTGTATATCTAAGTTGCTATTAGTCAAACCAGAGCCTCTGTGGTGAACGGCAATACAAGTGGCTGCCAGGCATCGGGTGTACTTTAATACGCGATTCCACTCGGCCAAATTGGTCGCGCTTATATATTTATCTATGGCAGTTAGGGGATGTCCCAAGATCTATAAAAATGCATTACCTACGTGGATATGGGGAAGCTGTGTGCGACGTTCACTACCAATTTAATAGGATGATACGCTCGAAGAGGTACATTGGTACTTACTTACGACGATTAACTCAAACCATATATCAAAGCTATCGCTGTAATCCATCAGACCCGCGTACATCATCATGGCGAACATTGACACCGTGAATTTGAGTAAGAAGAGGGTCTGTAACAATATCCACGGCAGTACCAATTCATGGTCACCCTGGAAATTCAAATCGCTATATTTATTGCCAATAATCAATGTACGTATGTATATATTATATATAATAATTCTCTAGAAAATTATTATGTATCTAAAGGATATTAAAAGAGTTATATTTCCATTAATTAGTGATTTTTGGACGCCACGTAATGTCTATTATAGTCCCAGGCCAGACCACACCTCAGCCCAGCTCTGTCCAGAAATCCCAATAATTGATTATCCATTACCTTCTAAACGAAAGTCAGTCGTAGCTAAGAAAGCTCATCAAAGTAAACATGTAACTCGATTCCAAGAAAAAAATGGTTACATTGGATAAGCAGATCTTAGAATGGGGATTCTCCTCTACTCAGAAAGATTTGCGATTCTCACTCTGTTTCTGCTCTGTTTTCCGTTCAACCCTTACAAAAAGCGAACGGTTGGTGCTACAGTGCTCCAAGTGGTCTCATTCGACGGTGAAAATTGTGATCCATTTGAAATGGATGGAAAAACTACGACTTTGTACATAAAGTTTTCGAGCTAGGGCGATTTTCATTATCATCCCATATTTCCCACCCAAGCTTCAATTCTAATGGTTCATTAATGCAAATAAGTAAACTACTCTGCCACCCATTCCAAGTCGGGTTCGCAGAGCAGACAAAGTTAAATTCAAATCATCGGAATTAAAACTCGTCACACATACAAAGATTCGTAACGTGTATCAAACGGTGTTGAAACGCTTGCATACGAGTCTGCAACACATTGGGACATTTTATGTCTTTAGTTCCCACCACCACACGAAATTACAGCTTCCTAGAGTGTAAAGTATAGAAATTACCTATTAAAATGTCCCAATGCAAAAAAACCGCAAAATGTGCAACCGCTTCACAAATCAAACCGTTCTCGCAATATTCGGATCACCTGCTATGAATCAAATTATCGAAACACCAGCTCAGTGAAATCATCAGAAATTAGCAAGCGGTTGCAATCATGTTCACAGTATCAATTATTGAGAATGATCACCTGAGTGTACACAATATTATTCAAATAACCATGCTCATAACTCAGCTTGTTGGCCATTCACTTCGCAGTAGTTTACATAATATTATGGTTGGATATATCGAGAGCTTTCGAACGAATGGTCAACGAATTTTGTAGGATGAAATCGACGAAGTACCATTTCCCTAGTAACGACTCGGTTGTAAGCGGAAATCATCAGAAAACCAACTTTAACGCTTTTTGTTAACGCTTTTTTCGTTTAACGTGTTTTTTTTTCGTGCCAAAGTAAAGACATAATTATGTCAATTAACAAAAACTAAGAAGAAGTTGTAGCGTTGATCGAATGATCCGAAGGTTCATGTTTAATGCACATTTTTAGTTCCCACATTCTTTCTACAGGTTACCTTTTAAAAACAAGCATCACGAATACAATAATACCTATTCATGTTATAATTCGAGGTTCTGATAAATCGATGAGTTAATCAAATTATCCAGTCATTAATATAATACCTAGTTTATCTACAAGCTGGCAGGTTTATGATCGGAACTATTTACCTTGGCAGCTCCAAAAAGCATGATGACGGCGAATATTCCAAAATTGAGGCACATGGTTTCGATTGTTATTTCCTTAAATATTTCTGCAAACAATATAGGTGAGTATATATTATTCAAATTGCATTTATAAATAAATTCACTGGACACCAGATGAGTGCCACTTTTTTCACCTCGGGTTCATTTGGTTTGTTCACATTTGAATATAATATGTATACAAGACAAAATTGACTGATACCCATAGCTATTATATATTTTTCTTAGCTAAAAAATAAATTAATTAATTAACACAAGTAAACCAACATCAGGCTCTTGAAAATTAATGTCTTCATCGGTTGGTACGAATATAGTATGTTGTAGCTATTTGGGTGAACGCATTACCTCTGATCATATTCTGTAATGCATAATAGGAATAACAATATTCATACGTATGTGTGAAGTTAATATTTACTAAATATTAAAAAATGACCTCGCAGTGATATTAGACAAGAATTGTAATCTTATTGGGTGTCAGGTGGAATTGATGTCAGAATGAGAGAATAAAGGTACCTAGGTACTTCTGAATTGAAAATCGGTATCTAGGTACCTCTGAAAGGTATAAATCAGTGCTCTAGGTATCAAACCTACAGCGCCGAGTGGCTCCAAAGCCAAGAATGACGATAATTCATCGAAACACTCAGCCCAATGCTCTTGTGATTTGCAATATAAAATTAGGAAGAGAAACGAATGATTTAAGGTAGGTAAGTACCTACTCATGAACGTATACAAGAAAATTCACTCACCAATAGCCATCGGTCCACTACCACGAGTAGCAACAATAATCGGCGGGATAGACAAGGCTGCCACGAAGATCAACTGCAAATTTGATGAGTCTCAAATTTCTTTTGATTAAAATAATATAAATATATCACTAAGTAAGATGATGCCAATTGTTATTCGATCGTACCAAAAATCTTCAGCCAAAGTAAGTTGGGACGCAGGTAAATACGTTCCATGCCCGTAATGAAAGATCTTCATCCTATCAAAAATGATGAAATATTTAAAACTATAAACATTCCAAACTAAGCAATGCTTGGAATAATCAGGAGAGCTACCTATTGAATACACGAAAGTTACATACCGTTTGAAAACATCCAAAAAGCTTTGAGCCCGTTTCGAGCGAAAAGCAGCAACATGATTTAATTTTGGGAACCCTAAACGTCATGATTCACTGAGCCGGTCGATTGAACTTTAATAATATTCTCAGGGCGTAACAGTGGCTGTACGATGCGCTGCGCCTTATTCTTATCAGTCTTAACCTCGTGATCTCCGGCTATCAGCCTTGAACGATCTCAGATAAAGGATGTGGTATCGAAGATCAGATTCCTAGTAGTGGGTATAGATTTTACAGATGTCGATGTTCTTCCTCATTGAGGAATTTGCGTCAATTTTTTTACAATTTATTTCTCGAAAGTATGACGTAGAAAACAAAAGAAAATCGTAGTCACTCGCCTGAAATTGCTTTCCAAGAAATGTGGGAATTCATTGTAAATGCCACGTTTGAAAAAAAAAATGAGGAAGGCGGGAGCAAGGAGGCAGCCACGTTGTGACGTATTCAACTGACAGTGAAAGGGTTGCCAACCATACACAGTTTTTATGGTTTCTTGTCACTCCTTCACATTATAAACCCTCCATGATAATCAAGGAGGGTACTCAAAAATGGTAAATTAATTGAAGTGCAGGGGAAAGGGGATTCGGACACACTAGAATCAGTGGTTCTAGTGTCTGCAGGAGAGTGAAGATTTGAGACAGTGGGCTCTTTACGCCCCTGTGGATGTTTTACACATGACATGAAAAATATCCATGTTGCCCCTTGTGACCTAACTGCCGGACATATAGGGGGTAACTGTAATACAATATTGATTTGAGAATGATACCAAAAATCGAAAAATGACTCAAATTCCCCATTGCTCCCTTTCAAAGACACATAACGATTCACTTCGATCCAGATGTTCGCTCTGACGACAAGGTCTAGATAACTAGCCTCATCTACATAACCACATAGATAAGCCCTTATTGTTTATATGGTTTAGGTATACAGCCTAATGGCTGGCTAATTTTATAGTGAATTGACCAATAAATGTGTTATTTCGATTAATTCTGCGATTCAACAAGGTGGTAGATCATCATTAAAGGACCCAAGAATGTTATAGCGCCAAGAGGTGAATTGAGTTGCGGATCGGGAGTTATAATAATCAAATATTTAGTACTATTAATGATATAGGTTTATTTGCTCCAGACAATGAATTATGACACAACAAGAGGATATTTTTGTAGTGATTGGAACACAAAGAAGGACATCCACACAAACAGATGAACACTTGAAATTCTTAGATGATGAATGTCATAAGTCATAATCCTAACCAGCCAGCTCCGCTCTTAGGCTAGTTGATCAGAGATCCCCCCCCAAAATTGCTATTTTGACCCGAACTGATTATACTTTATTCTAAATTTTTAAATAAAATGAACACCTTGCAATAGGTAGATGTGCATATATCTATTAAATTGTTCTTTACTTTGTGGGTCAGGGTGGGGTTTGAAATAGGTACACCGAGATAATCAGTAATTGATTTTTAGCGAATTTTCGAAGAAAATGAAACTATTGCAATGGCTTCAAAATTTTTGTAATGCAAATTTTTGACAATTTTCTTCATGGAAATCCGTTTCAGACCATTCTGAAACGATTCCTGAAATGTAACACTTTTTCACATATATATAGATATGTGTGTGTGTGTGTGTGTCACTCCAGACGATATCTGCCCGAGGGATCGAGATAAAAATCCAAAAAAAATTTAAAATGTCAATAATATCAAAAGAAAGGATGAGTTCGTTGGCCAGAATTTTTGGAGTACCTACTCCAAGGGGTCAAATTTTGAACATTTAGAGCCAAAAATCGCTAAAGAACGTGTTTTTTGCGGTTTTTGGTGTGAATTACATACCATCTTAAACATAGGAATATATGGTATATTCGGAATCAGCGTGAAATTTCCTATAAGAGTCACCCACGAAATCGGTTAAAATTATTCTTTGAAAATTCGCTCACCAACTCAGGCTGCACGAATGGAACTTTTTTTGTTTTTGTTTGTCCTAACCAATCTTTTCAATGTTCACGATTAGCACTGGTTTAAAAAATGTTCTTTGAAACGCACTTGACAGGACCGAAGCAAAACGGAAACGTACCAAGGGCTGGAAGGAGCTTTAGCCCCCCTCAATTATTCTCCTCGCCAATTTTCGAAAACTTATTGGAGAGCAATAAGCTCTAAAAAAACTAAACCATAAACCCCACTAAACCAACACAACAACCTAAACCCTCTTAAACTTATTCATTCATGAGTAGTCCACCTTCATCCCATTATCACATTCTTCCAGAACTTTTCTTTCAATTCCCTGTAGAAAGTGGTTGTGCGTATAGTTTGTTTTTCCTTTTCCAAATTATAGATCTTAGTGAGAGCTTTCCGAAATGGTGCGACATGAAGGGTATCCTATTAGTAAACAAGGGTTTTCAAGTTAATAATGATGACGTCACCGACCCTCCTGCCACCTGGGGGGGACCCTCAGTGCCCATTCTGACGCGCCTCTTTAAATTTGAGCGCCTCTTTATTTTTGAGGTTTAACAACCATACAATATATATTGAGTACAGAGATATACATTAAAAAAAACAAAAAAAAAACAAGAGGAACAAACGTATCAAGAGCTTCTAGTATAATCAATGGGAAGAGATAAAATACAAATCAGCATGAAGACATTGTTACTTATTAAAGAATATTATTGGACGATCATATTCTGGACGTTCTAATTGGTTTCTCATAATGGTGATGAAATTTGATAATAAACACAGAATGATGTAGAAAACATAAGAGACACTGTGAATAGATTATAGCCACGTTCTCGTTCACAGAATGGTGTAAAAATCATTTGCTAACCAATAATCTTCAAAAAAAATTCGTACTAATAATTTACCATACATAAATAATTATGAATAAAATTAATTAGGTATGGAAGAACGTACACAAAAATTAAGATAATATAGGACCTTATTTTTGTATTCTTAGTAATAATATCTAATTAATAGTAATACATTTATATTGTCCTATAATTTTTCCAGCACCCACTGAAACTGAGGAAACAAAATAATTATATATTATAATATCGGTATTTTATAGTGTTTTTATAGTTTCTCCAGTGCGGGAAACCATGAAGTAATTATTTAAAGAAATGATGGTTTATCTTCAGCACAGTTTCTTTTATACTAAGTATGAGAAAGAGAATTAAAAAAAAAAAAAAAAAAATTGGTGCTGTGCCACAAAACACAAGGATTTCCATGTTCCATGCGTTGAGCTGAGAGCAATGTGGAAATTTGTGAATTGTTGCTTCTCAGATGTTTCGTCAAAGAACTAAGCGAGGTGTCCTTGTGTTCCCACGAGTCTTGGTACTTGCCAAAACAGCGACGCACGATGGGAGAGAGAGATCAATAGAGAATAGTGGAAATCAAATTCGTTCTGATGGTCTTTGGTCTCTCAAATCCCTGTAGAAATTGTACACCACCAGTACGGAAACGAAGAAATAAACTGCAAAATAATAATAATTATTTCTGTGTAATGAATCCTCTAAATATTGGATGTAGGCGTGTACTAACGACGTTTCTCAGTGGATAAATAGGTACTTGATGTATCAGAAGTTATGTACACAGTGACAGTAAACGTATAACAACCCTATCGATGATCTCTCATTGATAATATATAATAGAACCTATTATAAACATAGTTGGTACCTATCTGCCAATTTACACATCCTCTTTTGGCTCTTGGCCATTGTACTACTTAAAATTTTACCCTACAAACTCATTTGAAACTCAGAAATCAACGGAATTTTGATGGTTATCAGTAACTAAACTGACGTGACTTACTGGAAATAAAGAATTCAACTTCCATATTGTGATTTCTTGTGTCCATGAGTCCGAGGTAAGCGATGTTTCCGACAAGAGAAACGAGCACGATTAACATCATTATTGACTGGAACAATATCCATGGGAATACCAAGACGTAGTCACGCTAAAGGAGATGGAAAAAAGCACAATAACATAATATTCATTTTTAATAACAATAATAGTAACTACCTACCAAACAAGTTTATCCCAAGGGCCAAATAGACCCTAAATCCACCCCTCTTCAGGTCGAAAATGACTTTTACGGTAGGATATGGCCTAACGGACGTTCTCAATGAGAGAAAAATTGACAAGAAGCAATAATTTACTCTTCTTTGTGGTCGGTTGAATATTGGTAGGTATTGAGATTGTGTGAAGCTGGTGTCAGAAAAAAGGTGGTATATTCCTTATTTTTTATTCTAATGGATTAAATTGTACGAACTAAATCACTCGGTATGAAGTTGAGTTAACCCATTTCAACAAAAAGAAACGTGAGTTAATTAGTGAAAATGTTGAAACAAAATTGAAAAAATGTCTATTTCCATGAGAATATGTGATTTTGTGGTATTTTCGGGAACTATTATAAAATAAATATCGAAGTTATATTTACTTCTACGATAGATTGCGTTAAATTACCAATGTTATACTAATTTTTACCCACCTAACATAATATAAAAATATTATGCATTTTACCTCTGTACACGTACCTTGAATGCACCGCTAAGCAACATAAATGCCAACACACCGATTTCGAGGAAAATCGTTTCGCGAACTACTATTTGAAGTACATCTGCGAACACACGAACATGATTTTATTTTGTTTTCCACTGGAAACTTAACAACAAAGAACACATTCTGACTACAACAATTCATTAATAACTTACTGATAGCACGGTGGAAATGGCCTCGGAAATGAATTGATAATGCTAATCCTGTCACAAACAGCAGCTGTAAATATAATCAAAATATTATCGATAAATAATAATAAAAATCGCAAACACAAGTTAATGAAACATACAAGTGAATTACGTAGGAAAGCTTCAGTACTCGTACGATGTGATTGACACAATAGAGATTTAGTAGGTAATATTCAACAATAAATTATTCCAACCAAATTATTACCAACCATTATTCAGACCCTTGGTGGTGGACCGTGGTTCTTAAATTATCCAAACAATTCGATATTGCCAGAAAACGTCCATAATAGGTATACAGGGTGTTCACACTTAAGATGAAGAATCTTTCAGGAATCGATTTTACAACTAATTTCCAACAAAAAGAGTTTGCTGGTTATTTTGTTTAAACCCTCATTTTCGTGAGTTTTTTCACCTTTAAACTTTTTTCGTGTTTTCGACTTTACGCCACTAAAATGGCCAATACTCCCTTAGTTTATTGTTAGAAATGAAAAATAAGGACACCGTTGGAAAAAGCGTTAATTTCCTATCTCTGTAGTGCATTATAAAAACTTTTACTGTTGATTCAGTGGGCAAAAAATTGGACTAAAATGAGTTTCCTCAAATTTCGAAAATCACTTTTTTTTTTTTCAAACGGCTCTATGTCTCCTATGAAATAGGTGAATTCCCTCACACGTTACAGGAAACACTTTCGCAGAATCCCAGCCTTTCGAGGTGTGGTTATCTTTCATCCTATGGAGAAATTATGGGAGAGAAATCAGGTTTTAACTTGAAAAAACGTCGGGGTTTTCGAGTAAATCGACTTGACCATGGCTGGATGAGTACGGTATAGTTTTTGCCGTAATTTTCCACGCTGGATCGAATGATGACACTCCAAATTCATTCTGACTGTTAGGAAGTTTTTTTAATTTTTTTGTATTCAAAGAAAAAATTGCATTTGCGGACATCCCAGCACATTTTAGACCAATTTCTTGCCCGCTGAATAAACAGTAAACGTTTTTATAATGCACTAAGGATATATAGGAAATTTTACGCTTTTTCCAAAAGTGTCCTTATTTTTTATTTTAAACAATAAAATAAGGGAGTTATGGCCATTTTTGTGGCGTAGGTAAATCCAAAACACGAAAAAATTTTAAACATGAAAAAACTCACAAAAATGAGGGTTTAAACTAATTAGTTTAAAAAATTAGTTGTAGAGGTTCTTCATCAGTGTGAACCCCCTCTATGAGTCACGAATAGATCGATGCCATGTGTTTCGATTAGGTTAAAAAATATTAACTCAGTCGAAAATAAATATGTATATTATGTGAGAAAAAAGTAATAATGTATTCAAGAGACGTGATAGTGAGTAATCTGCAAGTTGCTGGCTGCGGTTTATTCTCACTTGATGGTCGGGAAAGTATCGCGGGTTCCAACCACAGAGTAACAGAGACAGCTTCATGACAACTACTAATTCATTATAGCAGGTTGGCCGGGGTCAGGTTATCAGGTTATCTCAGATCGTTAGAGCGTTTGATCTTTGAAGTCCTGGGTTCAAATCCCAGGAGCGCGGAGCTGCTTAGTTATGAAAATCGGACTGTGACAGCTGGTATAGTTTTTATTGGTCAGTCCACTATCAAACCATAATTAGGGAACTAGGACCTCAGCACTGAGAGACTTCGAAGGATAGTAAGAGACAGACACAGCATACGAGCTTCCAAAGCAAGCTTCCAAATTAATGTCCTCGTACTATTCTTTTTATTTAAAAAAAGATGAAAAACATGATGATATTGAACAAGGTTTTTATCAATCAAACTATCAAACTCTATTCACCTATGTAGGAGAACCCTGATTCCCTGTCACTGCCCCTTGTCGGTAAATAACTGAGTGAAAGAATAAACATACCAGTTGGAAGAAGCCAATGACTTTTGATCCGGTTGCAAGTGTAAAACAGCAACATGACTTGATTTTGGGAATCCGGAAAGTCATTTTTATGTTGTAAAATGAACTGATAACGGTAATCACACGTGTAGCTCAGAGGCTCGGTTATCCCATAGAACACTGTGATCCCAGATTACCAACTGTGGGGGTTTGAAATCGAGGAGTTTGAGGGGCACACAATACCGATAAGATAAATCGGAATTTCTTGGATATTTTAGTGTCTTAATATGATATTATCTTTCAATGGTGTATCTCTTTAAATTATCCTCTGATTATCTCCTTTCTACACACCGTAAGAAATAAAACAAAGAGTATCCAGGTTACTGAGTATAGTGTGCAGTCCACGACCGAGTGCAAGCACTGGCCTAAGTTATGAATGTGAATAGGGAGAAGATCAATAATGATTTGGCAGTAATTATTAGAATGGGAATAAAATAGAGGGAATAAAAATTCATTTTTAATGTAGGTACATCATAGGCTATCGGTCCCGCGCCACGATGTACATAAATATGTAATTCATCATCTTACTACTCCTACATTGCACAAATACACTAGTTTTAAAGCAGTTCTCAGGTGAGTAATGTGGGGGAATCATGAGGAAAGACATAGGAACATCTCTATGGTCTTTAGACGAACGTTAGTTGGATTTAACTTATCTTTGGTCGGGCCCGCAGTTAGAACCTTGTCAAACAAAGGTCAGATTATTGGCCATATTGTGCGTCACCCCGCATTAATTTATTCACTTTAGATAGTACTTACATCTTAACCTTCTCAACTCAAAAATTCTGGAAACTAATTTTCTTCTTACGTTTTGACAGTACTCTCCAGCTCCCAGAGCTGCATATGAACGAAAAAATCCCTATCCTTCCAGTTCCTCAAGAGTGTTAGAGCATTGCTCCAGTATTCCTCCACATTGAGAAAATGGCGGTCACAACGCTATTTGGGCCAGCCAATCAATAATTGATATCGAGGTACATACTTTTAGTGACTTATGATTATTACACTATTTTATGGTCCATTACTACATAAATAGGCATGTAGTCATTTAGTCAATCATACTTCAACTAGATCACATTCATCACTGATTTGATTAGGCGTCTTTCCATCAACTTGATTTCCTGCTGCCAAAATCTAGGAAATAAGTAAATAAATAATTCAATAGAGTTTTCTCTCCTTTCGCTGCGTCTACTTTCCTTCAAAATAACTACGTTCGCTAGTATAAAGGAACTTTCCTGAGCGTCCGTGGGCAAAGTGGAAAGTACGTGAGGTGCAGTCCACAACCGGTAAAAAAAAACCGAACTCGAGTGAAGGACGAAGGAAACTGAAGTAAGGTTAAGAGAAGGATGAGATAGAAGGGCTCTTCCCCTAGGACTTATCTTAAAATTTAATTAACAAGGAAGAAAGGCAGAGTTGGAGGGCACAGCTCCGAAAAGTTTCAGTCAATGAAATTTGCAGGCGAGTTAGAGAGGTTTTTTCTTCTTTCTCCCTCTTTCATCTGTCTTTTCTAGTAGATATTTAGTTACCTACCAGTTCTATTTGACTTGTCAGTTCGGAGTGGAGTAGTGAAAAAGTCATCTATATCTCAGATGTCCCTTCGATTCGAGAGAATGCGTACTTACTAGGTACGCATGGTAGCTCGCCTTGTGATGACTTTCGAAAGTTGAAAATTTTAGCGAATTTTTGAAGAAAATGAAGCTATTGCAAT
>JAEMON010000004.1:27986129-27999539 GCA_030264115.1 Lygus lineolaris
GATATGGGCTTTAGGGTCATCCCTTAAAGTGGCGCCGGCGCAAAGTGGTCGGAATTGGCCATTTCCAGGCAAAAGCTAAGCTCCGCTCCATATTTATAGGAAATTCACGCTGATTCTGAATATACCCTATACTCCCATACCTTAAATGGCTAATTAGCACTGACAACATGAAAAAACCTAGCAAATTCACGTTTTTAACCCTGCCAAAATTGGTTTTGTATAGAATGAAAGACTTGTATAGAAAGCTGAAGACTCGAGAATTCTGCACAAACCTTCATTCCATTTCCAAGTCTAATTCTAGGTCTTCCAAAAGAAGTCTGCCAAGTTGGGTGGGCAGTAAAGATTCCTAACTTCTGTAACATGTACATCAGCTTGCTAGAATGATGACAACCACCGTTTTTTAAAAATTGTTTTTATCTCTTAATCTTAAACAAATCTGAAACTTCTGTGACAAAAAACATAGTGTTTATTAATGTCCCTTTAGATGGAAAATTGTATTGTTCTTACCTGATTTTGGAAGTTGGGGAAAAGCAATAAGTTCCATGTGCATGGTCCTGTAATTGGATACTATGAAAAAGAGTTGTTTACATTTTCTACAAGACGTGGAAGGTTTTAAGATTGTTTATACGTCCAGTTGGACGTATTGGGCCCCGACATGAAACCCTAGCCCTAGCTCTACCAATATAGATATAACTACTTATCTGAAAGCTTTAAAACTCAACTGCACACACGTTTACCTATAAATATCAAGGAATGTGGTGTTGAAATTTAGAGCACCATGGTAGAAGGAGGAATTTTTTGTACGTACTTCTGAATCCAAATCCCCGTCTGCAAGCCGAATTTTCTCCTAATTTTAATCTCTATAGTGGAGGATTATGAGTATTTTTTTGTAAAATACCTAGATACATATCGGACTCTCTCTCGCTCTTTCCTACGCAAGTGCAAAGGACGCAGAACGATAATAACAATTATATTTCAGGTCTTCCCCACTTACTCATGTACAAGTTTCCTAAAGCATATATGGCGCCAACCCAGGGACTAATCTTTTTCACTTCCCTTATTACCTGAATCGATTGGTGAAGGAAAAGCAAAAAAATGACGGAAGTATTGTGATCAGACTGGGAAGACATTAACATAACAGTATATTCGTGCCTTATGGAGTAACTTCTGACTTCTAAGTACTTCAATAGACGGTAGGCGACCTATTTCGTTTATAATTACTATTTTATGAATTCATTTATATTTAAGGAGGTGTCCCCTTCCAATAGACGCACTAAACGGGGACCTATGTTTCTTCTCTCTGTTCATACTTGTATAGCCCTGACGATGTGTAATAAATTACACGTAACGTCAGCCCGGTGGAATGTAGTTTTTATTTATTAACCCTCAAGATATTACCCTCACATTTTGATAGGTACTGAGTGGTCGAGAAAATTTGAGATAAGCAGGTACTAGTTTACCTGTAATATCTTGCTTCTTCGATACTAAGACACTAGAATCTAGTGTCCTAATTCCATACTAGAATCTGGAATTCTAGTGTCTTTATTCTGTGCTCATTCTCCTCATTTTACTCACGTTTGTATACAAAACAGCTTGGTTCATCTTATCATCATTTATAGAACTGAAAGTGCACTATACTCAGCTGTATGGCAGTACAAATATAACTATCTATACATGCTTACCAAGATCAAGATTCTTTATGATGATGTCATCCATCCATAGTGTTGAGTAGCACTATAAGCTGGGTATAACATCATTCAACGGACTAGTGTAGTCTAGAAGTAAATTTCTTGGAGGTTCGGACAGTCTTAATGTTATGCCGTTCGATAAGTAAAATCACCAAAACGCCCCCGAGGTCCCTGTTCCGGTCTGCTTCCGTGGGGTGAGGTCTGCCCCAGCAGATGCTGTGTTCCCACGTCTCTGTATCCTATTAAGCAAGGGTTTCTCTCTGTGGATTAACTCAAACCAAACATTTCCGCTTCAAGGCTCGCAAATCCTGTTTGCAGATTTACATTTCATATTAATCCTTCTTCACTGGCCCTACATTGCTGCTGTGTCCAGGAAAAAGCCCCAGTCACTTCCTATGCATTGAAGAAAAAAAATATCCCAGATGGATTATCTGATAAAGTGAATTCTCTCGGTTGAGTTAAAATAAATTGAATCACAACCACGAAGTCGATCTCTTGCAATTCCGTAATACTTAATTTTTTTGTCAAACAAGCTAAAATCTATATTATGAGGGCGCCAATCAACCAACCCTAGCTAACGTTTTGCATAATATTATAGATCAGATGACAAGTGAAAATACTGCATAAATAACATAATTTATATAATTAATGTGATTGTTTCCTCGCAATATTAATCATCTCAACTTTTGGACTCTAGTTCCCATGATGGGCTTCACGTGATTAGGTCAAAGGTGAAGGGCGATAAAGCTGGTCGGATAAGCACATTCAAACTTTTCAAGAATCGCATCGATGCCCGTCCGGGACGTGAACCAGGGACCTTGTGATCTTTCATCCCAATGGGGATGTAAAGATCACATGCCCTACCCAGCTCGGACACTCCTAACTCTCTAAAATATTATACCCCATCAATCCATGCGTAAATGTAGCAAAAGCGGAGAACAGCAGATCCCCGTATGTGAAAAAGCTTTTTCTGGAATGAAACATCATCTAAAGTATGATAAATAATGAAAAGAGGTTACCTAGCGTTTATGGAAGTTCCTGATGCCAATCGATAGGCGTTGTGTCCTACGTATATATAAATTAATATAGGTAGTACCTTCTGATAGTAATATAAACTAGGACCAAATCGCTACCCATATTAAACTTTTTTATATTATAGGTCGAAAGGGGAAACATTGATTATTGATCATAAAATACAATTTTAGAGATGAAGATTATAATAAATCCACCTATCTATCTTAATAAAATAATTCGTTGTTGTATACCCCTTTGTCGGTTTGTTTGTGCGTCCACATGCCCAAACTGAAGGACCGATTACTGTGAGGATGCAGACAGTAGAGTTCCTCAGACCTCCTCTCTCATCGTGATCGAGGCTATCCCAAATGACCGCTCACTGTTTACAAAGTTTCGTAGAGTTTCTGGATTGTGAGTGACGGATTTGTCCTGGGAGAGTCTCGCCGCAGCACTCAGCGAGGCACAACGTGCGCTTTTTAATCCCGCGATTTCATGCATAGATGCTACTTTCTCCATACATCAGTATCCTGGATGCTGGCATCTTCTAAAAAGAAAAACTTATGATACATACCCGAATCAATCCATAGTAATCGTAGCAGATCACACAACAACAGGATAGAATTCAGTAACACAGCGATAGTTGTGGTGTTCCATCCTGCCTCGTTGTAGTGTTTTTGATAGTTCGGCCTTTTTCGATGTAGGTACACAAGTATCGTGATGGAACAGACCATAATAACATCTGGAATAAGCGCTAAAATAACTCTCTGTACAACGGTTGAGTAAAAGGAGTTGTTATCGGTTTCTTGAAAAGGGGTAAGTATGCAAATTTTGCATGGCATCTCGTTCTTGAGGGTTGGTTTGTAGTAAGGTAATAATGTTGATGCACGACAGACTCACGCACAAGGATAAACAATTCGAAAATATTGTCTAGAGTTACGCATGTTTAGTGTGCTAAACACCCTCTCCTCTTTACATATATCATCGATCCACCTTATAAATCATATCTCGTGATACCAGTACATACATCTTGAAAACAATCCATAAACATCATCGTTTAATCCTGCATTATCCAACATAATATCATCACGCTATTGGTTCGTATGAATTAAAATATGCTAGGTAGTGTTCACTTTATCTACTCGTTTAATCTACTTTTATCCACTCACTTGATGTGATAATACATTAAGAAAACAACCATGCACAGGAAAATTTCTGCCGAGTAGTTGTGTCATAAATACTGGTGGCTCACTAAAAAATATGATTCCATTCACCAATGACATGTAGGTAATTATGATTGCTGTGGTCCAATACCCAACCTTCAGTCGAACTAAACGTCAGCTGTACGCTATACCTAATTTAACCTAATTTAATAGGTATTTTATAAAACTGAGCCGTCAAAACGCATAAATTTTAGCTCGTTACTGGATCCATCTTCAGGCACACCAAGCTATGGGTCGAGAGAACCCTATAATTGTCAAAAGTGCGAGAGTGAGAGTCAATGTTATCAGACATCAATCAACGTTGATGGTCAGCATCAAACATTAACGCATGCGGTTAGTAGGTACTCGTATTTAGTATGAGTTTGACAAATCTCGTGGTGAACCTCCCAAGAGGGTGGTCCCAAACTGCCCCCTAAGCTGTGGAAATTGGATCACAGTACAGGCGTATTATTGAGGTTCAACCTCGGAGAGGACCTTACACAACAACGAATTTCATGGTGGGGCCATGGACCATCTTGAAGATACAAGGGGTTACAATGTCATATACGCATTTATGTTTACGTATGCGCCAATATGAAATACTTAGGTACGTAGGAAATAATCTATTGATAATTTCTACCAAAATTTGAGCAGGATATACATATACAGGGTGGTCCCGAACGTAACGGACTTAGTTTGACATCTTATGGGAAATTTCATGCTGATCACGAATATACCACATATTAAGGGTCCCTGAATAAATCTTGACCACTTTTTTTTTCTCGCAAAAAACACTTTTTTCGACGTTTTTTGAGTTTTTGGTCAAAAAACACGGAAATTATCTGGAAAATCGAAAAACACCTCGAAATAAACTATGTAGATAGGTAGATTCTGCGCCAAATGAGATCAACGCCAGCTCTTAAAATTGTACCTACGATTTTTCGGCGAATTTTATAAGTTTTGATCTGTTGATAAACTGCTTGATAGGAGCAGGAAGGTAGGCAGGTAATATGAACTTAAAATGTAGGTTTATCAACAGATCAAACTTCCGAAATTCGCCAAAAATCGTAGGTCCAATCTTAAGAGCTGGCGTTGGTCTCATTCAAAAAACGTCGAAAAATGTGGTTTTTTGCAAGACAAAAAAAAAGTCGTCAAGATTTATTCCAGGGACCCTTAATATGTGGCATATTCGTGATCAGCGTGAAATTTCCCATAAGACCTCTAACTGAATTCGTTACGTTTGGGACCATCCTGCATATAGGTTGGCCCATTAGGTTGAGAGAAATCAACTCTCCGAAAATCCACGTTTGCGTTCGTGCAGATTCTAGTTCTAGGCCCTGTTTTGATCACGATGAAGTTCATAATAAGGGACCTTCTCACTCATAAAGTCATAAGTGATAACCCGTACGTTCCGGAAGTTCCATCAAAACCAAATAAAATTTTCCTGACGAGGATTCACGGAAACAACGGGTCCATATTATAATTAATTTTTTCTGAACGATCTGAACGATCTGGAAATCTGATCATAAAAATTGTGAGTAGGCGGAAATTAATTTTTTGCATAATTAATCTTGTAGAAACAAATATCGAGTTCAAACACCAAAAGTTAAAGAATGTTTCCACAAACTCTGTAGCGAAATGAAACGTTGTCATTAGCAAATGGCAAAGGTTAACCGAAGAACCTGATAGGTCAATATCATAAATAAGGGTTAGGTAACAATATTATTTTACCAAACACTCTGTCCAATTCCTCTCCACCTATCGGTTAACCAGCTAAATCCCTCGAAGTTTCATTGAAACCGCATGAAAATGGTTATATATACCTACATCTATTACCTACTCTTAGTAATGCTTGTATCAAGGATTTACGGACAGACTGCCACGGAAACGAACTCGTCAGAAAATTCATATTATATACGTGTGGCTGAACAACGGAAATCCGAAGTCATTGCATTTTGTGGACCCATCACAAAAAATTCAATATTATTCGGAAATGATTTTTCTCCTTCCTTGACTTAGGTCACAACTTGATGGAATGGATGGCGACAATGATCAAATCTCTGCCAGCGGCACTATATTGCCATATCAGTATTCTTTCTACCAAAGGCATTGGTTTGGAACATTAAAGGCCACCTGTATTATTATTTTTCAACTCAATCTCCAGTAGGTATTTATATTTTATTAGGTAAATCCGTCATTTCCGGAATCAGAATCAAGATGATGGGCGACCGGCTCTAGACCGGTTCTTACCGAAACAATTGGGAATCTTGATTTCGAACACAGATCATGGAAATATTTTGCACTTCTGGGTTATCGAACCGATTTAATTATTATTTGTTAAAAATTTTATTGTATAATTTTCTTCAAGCAGAAACGATTGGGCCCTGGGGAGTAAGTGGGCCTCTCGCCCTATTATTAGCTCCGTAAAGCTTCTTCATAGAATGATAACGATGGATTCAACTATTATATTTTGTGTATGGATAAATATAATTTATGCATGATTGATTCCACGTATTATTATTATGCAGTTGCCCCAGAAATGCCGAACAAACCTTGTCGAGTACATATTCCACATGCATCACAAAGGCCTTGTGATGTGTTTGTGATGTAAATCCAATGTATTATTTAGATCCCTTCGCGAAAACTGGTTTAATAATATTTAACCCCCTGGGTTGAAAGGAGCAGCGGAGCCATATTATACGATCTAGAGCGAGCCCAAGTGTGTTCAACGCCATCCCTCGGAAGCTTATGGCAGTTTAGTTCATGCAACGGTCGTTCTCGCGGGAGTGGAGAACATTAACCTTGTACTCACCTTTATCCAGTATTTATCGCGAGGTAAATTCCAGCAGGTGATGAGGAGGGGGAGGGGGGGGGGGGTACCTATACTAGTGAATATCGTCAAGTCTGTACAAAGTGGTCAGTGGGGTTGGTATAAGTTATGTTTTCATGTGAGAACACAAATGTTCGACCAATAGGCAACAACGTTCCATCATAAATTATCAAATCCAAGTTTCTCACCCTGTTTGAATCACCACAACATCGTCCTCGATATTATCTGATAAACAAGGGTTCATTAGTCAACATTTAGGTTTTATAGAACCAAAAACAACGTAATTAAACATTATTTAGCGACGCCCTTATTATTTTAGCGGCGGAATTTTTCCTAATTAGAAACAATTAATGCTACCTACAGGGTTAAGTAGTGTAGATACGAGTGGAAAGTAATACGTAGGTAATTTCGACTATTGAATATTCTGCACACTTTTGATCTTTCGTCAAAGTGGGTCCACTACCACGGGCTGCCGCTGAGGAAGGAAACTGATGGTAGGTACTGGAGGGGTGTTGAAAAGTACTTACCTATTTCAAACTTTTCTCAGATAATAATTATTCACCTACCTATTTTATTTCAGTTTTCGTCATTCTTCTTCTTTTCCGAAACCCCTGGGTAATGAACCATCCAAATTTTAATGATCAAAAATCAGACATTTTATAACCAATTTTAAAATTTGAATTTTCGATAGTTTACGGCTTTTTAGAATCAAATAATAAAAACAATACCAAAACCCGATTTGAAATTAATCGATTTTTAACGGAAAAAAGTATACCTTTTTTAACTTATTATTCCCAAGTAGTAGTATTATTTTAGGTAGTAAAGGAGTTTCTATTAACTCTGTAATAGCTGAGATTTTGGGATTTTCGAGGACATTTTGGCCAGAATCCAACCCCTCATTAATTTATTAACATTGTTATACATACGCATCAGGAATGTTTTTATTTCATCTTAATATTAAGTTGAATTACTACTAGAGTGAACCTTTGGTTAGTTATTCGATGTTTTTTGGTTTTTCATGGTGTGAGAGGGTGTTGACAAAGGGAAAAGTACGAGTGGGTGTTTATGCTAGGTATATTTATGTTAGGAAGCTAAACTATCCAATCCAACTTGGCAGACATTTTCTCTCGTACTATCAAGTGAAGTGAGTTTGGAGAAAATCCCGCTGAAACTAAAACAATAAACTTCGGCATACCAATCGTTCCACGAGCCCACTATTGGTTTCCTGAAAGAGACACACTGCGGCAGCGAGGTGAAAAACGAGCTTGGAATAAAATATAACAAAGACCCCTGTCTTTCCGAAGACAGATATATTGAGGGGGAGGCTGGAAATAATAGTGATTGAATGTCATTCTGGAGCCTTTTACCAGAGTGGGGGTAATTATGCAAATGTAATACAAACCAGGTAATAAATCCGGTTAAAGTGGATCACGGGAGCTTGCCGCTCATTGTGCCATTGTATTTTACCCATTCCCGGGCGAGGGCCGAGGCAAACAAGGGACATGATTCAGACAACCCCATCGCCAGTTTTAGCAGCTTCAGTGCAGTGAGGTGAGCAAAAAAGTGGAATCGTAACAAATCCGATAGAACTGGTTCCTACTACGTATCACTAATATCAAAAATTTAATAACAGTCATGGGGCACCCATGAAAAAGTTCGAAGAAAGTTTGATTTTAGTCCTCTAGGTTTCACCGTGATCCTCAAATTTGCTATTGCTTATGAGCAATCGGGAAATTCCACAATAACCGATTCGTAATTTCTCCGATTCGGCATAATTCAGTACTTACTACTTAAGCTATCAGCCACACTCGATAGGTCTTCAATACACCCAGTCAAGACCTATATTTATGTAGTACAATAGAACTTTTAAGGTTAGTTTGCTGACAAAGTGACTTTCGAAGAGCTGGGGGAACGAATGAGGCTCCAGAAACCAATAATCAAAACCCAAGCAAGTTCTTCAAGAGTACTCGAAGCAAATGGTCCTATTTTATTTGTATCGATTATCGTTATACTTCCACCGGCTGGAAACAGCTTTCCTTGAGAGAGGCTTTTCTATTCACTTTAAGAGCAATCCCTTCGTCTACTCAACGTGCAGCTGTGTTCAGTTCCCATAGCCAATGTGGTGGGAACGGTAAGTAGAATGTGCTGCTCCATCAGCTTTACAACTTTGGTAGGTAACTGTTATGCGCTCGGAACGTACGTTTAGTCGAACGTTAGAATGAAACGAGCGGTTTTCAGGATCCCTATATTTATCCGGAAATCCCTTCAATTGCGGAAGTAGACAGGCCTCATGCGCACTTCTGTCAACCCAGAGAACACAGGAATGTATAGTGATTTTCGGAATGGGCAATTCCAGAGAGTTTGAAAATCAGGCTTTGGACGTGGGGTTTCTACTTGCCAACACGAAAGAGGCAGAACAACATCAATTTTCATTTTAATGTAGAAAGAATGCAAGGGAAACTAGCAACTTTTCCTTCATAACATAATATAAACAGTGTACAATCACGTAGTAGGAAAATCCTTGTGATATCATGTAAACATGATAAATCGAAGTTCGCGAGAACCAAACGAAGTTTGATTTGATCTCGAATAACGCAGGTATCCGCTTCCACGCCACTGGCATGCTATGCCTACAATGAGGTGCAAAATAAGAAGTATCAGTAAAAACGTCTGCCAAGTTGGGTGAGGGTGAGAATTATAGCATCCTCACTCTCGGAACATGGACGTATAGAATCATTTAGGGAAAATTTCACCGAAATTGGTATAGGCATAATATGCTTATGAAGCAAATTTCGAATGTCCTAATTCATTTGTGGGTTTGTGAGTTATTTATTTACTGAGCTGATATGATAGGCAGAACAACCACGCGATACCCACACTCTTCCGGACTTGTGAACGGCTCCTTCTTGATTAAATTAATTCAACCTATAGTCAAGAAGGCCGAGGGTTACAACATGTCTGGTCTCCTACCACACCAGCTCTTCAGTAGCACTAAACCAACTAATCAATCTTATGGACTCTAATGAACCAGGTACCGAAGAAACATTAAGATTTGCATAACTCATGAAGTTTTGATAGGGCTGTGTATGGAATACAATATTTGGACAAAGCCTCCCCAATAAACGGCTTCCCCTTCTCGTCCAGTGGTGTACAAAAGCTTGTTTTGAAGGCGGTCTCTTTGAGCGCAGTTCGAATGCCGATTCAACAGCATTGTAAGAAAAGAACAATGATGAAAGGGTAAGAGGGGTCCGGTCCCCTTATATTTTAGTGTGCAGAGGACAGAGGGTCTTCTGGACCAGAAAATTAGCTTCCACTCTGATAGGTTGGTGAGTCTACTGATCCGAAATGAAACACCATGAAGACATATTGTGATTGTCTCTTGACTGATTAATAATCTAGGACCCTACCTGCATTGCATTTCCAACTTTCCGTACTCGTTTCAGAGTTTCTCCAGGTAGGTATCTATCCGTGGTCTCGTGATATGATTATTGGAACAGGAACTTTCTTCCATCCAGAATAAAAAGGGAGAATCAGAAAGAAAGTACTACAGAAATTATCACTGTCAACCTTACCAGAAATGTTGTAGCTACCTACCTGCATCTAAACCCTACAGTGATTTGTAATGTCTCAACATTTTGCCATTCAGGAAGAAAAAAAAAACGAACAAGATAACACGTGATTAAACTGTAGCTGTACCAATCGAAGAGGTGAAAAATCCGTTTAAACAATCTAGTGGCCGAATCTCACCCTCATAGGTGCAACTTGTTCATCTTCAGGCCTAAAGAACGGGTTCGCATCTGAAATGAGGTGACCAAATTTTAACATTGTAAGGATAACTCGTGCTCTATTCACGGAACTATTGTAACCATCGTCAATTTAATTAGGTATAATTGAGAATCGGAATGGAATAGATAGGTATATATGCAGAAAATAAGTACAACAAACACTTCAACGAAATTATTGATGAGTAGAGATATAATTTACGATTAGGAATATTATTTTTCTGAACAAATTTGGTTTCAATCTTTCCATTATAACTCTTCCACTGCATTCGTATATAGTGGAATCACAGATTGGATAGGTACCTATCAGTTTGGCTCATTAATAATCATTCAAAAATATAATATTTTTCATGTATCTCAAAAGATTCCCTTCTTTTCCCTGGGCCGGAAGTAATAATCTTCTTCCACCGCCATCACCTTCGAAGAAAAGAGACCGAAAGGGCAAAAGTTGAGGGCAAACGAACCGAGTGATTCAATTGTGTTCCTTTGAATATCGTAAAATTGGCTCATTAAAACCGCGGCTTACGCCCCCAAAAAGGTGGCCACGAAAGGTTTTCAAACCTAATGCAGACCCAGAAATAAGTATGATCTGAAAGGGAGCCCTCCAGCTCTTTACTACGCTAATTTGAAACCAATGCACCGAGGTTTAATCCTATAAATTGATTGTAAATCCGATTAATCCACCAATATTCTCTCTACCTTAATGAGTTTCCGATCTGAATAATATTATTTCCAACGTATTCCTGGTGACGGTCGTCAAAATTCGTCCGAGGTTTTAGTATAAAGAGGATAACTACAATGGATAAGATGGAGAAATACTCATGATTGTTTTATAGGGTCAATTATCACTTTTTTTAATTTGGATCATTTTCTACTGCATAACTAGCAGAAAGGACCATTGTAATGTATACAACTTGCCTTATGTGGGGTTTATCCTGCTCGACTGAAAAAAACTCGAGGCATCGATTTCCAGTTGATTTCCTCCTTTCTTTTTGTAAACCCTGGTATTCGTGAGTCTCTTCAATTTTAAGATTTTGTTTTATTTTCAGATGTTACGTCATTAAAACGGTGATAACTCCGTGAACTCGCAGTATAAAGTCAGTCGATTGTCAAGACAATAGATTGCCATTTTTTCGAAGTTTTATTGACCTTGATGATTCTACTTGTCAATACTCGTCCATGAGCTACAAACTGTGCACAAAAGCCTCATCTTCCCAGCAGTGTAGTTGTTTTTTATTTCACTTTACCAATTAGAGCCGAAAATTACGTTTGAATGCCAAACATGTGGGGTTTTTCGAAGAAATTGAGTTTTTGGGTGTACTTCGACTAGTTTCAACTAAACCATGTCCGAAAAAAATAGATACCTATACCTACATTTTTCCATGTAATTTTTTCACCCTGAATTGAATGGTTATAGTCCTGATTCTTTTGAACTGATAGAAAATTGATTTTTCGGCAAGGATAGGGCATTGTCGGATATACCTAAAAGCACTTCTGATGTCCATCTTCCCGTCTATGATTCATTTCGATACTAGTGAATAAATTTCGAAATTAAATTTTGAAAAAAATAAAAAAAAGAATGTTCGACTAGTGAATAAATTTGGGTAAATGTGGGCGATAATTAATTGGGACAATTCAAAAATTACTTGAAACTTCGGGATCGTTATAAATGTTGGCATTCCTTGGCACCAGTGTAGCAATGGTTTATGCTTAACCCATAGCACGACACAATGGGTATCAGGTACAGACCCAGAGAAATATTTCATAATTTTGTATTGGTAGCCCTGCACCTCCATTCAGCTGGTGGCACCTGTGTATTTTCACATCAGTTTGTCCTTGAACGGGACTTTTCTGGTAGTTTACGCTTTGTACCCCTCAAAATAACGTTATAAACCTAATTTCAGCTCCAATTACATGAAAGTTGGCTGGGATCTGCGGGTATCTGGTACGCAACGCGTCAAAAAAATTTGTCATAAAATCAGCCCCAATACATGGAATTCTGTGAAAACCAATCAATCAATCTTTTTTCTGCCGTCACCAAACAATTGCAATGACAATGGCCAGGTACATAGGTAACAGGTAAGTATATAATGTATGTATAGATTATGTATTATAGATAAAAACTCCCTACTGAGGGGGTATCTGGTTCCCAACGTGACACAAAGTTGTGATATATCCACGTGTCACCATATTGCCAACAAATTGACGTGTCACGCTATGGGTTAAGGGAAACTCCGAAAATATAATTCTTCATCATTCTGACCACACCTATATTCACCAGCATACTTTAAAGCTGGAAAATTAAAATTTTCGATTTTTGGTCTTAGGTACGCGTCACATACCCAATTATATCAATCACTCTGTATAACAACCCTTCATAATCAATAATTGATATTTTATTCATCAACAAACTGGTATTCTGTGTTATGAACTCACTCAGTTTCCCCTGTTAACGACTTTTTTTAGTAACATTTCGTAGCTACTTATACTTATAGGTATTCCAGAAAAATGGAAAAAATCGCCAATAATCATGGTATTGGTGAGCTGGTTTTTGTCTCATTCCAAGGGATATTAGGGGAATATAAATATTCTGCCCTAGTGAATTCTTTTCGTGTAATCATGATTTCACTGAGGATTGATATCATAATTAAAATATGCAAGTAAAAGAAAATCGAATTAAAATGACGAAGCAGTATAAGAAAATTTTCCCTTGATGGGAAAAACAATAGATCATGGATATGTCTATTAAGTACCTACTTTCTGCTTACAAGTACCTACTACCTACTCAATAGGAGGGTTAGAAAAAAAACAGTTTTTTTTTTCATTTAAATGAAAAAAAAAAAACAGTTTTTTTGGTTTAAAACAGTTTTTTTTTTTTGTTTAAAACAGTTTGAAAC
>JAEMON010000004.1:28023422-28035141 GCA_030264115.1 Lygus lineolaris
ACTCGAACTCGAACTCGAACTATACTTGTCGAACTCGAACTCCAACCGAGATGTCCGAAAAATTCGAACTCGAACCCAACCTTTCCATAGTTCGAGTTCGAGTTCGTGGGTTCGAATGCACCCACGTTCGGAGAGTTAGGGTAATATTTTTTATGATTGGTACCTATTATGTGATATATTGCAATTTATGAGTACTCAAATTTTGAGCAAGCTTAGGCGCTGTCACTAAAGTGGTGACAATTCATATTGTTTACAAAACATTTTGAACTTAGTCATTGACCTTCAGCATCCCAATTTCTTTTTATAGCTATTACGAATCTTCTTTTCTCTTTGGAAGTAGGTACCTATTCAGTTTATAGTTATTAGGTAGGTAGTGATAAAAAGGAAACGCGGTGGGTAGTAAATCGTCCGCGGCCGCTCGAGAACGAAGAAAATTATCGATCCGATTAGGACAGTACTCAACTTCTTCACCTTCTTTACAAAACGCTTGTGCCGCGTCATGAACATCGGGAGGTAATAAGAACAAAACAAAAAACCTTCTCGGAGTTGTGTTTTTACCACTTGTGCCTACCCTCAGGCCACTCTATTAGTGACCCTTCGGGCCCCGAAGCCGTCTGATGTATAATTTCGAACACCAATAAAGTATGTAATGCCGCAGTCTTTGAAATAGCCTTCTAGGCGGTCGTTTAGCATCACGCATCTCCGCACCTGCTTCCTACATTTTCGGTCTAATAGCGGCCATGAGGATGAGTGAAGTGCTTGTGGTTTACCCAGTGCACCGGGTCTATTTGGAAGGATGTCGGTAGGAATGTTGAGAAGATTTACGGGTTGGTAGGTGCCTCTACTGTGAGGAATTGCTGCGCTTCTACGCGGATTGTAGGGCACTACAGTTTAAAAACTATTCGTTCGCATTACCTGATGTCTATTTCATTGATACCCAGAGCTAGCTAGATACCCAGTAGGCTGTAGAAGGCATTTAAGAACCTTGAAAATTTTCTTTGTGGTTCTCGGTAGAATGAAATATATACCTATATTATATATTTTTTTGTTTATTTATATACGGGTGAGCAATTTTCTTCTCATATAGAATGAATAGGGCCAAAAATATCGATATATCCTTATCACCGATATCGATATCAGTCACTTAGGGCCAAGCCTCGGCTTCTTTCCCACTTTTTTTGCCAACCTTTTCTGTCGTACCCAGTCAGGACTGAATCTTTCTTGTCTTCTACCTCCATGATCGACGTGGAGCTGGACAACCAAAACAGACTCATTTCTCATTCATTTTCTGCTTTTAAAATGACAACTTTCGATATAGATTTTTTTCTGATATCGATACCAAGTACTGGATATCAATATCGATTTATGCCACCGATTCCCATCCCTTGTCTGGACACACACAAGTTCGACGGATTGAAGTTATGTAATCTCTTTCAGTTTCCAACAATCTACCGGTTTGGGCAATCTGAAAGCCACCGGTTTGATGCTCGTTTGATGAAAACTTAACTTTTGTGAAGACGATTCCATCGAGAGAAAAGATATCATGAAGTTTCAACAATAAATGATCTGTTCTCTATTTTAGTTACAGGCGATTCTAGCTGTGTCGGTCGCGATGGACCGTCGATTTCACGATGTAAGAAGAGGGAAAACACGTCAGGGAATTCATGGCAGATAAATCATCATTCTATATATAGCTTAGCTCTCCCCGTACTACCTGGTGCTATAGAATGACTATACTAAAAATGGTGATTTGTGTGTCTGTCTGTGTGTTGATGATGGTTTGTGACTTGAACGGCTAGTATGGCGTTTTTTGCTGATCGAAGGGCAAGTTCCTGGCTGGTTCATTGGCTATATTATAATATCAGATGCATAATAATCTCTTCCTCCGTCGTGAAATCGACGATCCATTTCGACCGACGCAAGGGTAAATTTGCCCGTCACTCCTAAGGATAAGGTGTTCTCATTTTCTTTAGGAGCCACGTGGATCTGCCCCCCCCCCCTCCCCTCACCAACCAGAAACCAATTATCTCTACCTATCTAGTAGTTAGTTTTATTTTACTAACATATCGAACTAATTGATTGAAGTGTCCTTTTAAGAGACGTTTACCTTACGACCTATGGAAGGTCTGAATTCTCAATAACAACGTAACCTCAAAATGAATTGATAATAATTATTATTTTCAATGGTAGAAACAAAAATGGTAATTTTGCTGAAGAAATTTGGTGAATCCACGGCTGAAGCACCCATCCTTTTGGCAAAGGACGGGCGGTAACCTTTCATCTCAGACTGCCCCAGGCTATACTCTGATGAAGACCGGCTTCCCAGGAGGGAATGGGGGATTTCTAATTATTATGGTCTTTGTTGCTTTTTTTTCACTCTTTTTATTCTTTTTTTTTTTTGTAGAAGAAAACACAAGGAGAACAACCCCGGAGGATATTTTTATACTGAGATATTAAAAATAACACCACAAAGAAGATTTTTCTACGAAAAATAATGGGAGTGAATTATTGTAGGGTAGTACTTACAATTCATTAACAATAAGTTCTTTCTTCACAATGCACAGAGGAGGCTCTAATTGGAAACAGAATACAATTCTTGTCTGGACAAGACGAATTGCAAACAAAACAAATCGGATAATTGAAAACTACAAAGGATGATACTGTACCTCCTCGTATTGACGATTTGTTACAGCCCTTCCCAGAGGGTCACTTGGAAAATGTTCATAGATTTTACCATAAATTATGTAGTCTGCTTTTTTTCAGGTACCTACATAAACTAGCATTCGGAATCCGGAAAACCTCAGCATTTATTAGGAAAACAGGCCGTATATATGTTCTCCATATCATTCACCACCACTCATTTTACGCGGATTTTGAAATTTCACCTGTGATATTTTCACCCCATTTCCTCTTCAAACATGTAGGCATATTTCAGGATCTTCCGGGACAATGATATAGGTGTTGCTATCCGTACATACCCAGTTTTATTCCTCGTTGGGGATGGAAATTTAATCCAGGATTAAGTTGCTACCTCGATAACTGCTGTATACCCTCAACAGACGCCGACATAATGCGACCTGCGGCCCAGACAGCGATATCGCAGAGCTTCTCTGGAGAGCTTACAGGGGGCTAAGCTTCAACAATAGCGCCTCCCTCTACCCATGCTTCCACTCAGGACAATGCATCACTTCTAAATACTCCAAAATCCCCTTTCCCTCGATGAGGAAATAGTAAAATTGAAAAATTTTTCCCGGCGTAGGTATATCAAGAGATTACTCGAACCCTTCAGGGGTTTCCCTGCCGGTGTTTTGTGGATATTAAGCGTGATTTACCGTTCTCCATGCGGATTAATGTGTAGGCAGTTCAAAAGATGTAACTGGGCTTTTCCCACCTTTTTTTTCCAGATAATCTAGACAAACGGTTGTACCTAACCTGTTCTCACATTCTGAACAATTTCACATCTTCAAATAATAAATATGGGGTCACGGTAGGCAATTTATACTGCCTGGAAATAAGAAAAAAATCTGCCAAATGGGTAGACAGTATCTACAGATTCACATCAATATGGTAACATACACGTGGGTATAATACAAATTCATACAAATTCATACAATAATCGATAAAAACAAAATACAAAAGGTATTATATCCGGAATGGCTCATGGTTTTGTTGTACAGTGAAACTCCTCCTAATGGACACCTCTCCATTGCGGACACAGTTTAACCCCGGTCCTGACGCCGCGATAGGTAAATCAATGCATTCTGACCTCTTTCGAGCTTTCACCCTCTTTAACAGACACCCCTCGTTACTGACTGATTTTTGCGATCCCGCAAGGCTCATTAGTCCCTCTCTAGTGGAGGAAGGTTGATCGAATACACAAAGGTGATTCATTCGTTTGCTCAGGTGTCGAAAGTCGCCAGTTTTCTATCGGGTTTTTCATCATGACCCCCGATAACTCGATTCGTAAGGATCGTCAGTTTTCAGTAGGTACGCCTCCTGCAACGTCTCCCCGAATCGACAATAAATTATCAATAGGCTTTTTCAACCTTGTTACAGCTGGGACAGTTTTATGTTGGCATAGGCGACGATGGAACAGTAGGTACCTACATAAAAGATAATTGTAGTAGGTAATTATTGTGACCTGTACATAGGTACTACATAACATTGAATTCAATTAAAAAGGTACAAAAACTGCACGAGGAGATTTTTTTTTAACATGAAAATATGACCTTACCCCTCCCCAACGGACACCCCTCATTAACAGACATTTTTGGGTGGTCCCGTCAGTGTCCGCTAGGAATTCATTCTATTTTTAAACATAAGGACGAGACTCACTAGTGAGGGAAAACTGAAAAGCTTCATAAGCCACATACTTACTGTGTTTGAACCAGCACACAAGGCACACTTTACGATCATATTTAACCACGATGTTCATCAGGGTAGTGTTATTATGCATAGGAATAGTCAAGTAATCTTATAGTCTCTCCAGTTGACATACAAGCTTTCCACACCCACCAGTTTCTATCGTTAAATGATAATGCAAAAAATTGATTTGGGTGTCGTGACCGGCGTATAGTTACAGCTTTGATAGTGATACTTATATTTTGAATTTGAGAATAATACGTTTTCATCTACATTCAATGATCGGCTAAAAATGATTTACCTCCAGATCTATTTCCTCATCACTGGAGCAATAGTGACAAGAGTTGTCTGCCTCCAGCACCACAGACAGGCTGCTACTGTAACTCTTCTGTCTACTTCAGTCAACGTTAAAACTGTGCTGTTTTCTGGAGAGGATTACCAAAGACCTTGTTTCGACGTAGAGACTATTCAGGTATGTTTACAATAGCTTAGGTACTGGCGTGCGGTTGTCTGTCTAAAGATATCCCACATTGGTGATTATCTAGGATCTGTTGATGTATGGGAAACAACAATCAAGAATCTAATACAAAATCTTTAGACTGGATATCCCTTATAAGTACTATATTAAGGTGGAAAAAATTGGCTAACAACTATAGTTTGGACGAGTAAGTATATTTTGCCTCAATGATGTCTGCTTCTTTTATTCATATTGCTGAGTTTTAGTTGTGAATTATCCAGCAAATAATCTGAAGAAATTGTAGCGTTTAGGAAGGGGTTAGACAGACATATTTCTGTATAACTTGCATACCTGCTGTGATGTGTAGTAATTCAGGTACAGCGTAGGCTATAACGTATGGTACAGGCTTGTTATGACTGGGATACAACTATAATTTAGTTCTTTGATTTCCTCAGGTGCTAGTAGCGCGACGTGTGATGCAGGACTTGATTCCAAAGAAAGTAGTGAGAGACTTTGGATCATTATTAGAATACATCAGCAAAGCAGAAATCATCATGAAAATGAAGACCAGGGATGAGAAAGAATATTCTTACATGAAAAGGGCTATGTATGACGCCATTGGTGGTTACTTGTATGCCTTCACTATTCCAGTACTCAATGAGGCTTTTTACGCTGGCAAAGTTGAATTTAATATCGCAAATGAGTTACACATCGTTTTACGCAGGATGATGAACTACCTCAGGACAAACGGTGGGTTCTGGGCAGATCCATGCGACATGGACAAAATCCCCACCAGAGTGCAGGCGCTTACGTTGAATTTATGTTTGCAGGATCAGTCCTGTGACAATTTCGTCATTGCTAGTGACTTGCAGCCTCAGATAGAGGAGGGAGAAGGGACGTCAAAAGGGAACAAAACCAATTGCATTCCTGAAGCTCCAAAAATACAGCTACCATTTTTGGATGACAATTCCTACCCGAATGCAATCGTAGTGCCTTTCAAGGAGCACGCGTTATTCAGTTTGCTCACATCCTGCTCTGTAAACATCGTTCCGAAATACTACGTGCTGGCGATGAGGTGTTTGTCACACCCACAGTTCACCAACGAAGATATCATATTCTTTAATCAGAGGCTCCACCGTTGGATTATGAGTATCGTTCTCCCTCACTTGCAAGACACTGACAGATTCTTTCCTGGATTCGGAGGGATTATGAGAGTAGTAGAGACCATGAACCAGAGAGGTCTTACGTCAACGGCTCATTTCAAACAAAAAATGAAACCAAGAAATGTGTCCCGTGGAATCCCCATAGACCTCGACGAAAAATGGTACACCTCCTATGTCAAGAAAGCTACTGAACCCAAATCGTTGCTCATTGAAGGAATCGTGATTTTCTTCATATTCCTGGCTATTTTGATACAATTCCTGACGAGAAAAGCTTACTGCCAAAAGACTGAAGGTGCCTGTTACTGCGACGAGTGTCTTAACGAAGATTCAACTACCAAGAAAACCGGTAGCACTGGTGGGAAATCTTCCCAGAAAAGCTCTTCCAAAGGTTCAAAAGGTAAAAAAGTCCACATGGAAGCTCATTCATGCCAAACAAGTTACTCAATCTACGACTCACCAAGTGTGGATGAGATGGGCACACAGCAAACTACTACTAATGAGTACACTAACAGCCAACTGAAACCTTGAAATACAACTGCCCTAAGAAATTGGATTCATTGTGATTCAAAGAGTGCCTAAGAGTGTATAATGATTGCCCCAGTTCGATGATCAACATAATCGGCATCCAAGCTAGCGAACGTTACAAAAAATAAAAGTCCAACTGGAATTCGTCTTTTGTTATAACCATCACTAGTTTTTTATAGTGTCTTTTACCACACCTTGTTCTAAAACTTCATTGTAACAAACAGCCTCTCCACTCACCAAATAGCACCATTTCGAATTTTAAGACATTGGTAAAATACATTTCTCGTGATGAAAGAAGAGAGACCAACTATGAAGAGGGAGGTTCGAACAATCTACTATTGTCTGAGATGCATTGGCTGAACTTTTACAATAAATTACTTATAAGCAACTTCTTTCCAAAAACCACGTCAAGAAATGGCATTAACGTCCGAGACAGATGCGCAAGTTCAATCAGTATGTTTACGAGTTTACCATACTATATTGTTCAGGCGAAACATTAATTTTGTTTCCTAAAATAACTCTCACACGGCTATGTAGGTAGGTTTCTGGAAACAGAACGAAAAATGGTTTTCAACCATTTCTGGTTTACAGGAAATTTAGCAATTTAATTTTTAACCTTCTTGGTGCAAGAGCGATGCGGGACCTACGCTACTAAGGCCATCCAACTTCTTTGCCTGGGAGGCGATGACTCATGCTACTGGTCATAGTGGTCATTCCCTCTCACGGATTCCCATAAGGAACACATTGACGCGGGCGACTCTCCCGCACATACATTTAATTCCCGTATTCCCAGTTTGAAATATTGACTTGAAAAAAATATGAGATGATGTTGAGATGTTCCCACCCACATTCATCGAAAAAAAACTTCAAATTCCCACGAGGGACTACGGAAAAAAATTGTTAACTATCAGGGACAGTGTGTTTGGAGTGTGGGAGAGTATTGATTCATCCAAGAAAATATGGAAAGAGATTTTATTTAGGTACTAATAGGTCTACTCGGTATAAAACATAACATATATGATTATTAACATGTATACCTATTTTGGCAATTTTAAAGACATAGAAACAAAAGAAAAAGAGATATTGTAGAGAAACCAAAAGTGTCAAAATACCCACTTATATTAAGTTCATTGAACCTCATTCTCATTTCACATCTGCGAACCCCTGTGAGAAATTCGAAGTGATGTTGTTGCCCACTTCTGTCCCATACCTACCTCCTATAGGTGATAAGTTTGAATTTTCTTTTCGTAGTCACTCATGGAAAATTGCAGTTTTTTTCTATTAATGTGGGTGGAAACATCTCAAGATCATCTCACATTTTTCTCAAGTTGATATTTCAAACAGGGAAGACGGGTTCCTTATGGGAACCCGGGCGAGGGAAGGACCACTAGCATGAGTCATGTTTGCAGTTGGACGGCCTTAATAGCGTAGGTCCCGAGCGATGTCGCTTGTTCTTCCTCAGAATGCGTTGTAGGAAGAGAGTTAGTATTTATTGATGTGATGTTTATGTGACAGGTATTTAATGGTATAATCCATTTATTTGGCACTGAAAAAGTTTGAGAGCCTTCTAAATCTTCGTGAGATCAGGTAGGTATGTTTGGTAGGCTCCAAGGTAGTAGAGGCGATAATTTCTTTTTTCACTGTACACGTGACAACGCCACTTCCCGCAATGGAAGACGATGGGAGTTCGTTCTGACAGGTTTTCGTGTTCACAATTAGCCACGGAAGGCTGTCGGATCCTTTTCACATCTGTTCTCTTCCCATGGAATGCACTCAGTACACACACAAGTTTCCATTACTACCAGTACACCTTCCTAAGTTCACAAGATTGCTGATAATTGGAGTGTAGTAACAATACAAGTAGTGTAGAATATACTGCACAATAATTGCTAGTAGTTAGACTGAATGTATAATATTTTTGTTAATAAGGTGGATAGGGTTGATGAGTCGTTCACTGACTACAATGGTTTCTAGAAGTATGTATCTTCTGGAGCAAAAACTGTGGGCTTCGTGGGATAGATTTGAATCTTGTAATTTTGTAGAACAGACTATCGGGTAAAGGTTTCCCTAATTATGTTATACCAGTATTACTTAGGATTACAGTGGGAATGCTCTTTCATCCATAGAGAGCTTCCCACGAAGTTCAATGAAATACAGCTGAATGAAACCTGCTAAGGTGCGACATGATTGAGGAGAAAGTTTATTTTCATGGACGGAAAAGACTACCAGGCTAGTGTACCCGCACGACCGCCGCGTTTTGCGTTGTAGTATCCTTTAAGTGGAACCCCCCCTCAGACCGTTACCTCCTAAACTAACATAAATAATTTTTCACGTCAAGTAAATATTGATTAGGTAGGTACTTGCATTATAATTCGGTTTCATTTCCACACAATATCCAAACAATTTTTTTTTTTTTAATTATTTTTGGGAATCTTTCGTTACTGTCATCGGTCTACATCAATTTATATTGCGTAAGTCATCATATTAATTTTTGTTTTTTCTTCTCTGAAAACCTTATACATGATATGCTTAGTTGCAGTGTTTTGAATAGTTTTGTAAAAAAATGTACCTACTTCTTGCGAAAATATTATTGAAAAATTGTTTTGACATTGGTTCACTTACACATTTTTCAAAATTATTTTTAATTTGATAAATAAGCATGCCGTTGTGCTGTTGATAATTTTTTCATTGAGTATTCATTGACCGAAGTGCCACAAAAAAATTGAGCCAAAAAAATGACACACAAGAGCACACCAGCTTTACGTTTTGCTGAGGATGACCCATTTTTATTTCATGTAAATTCACAAAAGCCTTTAGAGTCATTCTAGTTTGAAGGTGAAGGGCGACCGCCAATGAAAATTTCCATTCAGGAAGCATGAGTTGATGAGCGAATTTTTAAAGAATTATTTTCGATTTTCTGGGTGATCATTAAAGGAAATTTTGCGTTGATTCCGAATGTACTTACTATCCGATTCCGAATGTTTCTATGTTTAAGATGGTAATTTACACCAAAAACCTGAAAAACACGATTTTTGACCCTTATTTTTCTGACTCCGAAATTCTGGCCAACGAACTCACCCTTTCTTTTGTTATTGTTGACATTCCGATTTATTTTTGGATTTTTTGTATCGATTCCTGGGTCAGATACTATAGAGATATACATAGTGTTACCGGCAAAGTATGAAATGCAGGCATTGTATACAATGACTAGTCGTTGTATACAATGCCTGCACTTTTTAGGCAAAGTATGAAATTCCTTCATTTTTAACTCTCTTTAGACACAATGGCTAGGCAATGTACACAATGCCTAAGTAGTGTATATAATGCCTACCATTGATTTAGGCTATGTATGAATCGAATGCAGTTGAAGAATACCCGTTTCTTTAAACGACCAAGCATCATTACAACAACAAAAAAATTGAGAAGCAATAAAATAAAGTGCTTACTTATTGCAGCAAGAAAGTGACCCGTGGCACTTAGAATTGCACTAACTTAACTCTTTTATTTACGCACTGACACTTTTTGGTTTGGCACCTTGCACGAACATCTTTAAACAAAACCCTGGCCACTACCAAGTGATTGTGCAGTAGCAGTGGTGCGAAGCATTTTGAGGAACATCTTCTGAATTCATCAGCTTCATGCATTCATCAGTTGTTTGAGGATGCCATCGGCAGTCCCCAATCGGTAGAACCCATCTTCTGTAACACTCATGACAACAGCTAAAATAATCCTTAGGTCCCCAAGTCCTTTATCCACATCAGGAATATGTATGTCGTCGAACGGTCGTTCCAGCAGAAACAAAGGGAACTTTTCGTCAGATTCACATTTCATTTTCTTTGCTTGCGTTTCCAGGTGTAATACAGATCGTTTGCGATGTTCCAAGGTGTTTTCAGCGGTTGGGAATAGGTAGTATTACAACTCATCCTCATTATCTGCAGTCCCGAGGCATTAGCTTAGTTCTTGCTTTTGACTCACTCAAGTCCCGAAGTGGTTTGTCACAATCAGATTCCAACAAAATCTCAGCATTTTGTTTACCATCCTTGCGAACTTCGGCGATTTCCGCGTCAAAAAGAGTCTTCATCGAAGACACACTGTCATCATTTCGGTCAGACATCTCGGCGTTAACTTATTGGAATAACGACACGATGCAATGAAAAGAGGGGAAGAATCGCTACCTGTCCGATCCTGAACAAACCTTCCTAATCACACTTTGCCGAGTGCACGATCAGCCATTCTATACAATGCCTAGGTAAAGTGTAGAATGAGATTTATTTTACACATTGCCTGCTCCTTTCAGGTACTGTATAAAACGACTAGGCATTGTACACAGTGCCTGATTTTAAACTTTGCTGGTAACATTATACAATATGAAACAATGTTAAACTTCAGGCATTGTTTTAGAATGGTATGAAACGGATTTCCATGGAGAACATTTTTGAAATGTTTTCATAACTAAAATTTGAAGACATCGCAATAGCTCGTAGCCAGGGTCCGGATCAGCTGAGTGGTGGGAACTGAAGACATAAAATGTCCCAATGTGTTGCAGACTCGTATGCAAGCGTTTTTCAATTTTTATTTCTCATGCGCAGACCTCATTTACACCAAAAACCTAAAAAAAACACGTTTTTTTTTAGCGATTGTCGACTCTAAATTATCAAAAATTGACCGCTTGGAGTAGGTACTCCACAAATTCTGGCCAACGAACTCATCCTTTGTTTTGATATTATTTACATTTTAAATTGACATGGATATGTCTTTTGGCTGGGGGTCAAGGAATATTTCGCGACACTTTTTTTTTCTCCACCTTTTTTGTCCACAAAAAATGCAACGCTCCGGCACTTTAGTTTTGTCTCCACTTTTTTGTCCCCCAAAAAATGCAACGCTCCGGCACTTTAGATTATTATTAACTCGAAAAGTGAAGGCTAGGTAGAAATCAATGAGGTACTACCGCAATGTTTTCAGGTACTACTCTCTGCATCGAAAATTGAGCTCGCAGATCAGCTGAGTCGAAAATGGAGCTCCCAGCTCAGCTGAGTCGAAAATGGAGCTCTCAGATCAGCTGAGTCAAAAATGGAGGTCTCAGATCAGCTGAGCGGTTCCTGAAGCCGCTAGACATACCTATCCATGATCTATTGTTTTTCCCATCAAGGGAGAAATTTCAATGTTTCTCCACAAAAATGCGTTCGTGGAGATGAGGGTTTTTGGTTTATTA
>JAEMON010000004.1:28035151-28049702 GCA_030264115.1 Lygus lineolaris
ATGTGCAGCGTTTTTTCCAAGTTGTAGGTATCTAAATTAAGTCATTGCATATACCATGTACCTACAAAAAACGTGTTCCATCCTGGATTTACTCTCGTACCGATAGTAAATACTTTGACTAGCTAGCTCAAATTTGAAACATTTTACTAGCGATGGTTTTTTCTCCTACTTTTGTGCCTAAATCTAGTCATTGGAATGGATGAGGTAGGTTGAGAATTACCAATATTAATTTGTAATTCTCCTTGCAATCCTAATATAGGAACATGAATGAATGATGAATGATCTATATTACTCGATGAGGAATGTTTTACACCGCCCCATCGCTAGGGTTTGTGGACTTTCTGAATAGTAGGTACCCAAACAACTACCCTTGTCAATCCTTACAACGTCCCCAGGGGTAACACTAGCACGAGTGTCTTGGTAACTTGGGATAGCAGCAATATTAACTGGAATAACATACCTACTAGCAAGAGTAACTTGAGGTAACTTACCCGCGAGTTTGCTGGATTCCTTCTTTTCAGTATTTGGGAAACTTGAATTGAGGAAAAGCGTTTTCCCAAAAGCGGGCAGAGGCTTGGACGCACTTCAATAGCTCGAATACCTTTCACCACAGCGAGTTGGAGACCTTAGTCAAAACATTTTATACAAGGTGTGGGCTCGGTTGGGAAGAATACTCTAAGACCCGGGAGAAACTTGTTTGGAAAAGTGAGCAGAAGTCTACATAAACATAAACGCTTCGGCAGGAGCCAAGCCTCTTTTCTTATTCGGGAGGGAATGTACACAAGAAGGGTTGGGAAGGCTTTTGTTTTCCACTCGAAGGGATCCCCCAAAAAGGGCTGGTTTTCCATGGGAATAAGGGAGCGAGATTCGAACCCGGTAACACTGTGTTAACTAACATTGAGCCATCCGTCAATATAATTGGCCGTCAGCGGAATTCAGGGGAGCCGGTCTTTGCTTTGAGCCTTCGTATTTTCCTCTTGATCCCGCCACGTCGCTCTCGTTTGAGCTTTTCGGATGTTTATTTGGGAATGAACGTGACTTTGAAAATTGAGTGGAGTATTAGAGATAACTTCCTCACACTTAAATGCTCTCTAGGCCTCTTCTAATTGGGCTACTATCTACGAAAACCGCTTGTTGTTTTCTGTGTACAGGGTGGTCCCAAACGTAACGGACTAAGTTTGAGGTCTTATGGAAAATTTCACGCTGGTAACGAATATAACACAATTAAGGGTCCCTAAATAAATCTTGACCGCTTTTTCGCAAAAAAATCACACTTTTTTCGACTATTTTTGAGTGTTTTGGGGCAAAAAACACGGAAATTATCAGAGAAATAGAAAAACACCTCGAAATAAATATTGTAGGAAATTAAATTCTGCGTCGAATGATACCAACGCCAGCTCTCAAGATTGTACCTCCGATTTGGGCGAATTTTAGAAGTTTTGATCTGTTGATAAACTGCTTGATAGGAGCAGGAAGGTAGGCAGGTAGTATGAACTCAAAATTTAGGTTTCAATGTTTTTATTGGAGCTTCGAAAACAGCATTATTTGAGATTCTTAAAAACTGTAGGTATAACTTCCTAGGTAGGTACCTATCACTGCGTCATCTCAAACAGCCCACCGCCAGCATTAATGCATTGAACACTTCGATGAGCCACTGACGTTGTTGCACCGCGGATTTGTTGAGTTTCCAGAGACAGTTCATCAAACGCAGTTTGTATGCGGTTGATTAAATGTTCTTCCGATTGTATTGCGGCGGAATAAAGTTTATCTTTCACTGTCCCCCACAGGAAAAACCCTAATGAAGTCAGATCTGGAGACCTTGGGAGCCATGCCACAGGTCCCCAACGGCCAATCCAGATCAAGATCAAAACTTCTAAAATTCGTCAAAAATCGTAGATACAATCTTGAGAGCTGGCGTTGGTTTCATTCGACAAAGAATTTAATTTCCTACAACGTTGATCCCGAGGTGTTTTTAAAAGGTCCCATATAATTCTTGTGTTTTTTGCCCCAAAATACTCAAAAACCTTCAAAAAAAGTGGTTTTTTGCACAAAAAAAAAAAAAAAAAAAAGTGGTAACGATTTATTCAGGGACCCTTAATATGTGGTATATTCGTGATCAGCGTAAAATTTCCCAGAAGTCCTCAAACTAAGTCCGTTACGTTTGGGACCGCCCTGTAGACGTCCCACATCTTCGTCAATCACTGTCCCTGTAGCCATACACAAAAGTTTCGGGTCGTTTACAGTCATGGTACCTACTTCCGTACAAGAGAGACATTACCTAGCTGAGATATCCTTGAAGTGAGCTCTACCAAGATTCGAAAATATGGATGATCAAAATATGGTTTTGAATGTCTTTGATGAACTTCACCCATAAAACTTGATTAATATAATGAAAATTGATGTCAGCATGATTGATTATTTTCATTTTTGAGCTATAGAGTGAGTAGAGAATGAATTTGAATGAATACTCTGTATATTTGGTATCATCTCCATTTAAGGCGCTACTCCTTCTTCTTCGTCTTCTTCACCTCCCCTCCCATCCATCCGTCATCAACCACCTTCCACCCCCTCCGACTTCCGTCATACCATGTAGGCACTTCCGCCTCTCTAAATCGGTTCGTGATCCAGTGTGTTTACGTACTTCTACCCACAAGGCTCCATGCGGTGCAAACGATCAATCGTAGTACTCTGGGTGGGATCATTCAATCCTAGAGATCGTAATGAAAATCATAAGCTGCACGTAATCATAAGCTTATCACTATTATTAGTTTATATATTTGCAAATACAGTACAGATTATTGTTTGTTTCCACGTCTGTACCTAATACTTAAAACACCACATTTCGAAAGTTGAAATAATAAATCAAAATTGTTTTCGACTCCATACATGCACACCTCCTTGCCACACAAGAACCCGTTCTAGATCATTATGAACTCAAATCCATAGGAACATTAAGCGGTATTTTAATTTTGACGAAATAGCTTATTCTTCAAATTTTGGAAGTGATGTACGTACATAAGGTAATTAGATATGAACTTTAGAACTTTGGTTGAATTTTGAATTTATAAGGATGTATAAGGCGCATGCAAAATGCAACGTATGGGCCAATAAAGGAATTCAAAAAGTTATAAGAATAAAAAACAAATATTTGAACGTAATTACACTTTTTGAGTGGATCGGGAATACTTAATTATTTATCACCCAGAGGGTAATAAATTATTAAGTGATCATAAAGTCGGGTGAGTTGGGGTTCTCACTTTTTCAATGAGAACAAATAAATTAAAATAAATAAATATAGTAGGAGAGAGTGGGGACAGAAAAAATAAAAAATCCAACAAATTTTCAAAATGTCAATAATATCAAAAGTAAGGCTGAGTTCGTTGGCCAGAATTTTTGGAGTCCTCCAAGGGGTCGAATTTTGAAAATTTAGTTTCCAAAATCGCTAAAAGCGTGTTTTTTGAGTTTTTTGGTATGAAATACCATCCTAAACATAGGAACATAAATTTGGTATATTCGGAATCAGCGTGAAATTTCCTATAAGAATCACCCACAAAATCGGTTAAAATTATTCTTTGGAAATTCGCTCACCAACTCATGCTGCATGAATGGAACTTTTTTTCAAATTGCTGTACCTACTAAACCCCCTTTAAGTTTAAAAAAAAACTTGGACAAATTTGGACAATTGGACAAAATTCCATGTTTGGTATAAATAGTCGTTTTTGTGAAATAGGAATTACTTGTTTTACCTAAACCAAGTGAGTTTACATCCACCCGAATCGAAACACACAAAAAAGTTATTATTATTTATTTATTTTTTTTTTTTTTTTACTGAAAGGGGGTTTAGTACAGCAATTTGAAAAACTTTCTTTTTACAACGACGTATGCGACGTGCAAAATCCGAAAAAAGCGACTGACAACAAGGAGACCCTCATATTATCACTTGCACTCACTCTACTTCTTCTTCTTCTTTTTCTACATCCACTTGAGTTAATCAAGGACTCCAGTTTAGGTGGTAACCTACCCTTTATAGAACTGTACAGTGTGTCCCACTGTCCGAACTGTGCCCACTCTCCCCTAATAATAGGTAGTTTGGAGGGAAGGAAAGCAAAATTTATTGGAATCTTCTTACATTCTATTTCATTTCTGGGCTTAAAATGAAATAAAACGTTGGAAAACTATAATAAGTAATAATTATAGAAATAATATACTATATCGGAGTATAGTATATTATACCTACTTACATAATTGTTGATAATCATGTTTCTTGTTGTCGGGGTCTGCCTGATATAGTTAGGTATGTATGAATATGATCCTGTTTTTTGATTTTCGTAAAATGAAAGAAAATTTTCGTAGAGAGCAGATGTAAAAGAAGCAAGGGAATAATACTCTACTAAGTGTCACAAAGAGTCAGAGACATTCGAGAATAATTGCAACAATCTCCCTCCAAGTTTTGGACGAGGGGAAATTTTCTGGCGCCTCCATCTTACCTGCGCTCCTGTACCTTCATAAAATGTATGAAACATCCCTCAACCCACGCTAGGAGCCCTCCGATATAATTTCAGTCACGTAGAAAACTAAAATTGCCTTATACGCACTCACCCATTTTTTCCTCGCCCTCACGTTCAATCCCTCTAGACGCGCGAATACTCCGGTACCCACCTAAGACCTTGATCGTAAATAACCGGTCATAAATTTCTGGCGTCAAGTCTCCTCGACAGTTTGAGGGAAATACGGGAAAAGCCGGTGAAAAGTGGGTTGGGGATGAGGCCCTCTGAGTGATGAATGAAAAAAGGGGGAGAAAATAGCTAAATGGTGAGAGGACAGATGAGTATTCTGGTTCATGAAAATTCAAGTGACAGAAATGTGTAAATACAATCAGCGAGAATATGGGAGACTGGAGTGGTTGTGAAGGTATGTATTTTGTTCTTCAGAGGTAGGTACTTACCGAAGTGTCCTCTCAAAAAGACTATTTAAAACAACACTGCAAGTGTTACGCAACGATTTATTGTTTTTCTCTATAAAATAGATCAATCGATTCGGTAACTAAGGAAGCTTGTCAAAATAAAAATTAAATTCGATTCGATGAAACCAACAAAATAATTAATAATGCATTTGATCAGCTGGTCTTTGAACGGGAATTTTGCATACTGGGGAGATTTGAGATTCACACTCGTGTTTCTGCCCTTTTTCCGTGCAACACTCAAGTCCTTAAGGTTGGTCCTGCTGTGCTCCGCAAGCTCTCGTTACACACTAGAAATTGTGATATAATTATTAGGAATCGGTGGAAACAATATCATACCTTAATATATATATTTTTTTTTTTTTGAGTTTTTGAGCCGTTTGAAAATTGCATCCCTTATAGTGTCTACCCCTTAGAGAAGACTGACGGTAATACCAAGCTTCGGGTCACAACTAGACCTCAAATGAGGCCATTTCCATGGTAACCAAGCAACGTGGCGAGTATTCCATACGGACGGATTTTTATTGAATTTTTGGATACTACGTATCTTGAAACGTAAAATATCACATTTTTAGGAGGGGTTAAAAACGAACTTATTGAAAATAATAAACCAAGGACATTATTTCGATTCTTTATTTTCATTTAATAGGTAAATGAACCTTTGGAAAATGAAAAAGAATTTATTTTTCTGCATTCCATCGTAATCTGATCAATGGTAGCCAAGGCATGTAAAAATATAAAAACGCTGCAAATTATTATTTTATGTATGGATCGCCCATCTACACTGATATTATTGGTATCCCAACTACCTCAAAATTTGATTTAATATAATCGCGAGCCTCACAATCGTTTCGTGGGGACAATGAGTAGGTACCTACTTGTAATTATTATTATCCGATAGTTGTGCCATTCATCCATAGCAAAATTCAGTAACTAAGGAATCGTTTGAACAGCTGATCTTTAAACGGAGATTCGGCCTACTCGAGAAGATTTGCCATTCACACTCGTGTTTCTGCCCTCTTTTTCCATTCAACCCTCCTTCTAAAATGCTCCACGAGGTCTCATTCGACGATTATAAGTGTGTTCTATTCAAAATCGATGGAAAAAATATACCTTCCCATCTGAAGTTTTCGAGCTAGGGCGTTTCGAAAATTACATCCCCTATTTTCTACCCCTTAGAGAAACAACTGACGGTAATGCCAAGCTTCGGGGCACAATTAGACCCCGAATGGGACCGTTATACCAAATTTCATTCATTTCGGTTCATGGTAACTAAGGAAAGTGCCGACGACTGCGTACGGCGGATTGACGGATTTTTTTTAAATTGGATTTTTGGATTCTACGGAGGTATCTTGAAACGTAAAACATCAAATTTCGAGGGGGTTTAAAAAAAATTTGTTCGGGCTCGATTCCAAATGTTCATTATTGAAAATAATAAACCAAAAACGGAAGGTGTGTGAATGAAGGTACTTACTTATTACCTATATGTTTCAGATACTCAAACATTCTCCCTAATAATAAATGTATTGTATACAAAGTATAATAATTATACTTTGTTGTTATGTGAAAACGTGGTACAATAATCATTATCGTAGCATGTTTTCTAATCAAATATTAGGGACGTAGGTACCCTAACCCTTCGAAAAAATAAGTAGAGTCCAACAGCACTATGGATTGACATTGATTGAAGTGTTGGTTTGTTGTTTCCTTTAGTGGGGGAGTTGGACGTGAACAAATATAGGGATCAACGATATCTATGCATATTATAGATAAACCACTGAGATGCTAAGAAGCACAGCAGCATTGATGCAGTTTGAGGGAAGAGCGAGATTCTATAATATGTTGAGACGGGGCCGGTGGGCCTCACCTTCAGGATTAGTTCCCCTTGTGCTGGGCTCTTGGCCAATTCATCGCCCGCCCACGTCGGGCGCCCCCTGTCGTTGTACTAATTAATTTGTGGTAACAATGCGTCTTATCCCAAGGTGGATCATCACCCCTCCCATGTTTACAGGGGAGTGCGTGTAGGGCTAACAGACTCAGAGTGGGAGCGAGGTGAACCCTCAGGGACTGGGTTTAGCTAATCTCAGTCTTCTCCTTGCTGAGAGATAATTTCTTACTGTGTAGGTACATCCTACAATTGGATTCAGCTACTTATCCTGAAGTAACAAAAGGAAGAATGGTAAATCGAGTGAAGAGGATAAGGTTTGAGAATAATGGTGTGAGGAGATTGAAGCAAATACCTACATATTCCTAGGGGTTTATAAGTAAGAGGAAGAATTATTGTGAATCGAGTGAAGAGGATAAGGATTATAGGAAGAGGACAAGAGGAACAATTAGTGTTAATCGAGTGAAGAGGATAAGTTTTGTGAATGATGTTGTGACGAGATTGAAGCAAATACCCACACATTTCTAGGGGTTATGTAACGTCACCCCCATTTTAGGTCTTAGGTAGGTAACTACATTAAAAATTCGACTAGTTTCGCCTGGATTTATTGGGCCCTTCATGCACGTTGAAATTCTACTTCAGGGATGTACCTACATTCATAATTTTTTTGGCAGTTTTTGTGGAAAAAAAAGAAAAGAAGAAGCAAGCGTTCATTTAGCGTTTGACTCATTCGCAAATCCCACTTTCTTCATATATACTGCAAGATTATAATATAGTTTGTGTGCTTTCTAGGACCCGGTTTCAGTGTTCTTGGGAGGTAGACTTCAGCATAGAGTGATGTTTCTTACAGCATCAGAAGGTTTCCGAATATGGAGAAAGATGTGGAATGATCGGAACTGATGGCCTCAGCCATTATCCCAATGACAGTTACAAGCGCTGATCGACTCAGCCTTCCACTCAAGGCCACCTCGTCAGCGAGTTTGGATACCAGTTAAGCTGGTTGACTGTTAAAAATGAGGTCTTAACAATCTTAAATCAAAAGGTGAAAGGATTTCATTTGGGTTCCAGATTTAGCGGTCGATGTTATGGAGGAACCATATTTTTCAAGGAACTGCAAACACTTGCCACTTTTATTGATTGCCAGATTACATCGTCTAAATTCTTCCCCTCCGTCAATTTTCGAGACGAAAATAACTTTTTCTTCAACCCCGAAACGCCCTCCCATTTGAGGGTTGAAAATCCTTCCCCCGAGGTCAATCTACTAATAGGCCCTGAAGAAAGACAGAAGACGCGGTTGTTGTTATAAGTCATGAGAGATTTTCGGAGTCGGGGAAAAAAGAGGGAAAGCTGTCTGGAAAGACTTCCAGGGAGCGCCAGCATTGGTATAAACAAGGAGGGGATAAGCCGTCAGCAGCCCTTAGGAATATCTCAACACTAATAGAATTACTTGTCCACCCTTCACCCGTCCTCTGGTGTTTTCTGTTGTGGGTGTTATCCCGTCATAACACCCATGTTCTTTCTATTCTGGCTTTTCGACGATCGGAAAAACAGACCGGATCCGTCAACACAGGTTTCTACCTTGGGAATCCCTTCAACTCGATGTTACAGGGCATTGTGGAAAACTCCGACGTGAGTTTTTGCCTGTAATCACCGCTTTATTTTTGTACCCTCCTGAAGTTCAGATGGTTCTCAATATCTTCACTTTTCCTCCCCAATTCGAAGGGTAGAAGGAATATAATATATTATATTCCTCTTAGTAATAGATGGTAACTTCACCAAGGATGAATATTGTTATGCGTGTTCTTTGGTAAATCTTTGATAAATTATTAAGCCCGGCTAAAAATATGATTTCCTTATATATTCTAGAAAATAGAAGTATATTATAGTAACAGTAGTATATTATAGAATTAACATGGCGAAATGATATAGGTATAAGAAAATCATATTTTTAGCCGGGCTTGATAATTTATCTGCGTGAAAAAACCCTTCAATAATAATAGTTTTTCGCATCTGGTACAACAACAACGGAACAAGTATCTGATACTTATAGTCTGAGTCTGTTTGTCTGACTGTCTCAAATCACGCTCGACAGGTTACCAACACCGATTTCGAAGTGTTTTTTTTTTTTTTTTTTTGTTTTTTTTTTCAAAACGGTCGTAAATTCTGCTAAGAATGCATGTAACCCGAACAGCAAAATTTTTTTTTTTTCAAGTGGGGAAACTCATTACGAGCGAAGAGTGTTGGACTCACCTATGAAAGGGCCTACCAACTAAAACCACCACTATGCGCAGCAACATTGTCGACCATAAAATTAATAATAATAATAATAATTCATTTTGATCATACACAGCTGTATAAACAAACGTCTTATAGGTATGTATTATTATTCAGAACAGTTTTGAATCAAAATCCGAATCTACCGGGAGTGCAGTCGTGCGTGGAAGTCTAGAAGCTCGCACAAAACTATGTCATGGACACCTGACATTTCACAAAATGTTCAAATTTGAGCAAAAAATATTTGCATACCATCATGGAGAAAAAAAAAAAATTTTAAATCGAAACTGAATGTACAAACCTAAGTTTGGTAATACGATTCACAGAATGCTTTGCAGAATGAAAATCGGTCCACCCGTTCCAGAAAAAAAAAACGGAAATAAATTTTCGTTCATTTTGAAGCGCGACGTGGTGGCAGCTTTTGGAACGGAAAGCGGGACATTTCGCCTCAAATCTAAAACACACGCACGCAACACAAACACAGCATATAAATTACATTCCATACCAACCCATTCACTCACAAGACAATACTAATATCACCATATCGATACATTAAAAGTTGGTACAAGCTAGAGTACTCTTAACATAAATTACCCTGCTTCAATAAAACACAAATGTAATAAGGTAATAACGTATAAGTACATACGAGTGATGGATGAAGGTAGGTAACTAATACTTATGTTTTAAAGAATATATGAAAGGATAGTATAAGTCAAAATTTCACTACACAATTAATAATTAAGCTTCACAATAGATCAACCATGGTCTAAGTGACAAAGGGCCTGCCCCGTCCCAATAGAACGAAATAATTAAGCCTTTGTAAATCAACTATTACAACGGCTTGTCAGACAGTACTAGTTTTCATGCTTTCACAGATATCAAAATAGTCTTTGCGATCATAAATTGGAACTTTCATACACTCGCGTTTCACGATCCTCCTAAATTCTGATGAAGTGACAATTTTTAGGTGATTGGGAGGCGCATTAAAGAATTTGGTGCCGGTGTAATCCATTTTATACCTATCTATCTGTCTACCTTCTAGACATCAAGTAGCTATCAAAATTCTTCATATGTTTCATGTACATCCAGAAAACTCCCCATAATGTACCTTGCACGGACAGTCGGAATTCCAAAGGGTGGGAAGAGCAAGAGGCATAATTCATATTTCTCCTTTCCACCTAAAATAGGGATAGCAGTTTTTTGCAAAACAAAAATGTCTTCAATGTGAGGGGAGTTCCCCCATAGCAGAATTCCGTAGCTAAGATGTGATTCGAAGTAAGCAAAATATACGTTACGTGTGACTTGTGAGGACACTGAGCTTTTCAATTTTCGTAATAGGTAGTTAGTGCGAGACAATTTAGTTTTGAGTGATGTCACTTGTGCATATCATGAAAAATTGTCTGAGATGAGGTGACCCAATAGTGTAGCAATCTTGGGATTCGCTCCTCTCAACGAAACCTGAAGAGATTGCGTCTTCCCTATTTTGAGCCATCTCGATGACATGCGAACATCCATTTAGCCGGACAAGAAGGATCTCCTGCAGGATTCTCTTTTTATAAAATGTAAGGTCGGCAACCGAAGGGAGCTATCGGAAGTGCAGCGAATCAAACGGTAGGCCGTCTGGTGAATTACACCAGTAAAACAGTGTTCTGGTGAACGAGGCATCAAGGAAATAAACCCTGAGCCGCGGGAAGGGGATGGGCGCAGTAGATCAGGAGCTGGGCACTAAATCTTGGAGAAACCAAGTTTAACGGCCGCCAAAGCCCTCGGAAGTAGATAAAAACCTCTAACAAATTTATCGGACGTTTATATTGGTTTATAATAGTCTGCTAACGGCTGACTATGATTCAACTATACGTACGATTCAGTTGAATTACAAAACTTCAATATTTATATGATATTATCAAGAAATTAATTTATTTACGCTGAGATATGCACGTAATATAAATTGCTTGTGGGGAGCAATCAATTTTGTAGTAGTATTTGGATAATAAGTAATCTTATGGAAATTGAATATTTACAACCATAATCACTAACCATCCTACCCGTATTTTGAAGGAAAAAAGTACCCACCTAAGTAACTCCAGCAATATTGATCTCGAGATTTCCATCATGATAAATTCTTCAAAGATCACGCGGAATCACTTATTGGGAATTCTTCACATCACGGAGATGTTAGGGTCTTTGGAAACAGCCAGAAGTTGAAATTATAGTAGGTACCTAGGTTGGAGAGAAAGAAGAACAAAAACACTTCACAAGAGGGAGATACCTCGAATCCCACCTATCATTTTGATATGGTACGGGTGTATTATTAAGATAGTTACCTACATTTAATCAGCAGTAACTGACTAATGGGTGAGCCAACCAACCGATCATTATGAACCCAAAGGGAAAGAGCTGGTAAGTACTAATTTCTAAGTTGAAACGATCGGGGTAAAGTCACTCTTGATCGATGGTTTGGATCAGATCGAAGTAACTTCTGTCCGCTGGGTGCGTCTACGGCATTCCATTTTTATGAGGTTGTGAACAGCAAGGATAACAATTATTGGATTATAACCTCGGATTACGTTTAGATAATGGAGAGGAAAAAGATAAATATAGGAAATTCGAAGATCTACTTGGCTGATAGATGAAAGATCGTCTTTGGTAAGAACCACGGATGTCAATGATATTATTTTGGCTATATGCAATGGAATAACAATTATATCAATTTCTTAAAACAGGTGGAACCCCTCCAGCTATGTAATCTGCTGCATTTCTCTCAATATCACCCCAGCGACCAATAAAGACTATATATCTACATAACTTGAGTACCGAATTTCCGTGAAGTGTGATCCGTAATATATATTATGCGATTATCTCTAACGTTTTCAAGAAGAATCGATTCAGAAAAGGCGTTTTTCATGCATTAATTCGACTCTGGTTGGGTTCGAACCAACAATCTCCGGTTTCCTAGCCCAGTGCGTGAATCAGAAATACCTTGGGAATGGCCCTATCTCGACACACATCACCAACTATCTCAGGCCACCAGTGGCTCAACCGGTGAGAGGTCTTGAGTTCGAGTATTATTATCATTTTACCACCACGGAGCCACGTAACTGTCCACATTTTCTTAAAATATTTGCCTACAAATACTTTTAAACAAGCACCCTTCTGGCCACTATTCCCCGATCTACCGAATAAAGGTAAGTATACATTTTACCTATTCAAAACTTATTGAATACTTGATTTGGGCACTGCCTGCCGAATGGTGGAATCTCACGTTTAAATATCATGATAGAAGCTACGAGAGATTGAAGTCGGTGAGATGAATAATAATTATAGTGATCATTGTCTCGGGCAACGCCTAAAGATTTCACCTCTGGGATTGAGATCGACGTCGGTTGAAACCTTCCTGGTTCAATTTTCGTTTATAAATTTAATAGGATCAGCAATATGATTAGTTTGTATTCAGAAAACTCAAAAACGTGACGTGAATTATAGAGGTGTTGATGAGGAGGATTCGACGAGGCCCCAGAACACTGCAACTGATTAATCAAGTGTGTAAAACTTACTTATTAGAACGAGAAAATGCCCATCAAATATTCATAAAATTACACTCATTAAATGGTAGTAGTAGGTGGCAATTGAGACGAAATTAAACCATCAATGTCTTGTACCGAGTCAACGCTCAATGGGCACCAAATGTTCACTCTTTGATCTTGTTTCCACCAAACGGATTCTGCATTTTCCCCACCCTTTCTGATTGAAATAGCTTAAGGGAAAGGTCTTCAGTCTAACGCTAAATAATTATAAAATTCATCAGAACCAGCGTTCTTTCACAAAGGCACCCTTCAACATAAAATTGAAATGTTAATTTCAAAGTTATTTGCGCGATTGCCTTCCAAACTATTGATCCTGATGATAGCTGTGGAAGAATAATCCGAATAAGTATGTTTCAGATGTTGTTGATTTAGTACGAATATGAGGAGAAGTTTCGTTAGAAGAAGACTTACATAGGAGAAGAACTCTCAAGAAAACAATATCCATATTTCAGAGGTTTTATGCTTATTCCTGCATTCTCAGAATAACTCATTGTTCTACGGAATCACTGGCAGTCAAGCTTTGATTACTATTACCTACCATATCAGTATGGACGTGTTATTCCAGCCAGGGCAGGGTGGGTGATGTGGTTTGCCCTATATCAATTGATTGGATACAAATCAAGTTTTTAAACTTAATTTATTGTTCCCTATTGTACCTTTCTTCAATGAAGTAATATTTTTCCTCTCTTAAGAAGCAACACGCCATATGATCCAAATCCCAATTTTTCAGGAGGAGGAAAAAACTGAATTCAGTTTTTGATCACCTGTCCCTTTGATTCCCGTTATTCAGTAACTTATTGCCTTCCGGTTGTCGTCGATACTGAAAAATACTTTTTATTAGTGAAGAAAATAGGAAATTTTGGTTGATACGGGGTGTTGTCCGAATAGGTAATTGAGGTATTGAGGTCGATGGGGGTGTTATTTTTTTCCGAGTATACTATCAATTTTGTAGTCTAGTTGAAGCAATTCTTAGCTAACCAGTCGATGCAACGTGAGAAGTCGAATAAGAATCAGTCAAAACCTAATTTTCGTGAAAATGGTCGATAGGGCGTGTTGCTTCGACGATTTATGATCAAATCATTCATGAAAATCATAGGTTCTCCCGAAAAATACACTTTCACTTTGGTAGTGACTGTGAATGATTATTACCTATCTTCCGGGACTAAAGATGGCCTAAAGATTATTGCCTTAACCAAATACACCAGTTTAATGTCGTTTGTTTTCTTTCAGACTTATTTTTTCTTCAAACATAAATTTTGATATAAATAGCCATACTTTATTTGACAAGGTTCTTCTTTCAACGTCCGGAATTTACGACATTCGATGTCTCCTGTATGAGATGTTGACGATGTTCGACTTGAGTGAGGCTTTTTATTGCCTTTGCTCTTCCTACAGTGAGTAACGCTAACGTCGCTCTAATATGGGGAGTTCCTGGTGAAGGCTCCGCAGTAAATTAGAGACGAAACGCAACAAACGGGTTCCCGAGTGGGTTTTCGGGCTGAAGTGATGCCCGATGCCAACCGGAGTAATAAATTAGTCAAGTTCTTCGGGAGTTCCGAACCCCGCCGCGCCCTTGACGGGAGCGCTTCTTGCGGAGGAGCCACTACACCTGTCTGCTCCTGTAAACATAAACAAGACTGATTTCCAAGACCTCCACACGCTACCCGACTTTACCGACTTGGCTGAGAAATTAGAATTGCCCATGATAATGCATTTATTTCCGAAAATCAGCTGATAATTTCACGCAGCAGACAGCAAACTTTGTAATCGTAAATACAAAAATCTGCCATAAAGGGTGTGCAGCGAGCTTCTTCGAACTACATAGGACCTACAGGTAAATAGCTATGA
>JAEMON010000004.1:28065545-28082556 GCA_030264115.1 Lygus lineolaris
TATACGCGTTCGACCGTAATTTCAACAAAAAATAATAATAGAAAGCTTCTCTTATCTCAAACGCAATTATGCTCATTGCTCATTTCCAATCAGTCCAACACCCATGTTGTCATTATTAATTGGACCTGAAGGTGTCGTGAAATTGCACAACTTTCCATATTTACGAACGTGTATACTCGATCAACATTCCTAAAGAAGGCCGAGTTGAAGATGAGGGAAGAGGATGAGAGCATTCTAATGTAGTATATTATCTTCTATCCACGATCTCTGTGGCCCTGAAAAGGAAATTATTATTTCATCAAATATACTCGAACTTATCATGTACAAGACTTAGCAAATGTAACCCTAGCTTCATCGTCTAGCAATACTTGCACATTTGTTATGTATGTGGCTATACATTTTGAGTAATGTTAAGTTATGATCATCTTTATGAATTATCTATACGCGTTGAACAGCTCGAAAACAACTTTACCATCCATTTATTTCAGGTTTTTACGGATGCTTAGAGTCTTAGAAATGCTGTTTCTAAAATGTTTCTCACTGCAAGTTTGAATAATTTTATAAAGTCCTGAAAGGGAGGAAATAGCTTTTGAAAAACTTTAAAAAAAAGAGGGTGCCCAGCGACTTTCGGAGCCGAGATGGGATTTCTTGGGGAAATTCAGCTTCGCAAATGGGATTCTCCTGCCATTATTTACCTAATCAGGTTTCCACAACTCCTTCCTCCAAGCAACTATCTCATTACACTGTCGTCTCCGGCAAGAGTCCCCGCCTCCCGGATTAAGGGTAATAAAATTATTCTACCTTTCTGTTTCCCACTCTTTTCGTCGTAGTTTCTAGTTTTACTTTGTCTTTGGCTTTCGTTATCTTTTTCTATATGAATGGAAACTACCGTTGTCTTATTCTGATGACACCGTGCATCATATTATTTATAACCCCACTACTGTTTGAACCTCTATATCACAACGTTCCTGTATTATTAGGGAGTCTTGCGAAATTGTATTCCAATAACTGCATCAAGAGTGATAATATTGGAACTTATTGAAAAAGACAAAAGTGCTGACGAAACCGGGGTTTTGAGGCATTATGCACCAGTGGTTGCTGGTGCAATCCGTTTGAAACTGAGTACCTACCCACTGATATATTACTAATTACATAATATATTAATACTTATGTACACTAATACTAAATTTATCTCCCATTTTCAGCCTGTTTTGGTGGCCATACTTGGCACCACAGGGAACAACGGCCACAAACGGGTTTTGCCCATACAACGTGGCCATCTTTTATTTATGTATGCCATCTCAAATGAAATAAGTTTTCCCGCAACGAGATCTCACCTAATTTCTGATCACCATTACAATTTTACCCCGTGCAATGCACGGGTCAAACAGCTTATACGGAGTGAACCCGCGGTTTTCTCAGAACTTATTATGGAATTTTACATACACTCATTTTTTGGGTTTCTTACGGCATTTATATTTTTGTGTATCTTAGTTCGATTCATAAAATTTGGCATGATGGCAGAAACCACTATCCCTATAATTGCACTCATAAAATTCCTCCGTCGTGTATCATGCCATAAATAAGACTGGGTATTCCTGCCAGAGAAGAAATTTATGACCCCTTCCTATCCCTGTAGCAGCTTGTGTGTAATGGAATTAAATTCCGAAACTATTTTTACGAAACATTGGGCGCCCAATCGTCTTTCACGTTGCATGAACTATAACTACTCCGGACGGAACCTTATTACCTCAGTACCTGGAGATGGTAGGTACTTCCGTATTTTCAATAGGTACCCAACTGGTTTCTGACAGGTTTTCCCACAGGAAAAAAGATAATATTCCTTGTCTTCTTCCTAATAGGCAAAAATAAATTATTTGAGAAGGTTGTATGGTTTCACGAGTAGTTTTATAAGTATCATAGTATTAAAAAATATGAAGTCAATATCAGTAAAACATGAGATACCTGTATAATCAAATAGAGTTAACTGGAGTTTAATCCATTAGGTTGAACTACTTATCTAATTGATTAAAGTTAACCGGAGTTTAATTAATGTTGAGCTACCTACCAATCGAAATAACTATAGTTAATTATGCTTCATTAGTTTAGGTACTATGCAATTCCTATTAATACCATCCTAGGTACCTATGCACATAAATGTCGAGTATAATGGAATCTAGTCGATATTATTTATTAGACTCCCGAAAAAAGGTTGTAGTTAAAGTCAAATCAAAAAATCAAATGTTTTTATTTGTAAATGGCCTAAACAGGCAATACAAACGACGAATCTTATAACTAGGAACATTTATACAACAAAACGAAACAAAAAAACAACTAACAATCACAATACTTTGAAAATACTGGTATCTGATTTGAAAAAGTCTTCAACGAGTTAAGGAGTTGGAGTTTTTGTCTCTGAGTTTTTTAAAGAAGATACAAATACTGAATTTTAACATCAAAAACACATTGGATTCCAATTTTCTCAATTTCACATTAACATCATTATAATACCAACCTTTGTTTGTCAGATCTCCTACCAACATTTTGACACTAGAGATCAATATAATTATCACCTGAGAGACACGATGAGAGATGAACTCTTGTCAATTTCAACGATATTTTGTCGATCCATTTTTCCTTTCCCAGATATGGATATCAGAATGACAACAAATCCACTTACTTATTATTCTGGCTGGTGTGTCGATATATTTTCTGAATGATTAGAATGCGGAACTTGCATGGGTTTGAATTTTCTTAGTTCCCTTGAAAACCCATGGTGCCAATTTTTTAGCATGAAATTACTACTAGTTTGACCAGAATACGGGTTGAAAGGGAGCGCGTGACGTCATTTAGGTTCCGCAAAAGATGGGAGTTGAGGGACCAGCGTCTTTTTGGGAAGCCCTCACTAGGATCTTTCAAATTACGAAATAAAAAATAACCATGCAAGTGCCCAATAGTTTCCCTTCCCCCAGCTGGTTGAAGAGGGGAAAGTGATATGGAGAAAACTTAGGTCCAAAACCACCAAGAGCTTTACAATTATTGTTATTGTTGTACATATAGGTGGCCTTTTCTCTCAACTTTGGCATTTAGTAGGTAGGTGGAAATTATTGAAAACTGGCAACAACAAACTATCATAATATAGACCTGTTATATTTCTCGTGAAAATCGCCTAGTTCTGTCAGTCACTTTGCTTAACGTACGCCGCGCCGTTTATTTTTAAGGTGAGCCATCGATTTTAGCCTCCCACACGCATCTCTACTACATGGGACAGCCATTATGGCTTCATAAATTGCCTTTCCGCACTATACACGTCTTATCAATTATTCCGAAATTTAACAGCATGTTGCCATGTTGTGGGTGATGCTAATGGAGCGTGACGTGCGAGAAATAGCTTCCCACCTCAACTCCCTATAAGCACTGAATCGCACCGTTCAGTCCGCTCTTTGAACATGCACTCTGCCCTTATGGAGGTGTTTTGTGCGTTGAATTCAATATGTATTCAGAATCAATGGATACGTACCTACACCTTAACACCAAGTACAATGATACATTTAGATATCTTCGACACCTGATGCGGCCTCATTATTTATTTATATGGAGTTTGATATATAGCGCTGATGTAACTGATGCCCCACTATAGGTACATTATAAGATGGGTACTGGATTCTGTTTTTATGTGAAAATTCAATACGTATAATGAAAACCATGGTCTGTTATCCTTGTTATTGATATTAAGTTATTTGCTTCCATAAGTCTTCTTATTTTGAAGCCATGCTCCGAATTATGTTTAAAAATCCAAGTGATCACCTCAAGGGCTATGGCTTCAGCAGTGCGGCAGAGTCCACAGTAATCAGCTATCGCGGTTCAACCTCCTTATGTTATTAAGTAATTTCGTTCAACATTTAGAGAATCATCAGATCAGTTCCCTTCAGTTCACAGCTGAGTTCAGCAACCTTCCTGATGTGACACGCCACATTGATCTGGTAGCTTTGAAACTCATAGGGATCATCCAATATTGTTGGAATCAGATGAAAATAATGTTTTTAGTAGGTGGTAGATGAGTGTTGCTGTTACAGACAGATACTTAAAACAGTAAAGCAATGCTAAAAGTGAGTCTTGAATAAACCTCTATAGGCTGCTGTCCTCAGCACTGCGGCAGAGTCCACAGCAATCAGCTATCCCTGTTCAGGAACATCATGTTGTTGGGTAATTTCTTTTACAATGGGGAATTATTAGGTGGTTATGGGACATCATAGGCCGTTGTATACATACCATGGACGCACTCATTGGACAGAGAACTCAGTTTTGGGTATATTTATTTTTTTTTTTTTAATTTTTTTTTTATTACACAGTTTTTATTTGCAAATTATAAACCTGAAAGGCACTTATCACAAACAGGTGTTCAATGGATGGTTTGTTATTTAGCCCATGAGCCCCACAAGAATACATCCACACGAGTCGGATTAGCGGAATGTACATACTTAACTGGGTATAGTCGACATTTTGTACGTAGGGAGAGAGGTTGGTGAGTTACCCCATAGACATCTCTATGACTGAGGCTTCTTGTGGGATATTGTGGCTGCCTTGAGCCTTGAGGCTTCTGATTTGATGAGGTATGGAGTGCCACAACTTTCAAAATGAGCCAGAATGGGCATTCGACCATTCTAATCACGGAGCACGCAGAATTTCACAGTTTTCTACTCAGGAGAGTACAGCCGTTTTTTTGTTTTTGTTTTTTTAACTAGGTGATCTTGATCTATAAACCTAACTTCTTGGTAAATGCCGCCATCGTTTGCCAGCGAGGTGTTTCGTGAAAGAGCAACCTCGACAAAAGCTCTCCATAGCCGACTAATATAAGATAAATATGTCAAGATGAGGATGGGTGACTAAATCAAGTTTTCGTGAATGGTTATAACTTCCTGGGTTCCTGGCAATAATTTCAGCGTTCGCATGTAGTTACAATTGTGAAACATCAACTTCCGATGTTGAAAATGACTGTGTTTTGCTTCCGAGTCTACCGAAGGTTGCTGAAGCTTTGTTAGCGAATTTTCGAAGAAAATGAAGCTATTGCAATGGCTTCAAAATGTAAATAACACAAATTTTTGGAAATTTCTTCATGGAAATCCGTTTCAGACCATTCTAAAACGATTCCTGAAATTTAACAATTTTTTTTATATGTACATATTTATTTATATAGGTATGTCTCACTCCAGACGATATCTGACTGAGAAATCGAGATAAAAAATCCAAAAAAAATTTAAAATAACAATAATATAAAAAGAAAGGATGAGTTCGTTGGCCAGAATTTTTGGAGTACTCCAAGGGGTCAAATTTTGAAAATGTAGAGTCAAAAATCGCCTTTAAAAAACGTGTTTTTTGAAGTTTTTGGTGTAAATTACCATCTTAAACATAGGAACACCTGGTATATTCGGAATCAGCGTGGAATTTCCTATAAGAATCACCCACCAAATCGGTTAAAATGAAAGATCATTCTTCGAAAATTCGCTCGTCAACTCATGCTGCATGTGTGGGACTTTTTTCACTTTGTGTCCTCCATGATTGAAAATCCCTCTTGCATTTTACGTTTCACAGCTTCCTGTACAAAATTTACTTGTTACAGCCATTTATCTTCCAGAGTTTTCATCCGATTTTGTTCCAATTTTCAGGGATTATGTGGGTAGGGCCCCCTTGAGGTCCCATATGAATGTCAACATGATTGAATCAACGGTACGCTTCCCCATGCGCTAACGTAAAATTCGTTCACGATCGTATTGACATTTTGTGTAAACTGATAAACATCAAACACGATCCAAAGTTTTGAACTTACAGTGGTTTTGATTAAATTTTTGATTTCAAATTTTCTTGGACGAGAGGAAGCTAGGTATATGTGCCATTTCCACTTGGCAGAATATTTATAGTTTTGTTTGGTCTTCCTGTTTCTGTGAACACGAAGAGTGACCCAAGTAGGTTTATGTGCTTATGAAAGTTGAATGGTTTACCTACGTTTATACTAATTTCCCTGTATGTTAGATTTTCCTATCTGGTTATTGGTGTAAAATAAATCAATTGTTGAACAATGAATTATCGTGTTTCCTTAATTCACTTTGCCATTTCTAATCGAAACATCGAGTAGGTACCACGGACGGGAGTGCTGTCATCTGTGCTTTGAACTAATTTTCTCACAACTGTTGTTAGAACAGTCGTTTTGACTTTCCAAGAGTATTAGTTTTAATGGGTTGTTATAACTCCAAAGTTACTGCACATCCCCCCCTCCAACCTCATACCCCTGTTCAGAGTGACTAACAGCGTGTTGGAAGAATATCTCGAATAATGTAAAATACCTACCCTCAACCAGCGCGATCAGAGCGGCTCAGTTTGAATCAGTTTTTTTCTGTTCCGGCCAAACCGTGTGCGCAGTGAGTGAAGAAAGATAAATCTAGCCAGCCAGGCAAATCATTTGAGCCGAAGCTGAAAGCGTTTGTGGTTTCGGGAGGGTCCCCCTTTGTCTTTCCGCCTCAGTGATGTTCACCGAACGCTGTGACTCATTTGCTGCGCCAGAACCAGAAACGATCCGGTAGGCTTTGAGAATCATCCTCTGCTTTTGAGGGGAAGTGAATCTGTTCAATTTTTGATAGGAGCACGACGGGATTTTTCTTTAGCTGAAGAAGAGAGAGAAGGTTACGAGAGATATTTGGAAGGAATGTGGGAGTTTTATTCAACTCAAGTGGTGTATTTGACCTACGTTTCACACAATCAAGGACTTCACAACTTCAGAGGAAGATCCTACTGGACATAATATGCTCGTATGCATGAAAGCGTAGTACAGGTTGCTACAGAAAATTCCATGTAATACCTATACGCCATCAAAATTGAAACTTTCGAGGTATGAGGACAACCTTCTAACTTGACATCTTATTTACTCTTCATTTTTGGAGTCACTGGTTTATTTGCCTTGTTTTCTATAAGGTACGCTCCTTCGTGACATCGGTGACTTCTTCAGCCTGTATAATTTGAGCAGTATACCTACCCTCAACCAATTTACACTACAGGTACCAACACCAAAAGCACCTAGCCTAATGGAGAGGCTCCGTACATCCTTTGAAATCCTGAGCTGATAAGCAACATTTCAAATTATACAGGCTGAAGAAGTCGCCGACTTCGCGACGAAACGTACCTTTACAATTAAAATAAACCAGTGACTCCAAAAATGGAGGGTTTTCCAGAAGAAAAATGGTCCACCCATACCCCCACAACACACAAAACAATATTTACGTACACCTACCTACTTAACTACATAATTCTTTCAGAAAACCGCTTTGAAATTTCCCCCACGATAGCATTATACCTACCTACTAGAAAGCAAAAATCATAGAGTTGGAAATTAGTCTCTGCAATTCTTTAAGATATCTACCTAAACTGATTAAAATCGACATACCAACTTAGTTTGTTTCGAGTCGTGGAGATCGACTTTTTTGACATTCTCTCCAGAATAATAATTCTATTAAAAAGGTTTTTGTCAAAGATTTACGTGAGTTTTTCTTGTGATTTTTTCTGGTTTATTTCTTAGTATCTAAAGGTACCTATTAACTGATTAAAATAGACAAAAATACTTACTTAGTTTCTTTCTTGGCAAAAAGAACAATGTTTTTGGCCTTCCCTCCAGAATATAATTTATATTAAAAAGGATTTTGTAGAGGATTCACGCGAGTTTTTCTCAAGTAGGTATCTGAGGGTATTATTTTTCGCACTTCTTCTTCGTAGTTTTGGCAATCGCTGCTTGCTGTTCATCGTGTATGTGATAAGAACTATTACTCGTCTAGTTCTTGTTTTTACTGATGATGGCCTAACCGTCGAAATCGATGTACCTTTGTAACTCATTATTTTCGTTGAAATATACAACGTTTTTTCATTGACTACGGTTTCCATCTTTCATAGTAAACTAGTATAGGCAATATATATATGATTCCCACACATTTTTTAGAGCAGCTCACGTGTGACAATAATTGTTTCCATTTTACCATGGAACATGCTTTAGCCATGAACTAACTGCTATAAAACGCTAAGGTATCGAAGAACGAAAATGCGACCCTAAAGTAGCGCTTGTTCTTCTGAGGCCTCTCACGTACAACCGTTGCTAGTGAAATATAACTTCCTGAATTTCCACCCCATAAAAATCATTCACAACTCGTTGGAAAGCTTTGCATTTATCACACATCACACCACATCTCATCCTGCCAATTTCCCCGTACTTCCACATCCTTCAGAGGAGGATCACTGGTACGTAGGTAAACTAACAAAGTTGGTTGGAGTTTTCAGTTTGGCATTATGTTGGGTACCTTCACAACATAATATGAAGTATTGTAGTAGAAGCATGTTCCATGTTTTTTAATGTTAGCCAGTAGGGCTGAAGTAGAACTAACCGGGGGCGCAGGGGGCTGGCCCCCTGCCGAGGCACGGAGCGCCGAGTTTTTGGTTCAATTTCTGTATTATTTCAAATTTGCCAAAAATGATATCGATGGGTTAAACAGGGCGAATGTAGGGAAAAAGGTATTTTCAGCATCGACCAAGGGGTTAGGTAGGTACTGCAGGATCATTCGCAGTTTCGCATTCACTTTTAATTCAGGGATGGAAGAAGGTCATTGTGCCCGGTCTATAGGGGGTACCTCCCTGCTGTTCCTGGGGGGCCATAGTATGCCATTCCCTTCATCACCAGCCTTTCACATGGATTGAAAACCGCTGCCTTCCAATTTACAGGAATCCAGACCTGCTCAGTCCTCCCCCTTTCCATTTGATGAAAACCAACATCCCCGGCTATGGACTGTCTGGGGGTCTTTTCTGGGTTTTTGCAGCCCCGAATCTTTTTATTCTTCTTCTATTCTTCTTGGCCTCCTCATTGTAACCGGCTCATTTTCCCCTTTGCTTACGAACAATGTAGCACGTGCTGATAGTAGAGAGCTCAAGATCATGGTTGCAGTTCAGAATTAGGGATTGATAAATAAATAACACATTTGTACTGGATCCCATTATGAAAAATTTATATATTATTTATGACAAATTGTACCGCCATGACAAAGGTATACGCAAGGTTCTTGAGATAAATTGCTCTAAAGCTCAGTGGTGTTCAGCGTGTGATTTTAGTTCTGATCCTTTTCCTGAAATTTGACCAACCTAGGTAATTATTTGCAATAAATTTACCAGAAAATTTTCAATTGAGTGAAATAAATAATTATTCTCCTAGGTACGGCCTGACCTCTTGTTACAGTTTGTGACAACAGGTATTTCCATGGGTTTTTTTTTTCGCAAAATGATGGTAGGTATGCGTTCCTGGCCAGGTTATAGGCTGTAGTAAACGTCGTACACCCTCTTATTCCTCCATCTTGAAATTGGCTTCCCTTAGTGACGTTGATTGAGTGAACACGTTCGTTACCAGAAAAGATCGCGCATTTCACAATTTTTTACGTCCTACTTGGACGTAATGGAATTTAACCGAAATAGTTTTTCACAGTGGCGGACAGCGGACACATATGTGATCCTAAAATGGTCAGTAGTTATTGAGTGCAAAGTCGCAATGCTGCTGAAATAAACCCGGTGCCTGATTGGAACGAGTGAAAAACAATCATTCTCGTAGCTCGAAACAAATCGGTCCCAAAGATCGAAAATTTCTATCCGATGAAAGGCCGTCGGTCGTCGCCCGAAAACGAATGATATCCGAAACGCTGCCGAACCACCAAACATTCGAAACGATCAACCGTGCGGAGGAAAGCATAGTGAATGCTCCACTTGAAAGCGAATGCTTTATTGCCTGATGAGCGTTTTCCGGAGGGTTCCGAGGCAAGCAGTAACTTGCGCTATGTGGTCAGCCCATTCGTTTCCTCGAAAATCGACATGGGGTCGCGGTTGACCGAGTTGTAAATCCCAGGATCGGAAGGGAAAAACTCTCGAACCTTTCGGAGAGAGTAAGGCCCAAAATTAAAAACAATTTTATAAGCGTTTCGCCCAGAGTTGGATGGACGGGAACGGAGTTCTCTAGTTTATGAGGTTTTCTGGCTTTGTGTTTTAGTGCCGTGTTGTTCACAACATCCCCTTCTCTCCGTACGTTTCGTGGTTTTTCGCATGTAAAGTATGGATAAAAAACAAAAGGGTAGAGGTTCTGGGAGCCAATAAAACTCTCCTGATTTTATTTGTGGAAGGGTTGGGTAGGTCTGGATGGGGGTTGACAGGCGAGTTCCCTTACTGAACAGTTCGATAACGCATCTTGCAAGTCCCCCGTTGAGTTAGTAGAGCTATAAGTCTCGAAAGCGTTTTTGGTAGAAAAAAAAACCCCATATCGCGAAAACTTATTTTATCGGTGCCATAGAGAAGAAGGTTTTTCCCTCACTTTTTCTCTCATGACAAAACTCCTGTTTTTGTGTTTTTTTCTCCTTCGTGGATGAACTTTTCCGGCCGAACTTCAAGAAACAGTCGGATAAAGTCAGAAGAGGACAACGGATTTGTCCGTTTTATGAGAAACATCATTGTGTTTCATTTATTTGGAAAAACATGACGCAAATGAGTGGGATTTAGTTGTATTTTAAAATGTCTGAGGAACAAACAAGTCTAGTGGAAGAAAATTGTTATTTTTAAAGGCCGAGTTGCTACGTAGATGGTTGCTAGGGATAGGGAAGTTTGGATATTTGAACCAAATCTTGATAGTAAATTTATTTATTACAATCAATTTGAACCAATCAATCAAATTTATCAATTTTTTTTGAGCTTTGATGTAAGCTATTACATAATCGGTGCCTTACCTGCTTATTACCTACCCGAAGTAAGTTTTCAACAGTCTTCGAAGTGAGGTTGACCAGACATCAATACAACATAACCGTTTGCCGAATTATCGATATTGTAGGTCATTGTTTCCTTCATCGGGGTTAACTCTGCAGTGTGTTTCTATCACAATAACATCTAACGAAGAGCGTTCTTTCTATATGACTGGAAGAACGGAATGTGGAGAAAAGATCCGTGTTCTGCGTATGAAGGCAAATAACTATTTTGCTTAATGTATGGTATACGTTTTCTGCTACTGGATCAAATAACACCTCACGATTGAAATTCGAAACTCTAGTGTCTTGAGTTCTTCTGAGAAAAAAAACATGAATGTGTCTGTCGATCTTTTACTCGGATAAATGGGTAAACACTATAAGGTAAACTCCACGAGCAGAGGTAAAATTATTGCTCTTACTTCGACTCTAGCAGTATTTTTGTATCATCCTTGTGTAGGTACAACGCAATTGTGAAGGTAGGCTCGAGAGACACCCTAAATTGGCTGGCCTACCTATACATTTTGGGGCGCACCAAGGTATACATTATGCGATGAGAGTGCGCGACTTTCTTGACAGTAAATTAATTATGACAGCTATCGCACCTGTCTCGTGTCGTATGCCAACTCTCAGCAGCACTCTAGTGTGCCCAGGTCTAGTTTTCCAATTATTAGATCCCTAATTTACCTATACTGTTACATACTTATATGAACCATATACCTATTCTAAAATACAGTAAATTTAATAACTGTCTCATTTGTGAATGAGAAGAAAAAACTAGTAGCAGAACCCCTAAAACAATATTTTTTCAAACAGGAACGAACTCACATGAGACAGTTCACAAGCTAGGTATTCTTTCATAAGTCCATTCCTGAGGTCTGACCATTCATGGGTTTCTGATGGCCCAGTCCAGGTAGGTATGTATAGAAGTTTTAAAGACCTAGTAGGCACAGAAAGAATGGTAGGCACAGCATAAAAAGAGTCCTGCAAGGATTTGGTAAATAAGAAAATATAAGAAAATCAAATAATGAACTTGAAAGGTGACGTCAAAAATAGAAAAATAACACACAAAATTTCCCCACAAAAACAGCCCCACTAAATGCTGTACAGATGAAAATATAAGAACGGTGAAGAAAAAAATCATAGGACAGGTTATAGATCTGAACCAGCATTACTATACAAGGAATGAGGAAGCTAGAAAGTTCTCACAAGAGGTGAAATTAATGGTAGGAAACGCAAGTTACCTCGAATCTGGTTGTGTTCTACAACAGGGAAGTCCAGAGGACCAGGCTGAGTCACTGCTCGGTACACACACTGTTGTTGTCAGTAATCAGGAAAAATAACGTTTTTGACAATCTACTCAAAAAATGAGCCTGACGTATTGAACACTGAATGACGAGGAATCCGGCGGGAACGTGGAGATGAACGACACTCTGGGAATATAAATCCTACCTAGATGGAGTAAGAGGTGATCTTACAATAAGATTGAGGGCTGTACGGATGAGGCAAAGACAAATAATTTATTATACCTATACCTACTTACCTACTGATTATTTGTTCGAAATCTACCTAGTTGCTGTTGAAGGGCAAGGCGGGAGATGAAATCCCAAAGCTAGTCATATCGCACTATAAGCGGATTACCAGCTGCACATGCCGCTATCTGCCTACCTTTGTTACTCTCGAAACATTATAATACTAAGGGAGTTGTTCGTCTACGGACTTTTTCGAGATAGATGTGAACCCGGCTGGAGATTTGAAATTCGAACCCCTCTAAAATAACTAATTCCATAAGCTCCCTGACGGTACGAGCAAATTCAGCTTTATGCTTCATTCAGACGCTCTTGTGAAACAAGTTGGCGTTATAGCCTGAGCTCGTCGGGCCATGAACGAGAATAAGGGAATAGAAGGGGGATTCAGGGCGGGACGGTCAATATTGCACATGATTTGCCTCATGAATGACCTGCAAAGGATGTACGCTCTGTTGGTTTTGTTTCCATAAAAGACATTTACGCATCACGTCCGCGCGGATAACTCGGAATCGATTTTAGGGGTTCGCCGAGTACACGCGAAATTCGAGTCGATCCCCGTCCTTTGTGGGGATGGTTGATCAAACGCGCTTTGCTGTTATTAGAAAGATCGAGTCGCTGAGAGCTCCGTTTGAGGCCACAGACAGGCGATTCTGTTCCATTCAACTTTGAAGAGGGGTCTCCTCGCCACTAGATCAAATTCAATTCAGAAGCCGCAAGCTGGGTCAACTGAGGGTTTGGCGCCACTTGAGCCTCGATTGAGCACTGTCAAACTTCGGCCTAAGACCTCCCACTTAGCTCTTCAAAGCCCCAGCGTGCTGTTCGGTTTGCATACATTATCGTGTTTCCACAACTCGTTGAGAACAGCCGTTCTACAGAGTTACCACTATCAGGGTCGTCGGCATGAAGGGGGAGAGAGAGAGAAAGAGAGAGAGAGAGAGAGAGAGAGAGAGAGAGAGAGAGAGAGAGAGAGAGAGAGAGAGAGAGAGAGAGAGAGAGAGAGAGAGAGAGAAAATGACTGTGATGAACTTGTTTTATTAAAAATCTGTTCATAAATTCTGGCTTGAAACCCTCTCTTCCAAAATGCCCAGAAAAAGTCCCATTCATGCAGAATGAGTTGATTGGCGAATTTTCAAAGAATCATTTTAACCGATTTGGTGGGTGATTCTTATAGTAAATTTCGCGCTGATTCCTGATGAATATACCATAATGTTCCTATGTTTAAGATGAAACTTTACACAAAAAACCTCAAAACCGCTTTTTTTTAAACGATTTTTGACTCTATATTTTAAAAGTTTGAAATAATAATATCATTAAGTAAATATTAATATAATTAAAGTAAACATTAATATCATTAATACATAAACAGTTTATATTAATAATATAAAGTAAATTAATGAATAAATTGTGCTCAGTTGCTATCAGTCTTGATTGTACTTCTATAAAAATTGGCTTGTAAGTTTGATTTTGAAGTTCTTCACCGACATGAGTGTGTGAAATAGGTAGTTCAGTAAAATAGCTCACTGTAGAACTTCACACCTCGTACATGAAATGATATACCATAGAATGAAGTTGTGTGCTTATGAATCTCCAACAGCTGCTTTATTACATTTCTGGTAAAAATGTGGTTTTTACTTTTTCCGCGTATTTGCAAACTTTTTTGGGCACTCAGAAATTCAATTGGAGTGACGAGTCATTTTTCCAGGAAATTCCACGTAGAATCTTCCTATCTCCAATAGAAAAAAAAGGGGGGTTTCATTAAGGGAAAACCAAGTTGGTGTCAAAATTTCAAATTTTTCAATATGTTGATGAAATTTTGATGGATTTGAGGTAGGTAGGGTCTTAGGTATACGTAAAGAAAGTGTTCTCCCTCGTTTCTTGGAGAAATTTGAGGGGGGAGAGGGTGATTACTGTGAATACCTGCATCAAAAATAATAAACAGTTCTGTGATGTGTTTTTTTTTTTTTTTTTTTTTTTTTTCAACTTCATAATGGGCAAGTCAAACTGGGTTCCGAATTGCATCACAAACTGTTTGGCAGTAGCTATCTAAAACAGACTAATTCGGAATTAAAATATGAATGAGGTGGGATTCGATTTACTACTACCTATTCTCTTTCGACAATGATTAGCTTTTTAATAATAAGTAAGTTAGTTAATAGGTACTCACAATAGATCTTAAAGGTCGCAGTGGGAGAGAGCTGAAACTCTGAACCCAACAGTCCCTCTACCTCATTGGAAAAAAAAAGTTAGTTAATAGGAATATGTAATTCCGGAGAACCTATTTAATTCTTACATACCACAAATAATTTCATTCTATCGCAATGGTAACAAAAAAAGGTAACTCGCAAAAAGGTAACTTTTTAATAATAAGTAAGTTAGTTTATAGAAATGTGTAATCTCGGAGAACCTATTTACTTCTGACACACCACCAATAATTTAATGTTATCGTAATGGTGAAATTATATAGGTAGGTACCTATTACCGAAATGTACGGTATATTCAGCTGTTCAGCCTTTTATGGTATTTATATTATACAGCATTACGATCTTACGATGTTACGGTGAAGAGTAATTTTAGCACTAACCCATCGATTCCATTCATGAAAGACGGTATGGCGGGAGCAATTTCAAGGGATCCAGTCCATCCGTTAACAACCCATCTTCGATCTCCCCCATTTTGAGTCTGCGTTCTGCCACCACTTAATTTTGTTGATAAGATAACCGAATAAAAGGCTTCGTCGGTGGCCAAAAGAACTTAATAAGTGTAACAGCTTTTCCTAGTACAGTTTTTTCTCCATCTGAGCGCTCCCGAAACATTATCAAGTTGACGCGTGGCGGAGTGGCTATAACGATGCTTTATAAGATTAAGATGAGGGCATCTGTTTGCCGGGGGGCAATACTTTACGGCAGTATCTTGAGGGCATAGTTCACTGTCCATTATCAGGCAGCCCTATCGCCTCCCGCCCTCGTATCTCAACGGGATTTCTCCCTTCGACGAAGACCCCTCTTCCGAATACTATTCGTGCCCCGGCGGAATTCAATTTAGGCCCCTTCTCAAGGCGAATGGTTTCGAAGGGGCAAGGAAAACCTCTTTCGTGAGCCTCCCACCAGTGATTTAAATTCAGGGCCGTGATTGAGCTTTCTATAAACATAGGGCCGAGGTGAGTTCCTTCAAGTGTGAACGCGCAGCGTATGGACTCTGAGAGAGACCAGGAAAATAAATTATGCATTCGCAAGGTACCGACCTGAGATTTATTTACTTAGGAGGTGCGGAAGTGACAGAGGTAAATAGTTCTTTCATCCACGCTCCAAGCTAGTTTGTGAAATCAGCAACATTTTTGCTAGTAGCTGGGTTGAGAGTTCGTTATCCAAGTTGAAAGTGAGATCCCACAATATGGTAACAGTGGCTGACATGACGGAAAGGACCTCCATCTATATTTGCCGGCGAGCAAATTTAGTCGACTTCAATATTTAGTTACCTACTCCAGTTAGATAACTATCGAGTTACGAGTTCTACAAATGTTATAAATAAAGAAAGTTCTGTTCTTACCAAGCAATCGACCAGTGTGCATCTCTGCCTAAAATAATTTTTATAATAGGTTATGGGCCCAGCGCGCTGGTACAAATACATACCAACGTCTGACATGCCTGCCGATGTGTTTACAAAACCAAGCATTCTCCAAGGAACATGGTATCAAAAATTATCCAAATTGAAGACGTCTAATTTGAGGAGAAGTGTCGGCGAGATATTTAGTCGACTACAATATTTAGTTACCTACTCCAGTTAGGTAAGTAACTATCGAGTTACGAGTTCTACAAATGTTATAAATAAAAAAGTTCTGTTCTTATCAAGCAATCGACCAGTCTGCATCTCTTCCTAAAATAACTTTTATAATAATATTTCCATGGATAGAGTCCATTCACACCTGATTTCTTCCACATAGGTACTATTTGGTGTAATGTCAGGACTCCGGAGGATGTTAAACATTCAAGATACACGTTGAAAGAGAATCCCTATTGGAAAAATCATCCTTATTGATTCGATACCCAATGGTACCAATATAACAGCAGCAGGGCATAAAATAATAATGATGCCTGGATACTACATTTGGCTACCTCTTTTTTTCTGATACATAATACCTGATACATAATACATGGTACCTAATCAGTTACTTTTGCATAAATTGTTGTCAACTACCTAGGTACTTCTCTAACAGCCCATGGTCAATAAATTTGGTTTTGACCATAAAAAAGTATCTGTAAGGTGTAGGGGAATTCCGGTTTGATTTTCGTGAATTCCACTGAGAAAATTTTGAGTAAATTGGTCTCTACTCAATGCACGAACCTACCTATCGGTATTTTTTCGGCAAAGAAAAGAGACAAGTAAAAAAAGAAAACCCATAACTAATCAAGTTTGACAATTATTTTACATTACCCTCTGGCAGCCTAGTTGTATCAATATTCCACGGATAAACCTGGTTATTTCCTCCGTGGAACGAAGAACCGGCGTTTAAAGTTGTCAAACAGTGAACAACTAAGCATAGCTCCATCTTCTACAGACAAACTAAATCACGTTTCTGTGTTGTAGCCTTGTTCGATGCGTGCGACATGTTCAGTTCATGTACCCACAGCCGTGTGAAGGTGGAAGATCTCCAAATTTTTCAAAAATTTTTTTTTTTTTGGGGGG
>JAEMON010000004.1:28082568-28092705 GCA_030264115.1 Lygus lineolaris
ACTAATTCGGAACCGCTGTGAAGTCTTAAGTTACCAAATCCGACTGAAAAACAGTGAATTTTGCACATAAAAATTGGAAATTCCATACAAGATGGAGATTATGGTGGTAAAAAACCTTACAGGCGCAATTTGATGGAAAAATACCGATGTTCAGCTCAATAACACCTGACCCTCGCGGACAGTCACATCCGTGTGGTGGAAAAACACCTGATCTCGGAAAAAATCTCGTAAGGGGTTTTACCTCAACATTGAGGGGCCTCAAAATTGGATTTCAGGTGTTATGTCAACAACTGCAGGGTACCATGTATATAGGTGAGCCACCTGGGGGGTGTTCTGTAACTTTGGAGCTATCACAACGATTGAAAACTGCTGTTGGAAACTCAAAACGGCAGAACAACTGTTGTAACAAGCGTTCTGAGAAATTATCAAGTTGGTACTCGATGTATCGATTGCAATTGGAAACCATGTACCTAACTATTCTAAATGTCAAGGAGAAAGGAATTATGATAATTAATGGTTCAAATCACTAATAATTACCACAACTTGATGTACCACGGTAATAGCTCAATACAAACGCTAAAATTATCGTCAGTAAATGATAATAATCCAAGATAACGTGATTCAGTCACCTAACCTCATATCTCGACAAATCTTCCCACCACCACCCGGGGTGGTCACAAGCTTGTCAACTGTGGGCAGCTTTTGTCGATGTTGCTTCATTACAGAACACCTTGCTTGCGAAACATGGCAGCGTTTATCACCAAGTTACAAACTCAACTGTTGTTACCAACAGTTGTTTCGAATACAGAACACCCCCCCCCCCTGATCTGATACCCCACATCAGTTGATGGTCTTCCTCCAAAAAAAAGTGGTTGGATCTTGAAGGATGCTGACATAAAAACGCAGATCCACGGGTTTTCATCCCCTACTGGTGTTTTTTTTTTTGGGGGGGGGGGGGGGGGATTTTACAATAAGGGTTCGAGTCAGTCCACATGAGACGTGAAACCAACAACGAACATCCTAGTGGTTCAATGGACGCCCATAATCCCAAAACTTTGAAGACATTTTCTGAAAATTGAAGATTTTGAGTTCAAGTCTTTTACCTATATGGCGGTATAGGGGCGTCGTACACCAATATTGAAAATGTCATCCCGCAATATTTTCTTAGAATAAAATCCTTGCGTACAGTTTTTTTTTTTTTTGCATTCCAACCTGTCGAAATTTGTATGAATGCGGCCACTTGGTCGATTCACTGGCAAACGATGAGATACAGAAAATACGAATTCGCCTATTCATCAACCAGCCGATCAATTCGCGTTATGGCCCGATCGAGGTTTTCACGTCATCCAAAAACCTCTTCCAACCGACCGACAACTCGCGCGTCGCTGAGCTCCCGCTTTTGACGGCTTTTACATCCCTCGCTTTTCCTATAACCGAATTAACACGCCAGTTTCACTCAAAGTCGCTTGTTGTTGATAAATTGAGCCCGAACGCGGCTTTTTTCTTCAACGACGTGTATAGGTGCTGCGGATGAAACGTACCTACCTACCTCTGAAAAACCTTATTTTTTCGGGAAAACCGAGAGGTGTTTTTTTTTTTTTTTTTTTTAAATAGAAACCACCCATCGATCGATCATGATCCATTGTAAACCCCTGTACGCTTATCCTTTTGTAAGGAGTAGGTAACTACCTGACTACACTTTCCCGTTTAAAAATCAGATGCTTCTTGGTACGAAAGGATTATGAAGATTCTGGATTTATATAGAGGTTGCGAGAGTTCCTTTAGGTAACGTAACTCATCAAAATCCTTTGAAACGCTGTTGTGTATCATTTTGACTTTTTCCCTTATTCAAACCTCTGCCCTGAGCCACAGGGAAGGGGATGGAGGAAAGCTTCTACAGTTATGCTCCCCCCAAACCCCCAATGTAAAGCTTGGATCACCCACCCTTCAGTCTGATCACAGCTTTCTCTTCAGTAAAATGCAAGCCGTAGAAAAGTACGAAAAATATTACTTTTTTGGTAACTTTCCGACGTGATTCATATGACTCCGGTTTTACACAATTTGTTTCGGTGCAGTAATTTATCATGGAACCAAAATATTTGGATGAGCGTCAGCGTTCTAGGATTTAAGAAAAAATCTATTTAAAAAAACACGGAAAATTTCTATAAACGATTCTTTAAAAACCTTCGTCGTGTTTCTCTCCTGAAACCGGGGAACTGATTTATTATTTTTTTCTAATATTTTCATCATCTGGTCGCACAGTCTAATTTATTGCAGACCAGTATGGACTCGCACACTCGTCAACAATGACTTGATTATCCTTACACTTAATCTCTTGATTAACGAAAATTATATCCCCGATTCTAGGTATATATTTATGTATGGGCACCTACCAAAAAATATTATTAGATTGTCATCAGATTTTGTTATCGGCTCGTTTCACAATGAAAAGAGAAATCCGTATAACCTTAGATTCACTGGGAATATCATCGTCAGGTACCTATATTAGTCGGAGGACTATCTTGTCGATTCAACTGGTTGGTGACGTCAGGAAGCCTTATTTAACAATAACGAGTCAGAGAGGACGACTGCTGGAGCACGCAGGTCGCGGATGTGTTGGGCTGTAAAGTGCAGTAACCACCGGAATATGTTAATAATTACCTTTAATCATTCAAATGAGGACGAGACGAGCGTGTCCCGACGTCATTGGCCGTCTCTTGTTATGCCTGAGGTCCGCTGCGGCTGGACGTATGAATATTCTAACGAGGTGCAGCTCGTAAAGATCTGACTTCACTCGGCCATTCACCACGTTTCGTAATACTAACAGATAGCAACAGTGCCAACAGTGGTCACTGCTCCTTACCCTTGACCTGAGAGGAATTATCATCATCCCAATCCGTATGAAGCTGATATTTATGGACTGAAAACTTGTGACATCGCTGACTGTCACAAATAACACACAGAGAACACGACTGCAGTCCTGCGTTACACCAATTTGGAAACAATATTTCGTTTTAAAGAAAATTACTCAGCAATGTTTAAACGTGTATGATGTATGACTTTGTCTTCTCTGTAAATATTAAGTACACATTCGAATAAGTGAAGGTATTTCCTATCATCTCAACTCAGTCTTTCTCTCATCTCAGTTCGCAGCCACCCTGAAGTTATCTGCTCCCACCAGGGGGGACACATTTCTGCTGACAAAAGACACAGGAAGTCTTCCTTCGAACGACATATGAAGTTCTGGGGGCTGTAACGAAACATTTCTACACAGCAAAGGAAGAAGGGATAAATATAATATCCAAATTATCTACGTTCATGTTACACGTTACGTCGTAACATGCTTTTTTATGCCAATGCTAAAAATACCCCATTGAACATGAACTTAGTTGTGATAAGAAGGTAGGTAATAAATTTAGCTTCCGATTTGGAAACAATATTTCGTTATTTTCTATTTGTCAGTAATGCCCAAGTATGATTTTGTTTCCTGTAAATATAAGTACAAATTTGAACAAGTGCAGATATTTCTCATATCTTCACTAAGTCATTCGCTTAACTTACTTTCACAGCCACTTCAGAGTTATCTCCTCCCACCAGGAGGGTTATATTTCTGCTGACAAAAGACACAGAAAGTCTTCCCTCGAATGACATAGAAAGGTATGGGGGTTGTAATGAAACATTTCTACACAGCAAAGAAAGGAGGATAGGGATATATGTCTCAATGGATCGTGGAAACGGCGGAGGAAACAGTTTATCTCAACATTTCAGGAGGGGCCTGGTCATTTACTGATATGGTTCAGGTAAGCGGTTCCTTCTTAATTGGTTTTCGAGTTCATTTCCTCCACCTTTCAACCCCCCGGGGGTCGCCGCGGTGGGTGGATCCTGGAGGGGGAAGTGTTTGCTTTATTAGTTGAAGTTGAGGAAGTCTCGGAGGTGGGCTAAATGAGCTGCAAAGTGTTTGCAGAAGGACCTTGGGTGAGCGCGCAGCGCGGCGAGCGCAAACATTGGCGTACCGTCCTTCATTTGCAGGCGAGATCTCCGAAGCCTATCTGCCGTCCTTCCTCCTTCTCTCTATCCACCGTATTAAATTGGAAATTTCGCTGTTGGTGTACCATCAGTGGCGGTGACTAATTGTCCTCCTCCAGAGCCGATAACAACCAAGTTAAACGCAAGCCAACAGCTGATAACAATACGTACACACACACTATTAGTACTACAGCGGCCCATACCCCTATCGTAAACAGAGAGCGTGACAATTGCTTTGGTGGCTGTACATTGGACAATCTTTATTAATTTTATATCAATAGAGCCTTCTCATTGGTCATTGATATTCATTTGTTTAACACCTATTTCTATCTTACACTTTCCCCATTATGTTCGTCATTATTTAAAGTAATCCAAATGACATGTACATGTACATAGACGAGTGCACTGTGTGATGAGTGATGAGGTATCCGTCCGAGTCTTATCGTTCTCTACTTATGAATAATTTGCGGATCCTTACCCCGTGGGAGACCCACGGAAAAATTTGCGTTCTTAGTAGTGGATGGAGGGAGAAGCACGATATGCTGAAGAACAAACAATAAATTATTAATTTAGTGTCCAGTCAGTAGACAGTCGTCAATTTTCAAACAATTTGCTCGTTTATCGTGCAAGTTAACTCAGTTTTCTGTATATTTTGCTTTCTCACTATCGAAGGTAGTAAGCTATGTAGTTGTGCAAGAAATAAAAAAATGTGTGACCTCCAAAATCAAAATTTCCACTTGCTTTTCAGGTTTCAGAGCTATCTGAACAATTTGAGATCCGTGTCTGTCTGTCTGTCTGTCGGTTTGTGGTCAATTCCTTTTCCCAGGCAAAACTATATGACGTTATTATCAGAATTTGATGAAATTTTCAGGGATTGTGAGGGTTAGCCCCGTGACGGTCGCCTATGAATTTTATCACCATCGGACTATTAGTAGCGTGAGTGCATGCGCAAAAATGAATTTCCTGAAACCCCGGTATCTCAGTTCCTAATTGACCTATTTCGCGATGCATTTGGAGGGTAGTTGGGGGCTGACTCCAAGACAACCACCTCTGAATTTCGTCACAATTGGATCAGTAATAGCTACTGTGCAAGCGCAAACATTGAATTTATTGTTATAGAGATAACTCCGGAACTATTCCAAAAATTTCGCTGAAATGTTCACTAACTGGTTCTATTCGTCCATGTTACAAAAGTGAGGAAGCTATACTGCCCACCCAACTTGGCAGACGTTTTTAAATTCACCTTATTACGGTATCAGTAACTCCAGTAACTAAATCATGGGAGATAGTACTGCAGTCCTGGGATGTTGCGGACAAGATCATATATAGCAGTTGTTGAAGGTACTGTTGGTTGCATGTAGATATTAATAATTTATTGGATCAATATTATCCTTGCGGTCATAATTGCATGAGTTAGAATGAATCATTTCTATGGGGAAACCGCCCGAGTAATGTTTCGTATAGTATTTAATACTTAAATAATATTTAGTATTTTTTCAATTTTATTTGTTCTACTCATACGCATTTGTTGCCAGGGCTTCAAACTTTTCGACGGAAGGGTTAATTATGAAAATAGGATGGGAGAACTACGGAAAATCACCCAATTCCCACTGTTCACCAGAGGGAGTTTCTGATGGGTAATGAATCTTGACATTTTAGAGGTAGATAAATATTCTCATTGAACCCCTGATATCTTTATTGGAATACGAATTTGTTTGAAATCGATCAAATGAAACCGTGGTATGCCAGATACACTCTTATTTCGAGGTGAAATACCCATTCAAAATTAACTGTTACGAACAGGACGAGTCTCTGTGGCTCTCACCACGGTTCCATTTTTGATCGATTCCAAACACAGTCGTATCAGAGGTTCAGTGAGTATATTCATCTACCATAAAAATGTAAAGTTTCAGGACCCATTAGAAACTCCCACTGTAAATTATAGTGGAAATAGTTTTTTTGTGGTTGATTGGGTAGTAGAATAGTTCATAACGAAAACGTCAACCAGTAGGTGTATTGGATTGAATATTACCTCCTCATTCCTCATTCCGTCAACGGTTTTTTTTAAACTGTATAGTTACCACCAAACCTCCTGCGGGAAAAGTATTTTCTCGCTCTTAAAACCTTTCTGAGCTTCTTTCCCGCCTTGGAAGTTCGGGCAATTCAGGTGAAAGCCTGATCTTTTGGTTATGAGAATAACGCAAAGAAAGGAGGCAAGTGCAGAGCCTGAAGTAGAGAACTCAGTAGAGAACCCTGGCTGCTTACATAAATTTGCCGCATCCGCCCTAAGCAACAAGAAAATTCCATACGCGCACTCTCATCCATTTCCTGGAATTCTATCCTGATTCGTAATATGTACTTGCTTCTGGTGGTACAGGAGAACTTCCTGAAAGTTAGCCGTGAATATCATCCTTGAACACAACAATCGGAGGTGTGGGAAAATTGAAGTGAATCATTCATTCACTACCGACTTTTGCGCTACCAAAGACATGCTGGCGAGAAATGTGGAGGACGGATGGATAAACTGACTGGTTCCTGCAATGGGGAACTTGCATGGGTAGGAATTTTGCATTTTCAACTTCTACATCTGATTCCAACACCCCCTCTGATGACAATTTTCATTTTCAAATTACCGCTGGTTTGCCAAGAAAATGGGTCGAAAGGGAGTGCGTGATGTCATTTAGGTTCCGCAAAAGGGGGGCCCGCATAGCCAGGTGGGGAGTCGGTGACGTCAGTTAGGTTCAAGTTATTGACCCATTTTCGGTAACTTCCTATCGTTGGATACCCCTCATATATATAGCACCCTTTTGGAAAGCCCTTATTAAGATCTTTCATGTTACAAAATAAGAAATAACCATGCAAGTTCCGAATTTCGCCTAGTTGTGATAGTACGCTGGTGCATGGTGATGCTGAGTAGTACAACTGCCGAGATACCAAATCAGAATGCACCTTCAACCTGGGTTTGACAAGTTTACAACTGAGGACTAGGACTGAGGTTTAGGACTTCGTCCTTAGTTTGACTAGGTTCCATCACTACTCTTACAAGTTCGACCTTGGTTTGACGAGGTAAGTCCGAGTACTAACAAAGGCTCAACATTGGTTTGACGATATTCTGATGCCGACGACAGGCATTATTCTGACAAGGTTCTGACCGATTGCAGACTTTACCTTGATTTTAAAAGACGGCAACTGTAGGTTCAAACAATAATCTTGTGAAAAGATTGGGACAGCAAGCTCGATGCGTGTGACGAAGATCCAACTGCAGCCTTGACCTTGTTATTATAAACGCCTTGATTCAGTACACAGTTCTCGGTGTTTTCACCTTTCCAACTTACAATATCAGTTCATCCACGGGCTGCGGCTGAAAACCAAACTTTTCAAAGTGAGTTAACTCTCTCACAGCCGCAGAGTCAGAAAGTTTCATGCATAACCAACGCCTGAGGTTTTACTTTTACCTCGGAAAAGGTATAACACGCGCCTTCCCTTCATCACGAGGGCTAAAGTAGAAGGATGAGCTGAGGGCTGAAGACGGATGGAGTGGGCAAGGATAGAGATAGCTCGAGGGGAAGTGGAGGGGTTATATACGTAATTCTGGACGTTCTCAAGGGCTTAAAGTAAATAAAGGGGGACGTGACGAGAAAGAAATATATCGCCCTTTCCTCCATCCGACAAACTCTAATCATATTTTGGACTCCTCCAAAAACTTCCCGACGGCTCCAAGAAGGGTGGGAAGTAGAAGGTCCTTTTTATAATCACAATCAAAAACTCTTTCTCGCCTTCGCCTCGCTCCCCCTTTCGGAAATGTTTACACGAAGAGGAACAACTTTTTTTTTCGAACTTGGTTTTTTAAAGAAGAGATAACTTTAGGCAAAGTATTTTGAAAGGAAGTTTGAGCGAGCTGGACGTTCATAGAATACTCTTTCAATAGGGGTCTGATTCCACCCACTTGCATAGAATTTAGTGATCAAATTGATGGATCATCTCAAGTTGGAAGTTGTTCCGGAAGTACCTACGTAATATATTTTCAATTCATATTCAAATATTCCATTCAGTTTCAATACTATTTCCTTTTTCATGATCAACTATTATTAGGGTACCTATTTCACTTAATGGATTTAGTTTGTTTTGGATGCCTCCAAAGTGTAAAACTCCATAACGGTGTTTGAGGGGAAACTGCTTCAGTTCAACACAAACTTGACTCTCGATATTACGATATACCTACGTATTTTGGCCAATCACGCCCTCTTGAGATAATACCAAAAAAGTTACCTAGAGTGGAACTGAAGCAGCTTCTCCACATACATCATTGCTTCTATTTAACTAACTCTGAATTTTATATATGTAGGTACCTAACTAGATTACCAACGAACATCTACCTATCACGTTACTATATTTATGAATGTCGTTGACACTGATATTCATCTATACTTAAAAATATTACTACTTATTCAATATTAGTATACCACTTACTTCGCTAAAATATCAACCTGTTCAAATTTGATTTACTTACAAGCTATTACCTAATGTCATTAAATAAGAATTAAATTTTGGGTTATGAGTATTATACTCAATTTTACTACTAGGTACTTCTGCGGCTAGGTCTGGATTCTTGAGCAAATATGAATGGGTTTTGTTCCGTCACATAACAGTCAAATTCTTAATTTATTTTCAGTTCCCAAAATAAGGGAAAAGAATAGAGAATGTAGGCAAGATGTCAAAAAATGGGAAATATTGAGTAGGTAAATAAGTAATTAAATGGGAAATGGAGTAGGTAAATAAGTGAGTACCTACCTATTTTTGAGCGAGTGGACTCATTATCAATGGTGAAGTACCTACAAATTTCAAAGCATAGTTGGGCGAAATTTAGTTATACGATCACTGCCGACCACTAACTGCTACTACTTCAGTTTAAATGACATGTAATTTTATAATTACTACCTAACTAGATTTTAGAGGCTATGGTGGTTGAACAAGAGCAACAACTATTTTTTTAACTACTAGAGTTGGTTGTTATGATTATTTACCAATAAATACTTTAGTTGTTGCAGAAGTACGTACATTTTCGTAGTTATGATCTACTTTCACATCTCTCAACCAATAGGATCCAAGTTCCCTTCAAATCCCCATCTTTGTGCCACCCCCTCACTTTGTCTGATTGGGTATGCCTCTCAGCCCCTTCACCTCTCTCGACCAATATGATTAAAGTCTCATTTCTCCTGTGACTATTATGTACGAGTATATGCTGTGTTCTCTCTGATGTACTTTCAGTTTTTATTCGTTACTGATGATGAACCGTCGAAATCGATTCAACTTTTTAACTCATTATTTACGTAGAAATAGCTAACGTTTTTCGTTGACTCCGGTTTTTCTTTACTGAAAAGAGGTTTCCACACCTTCACCCGTATTGATTGAGTTTGCTACATCTGTATGTAGTAGGTAGTAACGATTTCTATCAACTAGCCAGATACAAAAAGTTGTGAGAAATTTAGTTACATAAGTTGTTAGTCCTAGTAGGTAACTACCAACTTCTCGCCAGCAGTCAGTTACTTTATTCAGTACCTAGTTGAAAATTTATTTAAGTATACCTACCGTAAATAGTTAACTGCTGCTGTTTCAAAGAATACGATCGTAAGGAATTGTGGTTTCTCGGAGTTGAAAGGTCGAACAACTTGAGTTGTGGTCTGACCTCCAAGTAGAGGTTGTTGTTGGTAGGTCGAGTAGAAACCCCCTTGTTAGCTGTTGCCTTTATAATAACTGACTTGACTCGTGTCCGCCCTCATCCGCCAAATCCATAAACTCGGAAACCAAACGACACAAACAGTTGGGGGTTCGATTCGTGCGCCAGATGTCAGGGTTTCGGGTAAACGTCGTTACGGATATCCCACGGTCCTCCACCCTGTTTTTCGTCTACGAATTTGCGGCCGGTCGCCGATAATGGTTTTCAAGAGACAGGGCACAGGGGCCAGGACGGAAATCATGTGGGTCGGCTTACATCCACACAATCACATAGAGTGGGCTGCAATCAGAATGATGGGAATATCAGGTTTAGACAGATCAAGATTGAATGAAGTCCTTATAGACAGACTCGATTGTGAAAAACCTAATTTTGGT
>JAEMON010000004.1:28144753-28159184 GCA_030264115.1 Lygus lineolaris
TTACCATGGTAAGGAAACCTCAAGGTAAGCTTCAACCCCAGGTTACACTTTTTTTGGAACCGGCCCTTACACGAGTGTGAATCGCAATTCTTGCCGAGTAGGCAAAATGTCCGTTCAAATATCAGCTGTTCAAATGCAACTTTCTTTCGATTCCACCGAACCAAGTTTGTTATTTACTTTCAGAAGCTTCCTTAGTTACTGAATTTCATTAACAATGAATGACACAACTCTCCGATAATGATAATTACAAGAAGGTACCTACTCATTGTCGCCAAGAGATGATTGTGAACCTCGCGGTAGGTGGGTATTTTATGTCAATGGGATCTTTGTAGATGGGCGATCTATACAGAAAATAATAAACCGTTGTGTAATAATTTGCAGCGTTTTTCGTAAGTAAGTACATTAGAAAAAAATAGGCAACCGCACGAAAAACCTCTTCATTTTGGGGAACTTCGCAGCACCACTGCGGCTATTCTGGATGGAATTTCGTAATTCGGCTTGGCATAACCATTCCACCACTATACTTGTACTTAGTTGGTAGTCCTGTAATAATTAGAGTGGGGGAGAAACAATGCATAGTTTCTCCCTTCCTAATATATATCTTTTCCGTTTCTAGCCTTTGTGCGATCGAGTTCTCTATTATAAAAATGTTTCTGCCTTTTCCAGCCATTTTGGGATTGTTGAATCCACGTTGATTTTCAATGTTTTCAGTTCTCATTTCTCAGATTTCTTTTGGTTATTCAAAGCCAGTGTTCATTTGTTCTTTTCCATTTTTCCAGCCAAGTTACAGGTTTGATTATTTTTTCTTTTCTATTTGCCATTTTCTGCATTTTCCATGTTTCCTACAGAGAGGAGGTATTTCATTTCGTTCATTTCAATTTTCAAATTACATTTTTTTCTCATATTTTTGGATTTTCATTTCATTTTCCTATTTGGTTCTTACCAAGGTATTTTCAGTTTGATTTTAGGTATGATTCATACCAGGTTATTTTCATCTTTGATATTTCCTTTTTTCTTGGGTATTTTCATACCAATTTACTCCATTTACCATTTGGGGTATATTTTGTGCTTTTGGTTTGGACAACCTAATTGTCCTGGTAGCAGACTGCAGTTAATTATTGGAGAACTAGTTAATTTTAAATTTAGAGTTGCTAGTCCCTTACGAGACGTAGGTACCCATGATTTTAATTATTTTTCGAGGTACAAACAAGAACTCGACGGGCAAAAACTCGAATACCGACCTAATGTCTAAATCTCGACCAGCCACGTGTCCCGCGAGTTTTTTCCCGACGGTCGAGGGTCGGCTGTTTATGCTCGGGATGTCACGAGTTTTTGAACTCGAAGAGCGAGTAAAGGGACCACCGTCCAGGCCGAGGCTACGTGAGTCGCATGACTGAAGAGGTTTTAGAGGAAGAACAGCCTGCGAGATACTGAGACGCCTGTGTCACCCAGAAAGTTTCCCTTCAAGAATAAATGGAAGAAGTGCTTGGGTCCTCCAAATAGGTTCATGAGCATTCGAGTCAGGGGCGCATCTTCTATAATACATGTATATTCGTGTAGTCGTCACCGAGCATCGCGTAGATCTGGATTTTGGAAGGAGATATTGCGCTTATGAGAGTGAGTTATAGATTACGGTCTCCACAAGTTTTCCGGTTAGGCAATTTTCATCAATAATTCCTGTGTAGGTAGCTATTTTCCGCCTAAGATCCAACTTTTTAATTATGTGGACAAAGGAGACTCCATTTTTAACGTATCGATAATAAAATGGCACCGTAAAAAAGCATAATTTTGGCCAAAATACACGTCATCTTACGAAAACTAAATTAATTTCCCTTTCCTACTTAAAAACTGCATACCAAATCAGTATTACGGTACTCTTGTTTAAAGAAAATCAGTTAAGGTTGATACCACGATCATTCTCAATAGATAGATATACAAATGGTTTATTTTTATTACTAATGTCCGGAAAACAAGCGCTGCTTTAGGGTCGTTTTTCGGCAGTTAGCGGCTAAAACATGTTCCATGCTAAAACAAAATGTTATAAGTGAAAAAAACCAACGAATACAAGGGGTTAAAAAACTCTAAGAGACACTTTTCGTTGGAAGTGGCCTGTAGAATCGATTCTCGAGTTTGTCCCACTTTACTCGTAGCTGTAGAGCCCCTGTATGGTATTGGGTGCTGCAAGGCTCAACATCCTAGCGTTCATTATTCGTTATGTTCTTGTGAAGGTTTTGGGGTTTATTATTATTATTATTAGTGGTGTTCTTCTAGCTGGAATTAGAGGTGATCTGTACTTACTTATATCGGTCAGTTTTCATTGTAGTCTTTTAATGAACTTATGCATACCTAATATCGGTAAAATTATAACTGACCAACTGTCATTTGCCTCTATTCCGAGTTTTTGCTATGAATTTTTATCATAAAAAATGAACGCAATAAACTGAATTTTGTGGTAAAAACCAGTTTAATTTTTGAGGTATGAGAGTGTCTAATAATAGCTGTATCCAGGTTTTCATCGGTTTCTTCCAGTTTTCTCTGGATGGAATAAACTTAAAATTATGATTCACATAATAAAGTACCTAGGTAATTATGATTGTATAACATACGTAAATCGATGAATTTTCAAAATAACAAACCTGAAAAATAATAAAAAGGAATTTGAGCTGCGTCGGGGCATCTTTGAGGCTCTTCCTAAGCCGGGCGTCCCGTGCACCCTTAAGTAGGTTCTCTTGTCCACGTCGCGTCTTCCGAAGCTCCAAATCAAATTTTTTCTAACTGAAATTACCATGTATTATTTCATTTCATTATGTAGGTAAGAAGAGAGTCATATCCAAATCCCCCGAGCAGACTCACGTGCCACACCGTTTATCCGCAATAATAATAATAAAATATTATTATTGTAATAGTCTACAGTAAACAACTCTTGAGGTTGCGTTCCGTAATTTGGTGAAATCCGGATAATTCCCCCAACGTCTTGCCGTACGTAGATTTTGGAGTCGTTAGTCGGTTTGTTCAACCACATTCGATCAGCAACACAAACGTAACAGCAACTCTATGTTTACGCACGTTTTTCCGTAGTTTCTGATCATGAAGCTTACAGCGCTCTTGTACAAGCAATCGTTTGCCCCACAGAAAGGGCCAAAGCGAGATTGAGAGTGACAAATCGACTTTGACTGATGGAAGCAGTCCAAATCTATACAGAGAATAATAAACCGTTGTGTAATCGTTTTACCGAGTGTTTGAGTGATGTATTGAAATATTATGTCAATAGCAACTAACTCAAGCGCAAAGCGCTGATTTCTCATGATCTAATGGTCCGACTTAGACCAATTATCGCTGACCTCACGACGCGATGGTTTCCTATGAATTTCGATCAGATGAACCACGGTAAGTGAGGAAGCTATACTGCCCACCTACTTGGCAATCGTTCTCACTACTTATTGCTCTGACAAATGTGCCGATATTAAAAAATTCTCCAACGCAAAATGTTTTGTAGAACTTTGATTGTAGAGGGTTCGCTCACCGAAATGGTACGGTCTTTGAACTGATTCCTACTACGTGAAATAGCAGCTCTCAAGAATCTCATGAGTCTTTAACTGAAAAACAATATTGTCATTCATTTAAAAATGTGCATCCATCTCCGAAATTGCTCCAATTTTCGTAGGGTAAAGGCACCAGTTATTGGCCGATTAAGGATTTTTGGAGCTATTATCTTGTTGGAAATGCGTAGGTATTTTTCATTAAAATCCCTGTTGTCTTGGGGTTTTTATGAAGCTTAGTATTCCAACATCGCGATTCACTAAGTAGTAGTTTTTGTCAAATAAAAAGTAAGTGGTATTCCAATTTTTTCCCCATAAAAACTGGAAAGTCAATTTTTGCTAGTTATTGGCCGGATTAGTAGCCACACAAATATTATTGGTTATTTAAGTTACTCGGTTAATTCTCGTTATTTTTATGGCACCAATCGACTATTAGATAATCGCAGATTAAGGAAATGTCAAAATAACACGACCAAAACAAAGTGGAAACACGTTAAATCCTTAAGAGTGAGAGGTGGATTGCTTACAGTTTCCATAAGGAACATGTGGTTTCGACCCACATACGACGGCACGATCACTTCGAACTGAATTGTGAGGTTTCAATATGGTTACACTGTAACTCCTTTTGTGCCAATGCTTTCTGTATTAGTTTGGTTAACTAACAAGAGTACTTGAAACGATATCGGAGACATCTGTGTGATAATAAACGAACTTAAAGAAGGAGGCGGCCCATAACTGGGGGTTGGCCAATAACTGGTGCCTTTACCCTATCCAAAACAATCTTTCTAGATTGAACTTTCATGGTGCAACGGAGATTGATGGTAGGATAAGATTATAGGATGAAATGAGTGAACAAAGTAACTATTTATTCTCACGCATGTTTATAGACTCAAATACAAACATGAATATTACACATATAGTATTTATTTATATTAATTTACAAAAAATAACTTAAACTTCACAAGAATTTGACTCATAATGTACTTGCAATGCATTATTGATGATATCATATTTACAAGTTATTATATACATTCAAATTTTGTATTCTTCATTTTTTGAACAGCTCTAATTTTTCCATAGATAATTAGTTTTAATATACAAATAATTTAATACATATATGATTAAAGATACAACAGCCCGTTTTTCTCATAGGGCGAATTGAACGGTACAACCGGCATTTTTTTTTTTGGGCTACAACAAACGGATGGACATGATGAAGAAATAGGACAACTTTTTGAATGACATCAAAATTCACAATTTTTGATCAAAGAAACACGATCAAAAATACTTTTTTTCCCCGAAAACCGAAAAAATGGCTTATTTTTCTTTAATATATTCATCATTAAATATATTCCTATTTACATCGCTCTAAAATTCTTATCAATCAAGCAACATCGGCCAGGTTATGAACTCCTGACGGACGATCAATAATTTTAATAATAGCCGGGCAATTTTTGACACCTATAATATCTTTTCTTCCTATAGGCTTTTCATCAAGGAATCATACAAAAATATAATCTTATATTTTAATTCTCCAAGGAACTCTTTCGTATTACTAAGAGAGAAAATCCTCCAATTACAGAGTTCTCCTTTTTGCATTCGAGGTAAAATCAACCCAATTCGAACGTTTGTTGATAAGACTGGTGGAACAGAGTCTATATATCGAATTTGGGTCTGACGACAAAATTGCGCACCTATTCTAAAAGAGGGTAAAATTTATCGAGGTGCAAAATAAAAAGAGTTTTTTTCGTTTCCGTTTTAATTGAAATTTTTTTGGTAATATTCGAATAAGCAAACGGAAATGAACGGAAATTGGAAAATACAACAACCAAACATTTTGCTGTAATGCCTTGATTGTCAATTGACTAATCTACTCCTAAATACGCACTGCCGCTCGTGAAAACTAACTATAAACAATTTTTTGTACAAACAAATAAAACAGTAAACAATTTTAGAAATAAAAAATCGCTAAAAATTAATTTAATAATAAGACTAGGCTATAAATTATGACTTCATTTCTTATTCTTTTTACACATAACATACAACAGGATTGCTCTTTGTACAAAAACTGAAGGGGAAGCAAAATAGAAAAATGTTTCGGAGCGAAATCAGTCTATACAATATTGACAAACAGAAAAGTCGGTATTGGAAAAGTGCGTGATGATAATATAGGGGTTAATTATTTCCAGAAAAAAAGGGGGAAAAACACATTGATGGAAGCGAAGTGTGGTTATCACAGGAACTTCACGAGGATTTTTTGTTATTATTAAAAATTATGTACATTTTTTTATAGTTTAAACACGAAGGGGATGACTTGACGACTCTATCGATATATACCGTGCAATTACATCGATTGTTGTTGATCGATCAGTATAATGGTATCGATAGGTGGCGGTAGGGTGACTAAAGTTCAGACGTGGAGCGTCCCACGAGGTAGTGATGCGGTTTGGTGGTGAGGCTGGTGGTGGAGGCGGTCATCCTCGACCACGTGGACCATCTGAGGGAACCCTGAAACACAGAAAAGGCATTTTCCGGTTGTAAAACACCGATCGCTCACAACTAGATACTCATAATTGGATAACCAATATTATGTTTCTTAATATTTATGTTTAAAACAAATGAGAATAAATAATAATAATTATTAGTAGGTATTATTATTTTTATCAACTTTTCACTTAATGATTCAAATGTCATCGCCAATACCCACTCAACTCACAAAAGCTATAAATCAAGGGTTGCCGATATTTTATTTACCTTTATTTCTAAAGGTCCATTATCTTTTATCATCTATATTGTATACGCTAGGTACAGTCTATCTGACTGCAATGATTTGTGACTCGAACGACTCACTGATTTCCATCCAGGGTTTCTTGCATCGAAGTTCATGAAGTTATTTGCAAAATGAGGGACAAGTTCCTCGCCAGGTTAAAGGCTATAGTAAGTGCCTACTGTCTAGCAACGATTACTTAGCATCTTTTTCTTGGCTCGTGACGAAGAGTCGGGGAACGCCTTGTCAATGCACTACCCCGTACAAAAAATTCTAAATTTCAAAAATTTTAAATTTTATTAGCAATTTAAATTTCGTTAGCCGATACCCCTAGAGAATTGAATAATAGAAAAAATGCCGAAATCAGGACAAAATCGGGCGAAAATTGACGTTGTATTATTAGAGCTTTGCGTGAACCAATCTCGACGATGTTTCGTTGAGTATGCCAGTATAGTTATCAATATTATGAAAAAGGTATGTTAGAGTTGTTAGTATCTGTTAGCAGTAGAAGCAGTTTGCTGAATCTCAAACTACAAATCTAGGCAATGAGCTCAATTTTCCCGATCAAGCGCTTTCCAGGGATGAGAAAATTTAGAGTAATGGAATCCCCGTTTTTTTGTAGGGAAAACGGAACGACAACTCGAATCAAAAGGGAAAAAGGATAAGCACCTCGTAACAGTCTGCGGAGGCAATGAGCACGTTTTCTGGGCTCGTAGGAACCTAAAAGAAATCGAAGGGTGGGCTCCGCACAATGGCCGTCTCCGTTAACCATCCTATCATCACTAAAGGGTTTTTCCCCCAAAAAAACAAGAATTCTAATGGAAAAAGAAATGGGGACCAGCATGAGATAAAATTCGCACGATATCATGCAACTACAGAGGCGAAAAGGCCCTCGAAGAGGCTGAACGGCCATCACGAATTTTATTTTGTCCATCTTGAGGGAAATGGTGATGGTAGCGATTCATCTATGTGAACAGAAATAAATATCTTCAAATCAAACAACACCTATTACGAAGGTCATGTTGATAATGACCAACATTTTGTATAAGTATGATGATGATACCCACAAAAATATCAACCAGTCTCAGAAATGAATTTTTTCTGTGTGATTATCACGAAGTGTGAACCAGAAGTCAAAACTAACGTTCTCTTCTCTTTCAGATCATGGAGCTTGATGTAATAAATGTGAATTTTAACCTAATTTCATCTATTATCTACTAGTACAGTATGCTATGCCGATTTGCCTATTTCCAGCTGTCTTACGGTAATGCGCATGTCTGCGACGATACATGGACAAATAAAAAAGTTCCATTCATGCAGCATGAGTTGATGAGCGAATTTATGATGAGCGATGGTACCCGGAGTTGACCCAATGCTTGCCATGCGCATCTACAGTTACTATGTATATTGTAGTACAGTGACTTGAGAGCTCAGGTGGCGAGAATGCAGATAGAAAAGGCTGTACCTAGGGAAACTTGTACCTAAGAAAAGTAAAAATGACCATTTTTGAAATTTCCGTCGTCGTACATTCCGCATTTTGTTCCTCTCAGCTGGGCAGCAACAGTTCAGCAGAGTTTCATAGGCAACTAGAATTTGAGAAATAATTCAGAGCAAGAAGATCGGCTGAATTGTTGAGGACTAAGATCAATCGAAACACTGCTGAATAGTAATAATAGGTTAGGCGAGGCGATTGACCCGTTCTCGTCAGATCACGGAAGTTAAGCAAAGCCGAATGTGGTGTCTAATTGGATGGGTGACCGCTGGGTAAGGAATTTTCAAATATCTGTACTGCAAACCCGTCTCAAGTCAAGGGGGCGAGGCAATGAGTAGCTTTTAGGCGTCATCGTCGGGTCAAATTCTGGTCCTCCCCCTGGGGAAAATTCGATGACATCTGGTATGCCTCTGATCGGTAAATTGGAAGAAAAAAACACCAACTTTAACTTTAATCGGAATAATAAACTGCTGTACCCTGAATTCGAAGCACTAACTAGCTACTAACGTTACAACTGAATACAGATACGGTCCCAGACATACAACACTCAACACTGATGAAACCACTGACCTGCAAACTAAACTTGAAATAAGTAGTAAGCAGCCCTCAGAACGCCCAATCGTAGATCGGGACGTACTCGTATAACGTTCCAACCCAATAGTCCAAGAGCGATATGCCCTGGTGATTAACTTGTTTACTGAATACCCTTTGGCAATCGAGGGGGCGATGCCTGACAGGCGAAGAGCTTTTCAAAGCAATCACCGCCCTGCTGTACCTCGTGAGCTCCGGGACGTCAGAAAACGACGGGATGATGAGAAAGCTCTCAGTTTCAATTAGGGTTCATCCCCCCTTGAAACCGCCTGAAACATCCCCCATAACTCCCTGTAATCAACTCCCAACTCCTGTAATTGATTTAAAATTCCTCTGAAGCGCGAGGATGATCAAAACCCCGCGTTGTATCGCGTTGTTCTCATATCCCGCTACTACGACCCATTTTTCATACACGGGATCTGAGTTACGTTACTTCTCATACGTGGCAGAATTACCAAAATTGCATTGCCTATACGATTATTTCTGCGACCTTACCAATTTTCTCTTCATTATAATTGGGACTGGACATGGCCTTTTTTCACTTAGACCATAAGTAGTTGTTTTGTAGTGAAAATATTCCCATTTCAATCAAGTACCCGTTCTATGACATCTTCTTTCAAGAATTGAAGGAATTTCCCGGGCGGTTCCTGAACAATATCGGCCATCAGGACGAGAACTACTCTTCCCATTTGCACTATTCTGGAAGCCTCCAGGAAGGCTGTCTTCTGGACAATAATTTGGAGAGTAGTGAGATCAAGGAGAGCCTCTACTGCAGCTCCAGGGCTCCAGATATACCAAGGCAAGCGTGCCTCTGCAGTTTAGTTAACTGGAGAGCTCTGCTGCATGTAGACTACCCTACCAATTACTATACCATTCATTAGCCTTCACAAGTGAAGACACAAATAATATTATCTTTACGTGAGTGTAGAACCACCAATGTATAAGGCTTGTGATATCTTGGGAAGCATTCGTTCGACAGAAATATCAAACTAAATACCTGTTGGAGATTACTCCAACTTATGATTATTATTCATATGTTTTTGATTTGTGTGTTTTGATTAGAAACCAATTTTCCTAAAATTATTAATACAGTTCACGAATTCAACCGAAGTAGTGTCTCTTTCTACCAATTCTACATTTAATATTAGTGACTAGCTGAATAAGGTGGCTAGTCACACAACAATACCATACCATGATGCTTCATGGTATTAATGAGTTAATCAGCTCCACAGTCGTACTTATGAGGTTCAAGTAATTTCATCATGTTGCAGATCTAGATGGATTTGTTGTAAGCAACATGATGGTCATTTTCCTAGAACCCTTCCATTCTCCAACCCTAGGTACACTTTGAACTAATTAAGAATCTTTCTCTTCCCATTCTACTGGTATATCATCTCAAGGTAGCTATTGATGAAGTTGCTCATTCTTTTCTCTACACTCTACAGAACACTCATATTTTATCAACATTAGTTGAGTTCGTTTTAGTTTATGAATATTCAATTTTTCAGCATTCACTTCTCCAAAATAAAGTATTAACTACGTGCACATGGAATAATGTTGGATTTGAGCAACACAATTGGGCAGTTCATAAGTTATGTGAGACCGGTTACGAGCAACATGATGGTTTGTTTTCCTCACTTGGCTGCATTATCAAACCTGTGCTTCACCTTGGTATCAGTCTTTCTTTTGCTATCTTCAGGGTGCCATTCATCAGCTAATTGATGTTCGGTTCGCCAGACTCTGGATGTTCGCCAGCATCCCTTCGACTCAATATTGGAAGAGGAAGTTTTCAGGAAGGATCAAAGTTGGATTTCAGTAAGCATGGAGTCAGCCAGTTTGGAAATTTTGCCACCGCTCTACTAGGTGAAGCAACAACATCTCCTAAAGGTATTAATGCAACCAGAGACTTGAGTTCTTCGTTAGACATGGCAAATGATCGTTACAAAATCCTCCAACGAACGCCTCGGAGATGAAGAAATCTATGAATATACTTCGATCATCAATAGCCCAGCATCGAAAACAGAGCAGAAACAAAGGTTGTCGGGAGGGGTGGTGTTCGGATAAAAGAGGTGCACCACCAGGAGGGTCGCTAGTGGAAAGAAGACCGAGCATAAATAAAACCGGAGGGTCGGGCGGTGAGCCAAAAAGTTGAAAAAGGCTTTGGTTAAGTTAACAGGTTTACTGGGCTTTCCCTACATTATGTAGATTCATACCGAAGAACAACCACGAAGGAAAGCAGAGGGAAGGAGTGGGGGTAACTCTTGTGAATAATGATTAAAGAGAAATATGCTCCACTTTGCGCGCTTGTTAGTTTTACGCGCATTCTCGTTTCCTCTTTTTTTTGCCTTATAGAAGTCTTGGGGGAGTCAGGTAATGACCCTCAACTTCTCGCTTGTCTTGAGGGGAATTGAGGTCAGCTGATGAGACGGGATGGCAAATTGCGGAGGCAAGGGAAATCAGTGCAAATGAAGTCGTTGTTTGCGAATTTCTGGTTCCTTGAAGTCAACAAAAATGAAAAGAAAACTTCCCCTCCCTGTCAATTCCGTTGATTTTAGTTCTTGATGGAGATGTGCACGTCGTAGTTCTTCAAATGAGTTGAATCAACATCATGGATGTGAATCTTGGGACGCATATTGAACGAGAATGAAGGATGTGATGTGATTCATCAATCTGGGCCTTCAGTTAGCATCGAATTGAAGATGACGTGAACTCACCGCATTATTGAAAAAAGGGGCTGAACGTTGATCGGATGATGATGAATTATTTACAGGTGTTCACTGATAGGGTAACTAGCACACAAAAAAGTAATGCTCTTATGGAAAACGTGAAGCCGAACAAATCCCATTTTATGATATAATAGTCTGATTCCTCTCAACTTTGATGAGCTGTTAATGCATGACCCACAGCATTCGTATACCTACTTGCAGTTTCCCATGGTTCGATCATTATTAGGGAAAAAAATGATTCTTGCTCTATAATTATTCTAGTTTGAGTAACTGTGAAAATAACGTATTGTGTGGGAGAAGGAGATAATTGTAATATAAGGTAATATATTGTAATATATTACAATATTATTGTAATATATTGTAATATAAGGAAGAAATTGTGAATTAAAGATTTCGTTGAAAAAGAGCGGGTTCTGCCTGTGAGTCATGATACGCCCCATGTAGCGCGTGAAAAGCGTTAAAGTGGTACGATATTATTGTAGTATCCGTAGTATCAAGGGCTCCGCTCTTTCAGTATAAGTAAATAATAACGTATCTCTGATAATTTTATCTACTTAAATAATTTTCATTTTCTTTCATGGCAATACAATTGGATTGAATCAATCAATTAAATTCTCTCTGATATCAGCTTCAGTATGGATACTACTGCTATCCTCCAATTAGATAAATAGAAGGCAGTGAATTACCTCCATGTCACAAGCCCGCCTTTCCTCGACGAACAGACCCCAGTTTCGTTAACCGCGAGGAATATAGGTACTTTTAGCGAATTTTCGAAGAAAATAAAGCTATTGCAATGGCTTCAAAATTCAAATAAGGCAAATTTTTTAAAATCCCCATCATGGGAATCCGTTTCAGACCATTCTACAACGATTCCTGAAATGTAACACTTTATATATATATAAATCTGACAAAGTTTTCACGATGTAATTAATATCAAAAGAAAGGATGAGTTTGTTGGCCAGAATCTTCGGAGTACTCCAAGGGTTCAAATTTCAAAAATGTAGAGTAAAAAATCGCTAAAAACGCGTTTTTTGAGGTTTTTGGTGAGGATTACCACCTTAAACATAGGAAAATTTTGGTATATCCGGAATCAGCGTAAAATTTTCTACAAGAATCACCCACTAAATCAGTTAGAATCATTCTTAGAAAATTCTCTCATCAACTCATGCTGCATGAATGGGACTTTTTTCATTTAAAAAAAATTGATTGATTGATTGGATTACCCCATGACTGTTCATCAAGTACTTTCAAAAACCTAAATATTTTATTAAAACTTACACGACGCCATCTTGGGGAATACCTCTTTATAACTTAGGCAGCATACTTCTTTCGGGTGTCCCTCAATGTTACTGGATTCGGTTGTTGGTTTTAGCGTTTCACGTCCATGAAAAATGAGTTACTCTCAAACCGCGCGTAAGGAAAATATTCATAAACTCTCCCCTTCCTCGATTTGCATATGATTTCAGGAGCGTCGTTCGGAGTCACCAGACCGCAAGGGGACTGACTTGCCGAAGTCCCAACGTGTTATTTTATTGAAATCGTCAAGGGAAAGGGAGACGAAAGTAATTTGAACTGAACTTGATAGAGTGGGCTGGTAGCGCATTAGGGATGGGAATGCACTCGCCTAGAAGTCCCCTCTTTGTATTTTACACCTATATAAATGCAAGGGGAAATTCCAGGCGGTCACCCCCTCTTAATACGAACAGGATCGATTTGCTTTTTATTGGCTTCGAAAGCCCATTTGGAAATGACCGTTTCCCGTTAATTTAATTCGTTTTGACACGAATTTGACGAGCGAGCCTGCATTAGTCTCCCCTCATGGCGTTCCAACCCTCCCATTTTCCAAGTTAATCAAGGATTTAATATTTCAGTGAAATGCAGCCTCATTCCAAAAAGTGTTACTGCGAAACGATCGAGAAGAGTGTAATGTAGTGAATTGAGATTACGAGGTTTTGATTTGTGATGTCCAAAGGACGAAATGACGTGAAACAAAATTGACTCACTTCTGCCTTATGGACAAAATTAGTGAAAATTGGGCGGAGATTTTTCCACGTAATCGAATTATGCAACGAATTGACACATGAATTTGTTATTGCAAATGTGGGGTATACATAATAAATTGGAGAGCTGGACCACAATCACTTTCTTTTGGAGGGTTCACTGCCATATTAAAGCCCACTCACCATTAAAAAATCGAAATAAAATCACTTGCAAACATCGAGGTTGCTTTAAAACTGTACTAAGTCCAACCCAGTCCCTCCCAAACTCTTTGGTGCCATGGTGTGATTAAGTTGATTTGCACACCTTGGAATTGAGTGAATTATGGAACATGCTCTTGACAAGCGCCAACGATATCGATTGAAAAGTGATTTATTCAACATTTTCTAGGATCAACAATTATTTTCCATAGTCTCTTCATAGTCGATAGAACAGAATATCCAGAGATTTAATTAGCATTCAATTGATTATCATAATTTAACGAAATAATATATGATGACTGATGACTAACCTCGAGCAATACTTGGAGGTAGATTTTCCGAGAACTTGGACCGTCTCGATCGTCTCGTTTTGATGAAAACTATGAGGGCGACGACTAGAAAGAGGACGAGAGCTGCGACGGCTCCCAGGATTAATTCGTGCGTTCTGGTCGTGGAAGGTATCCTTTTGATGCCTTCGATCCACCTGGAAACAATCAAAGAAGTCCCATCACGAGGGGATAAAGATAGTAGGTATCTACATTACTAATGTAGGGTTACCATGAATTAAGACCGATCCTGGAACATCTTCGGCTCCAGCGCAAAGTTGTCCAAAATCTTTTTTCTGCCACAGATAGGTATGTTTAGAACGAATCTTAAAAGAATGTTTGCGCTTATTCGGAATATATCCCATGTTGCTGTACCTTAAGTAGCTAATTAGCTCCCGAAATCGCAAAAAAACCTAGAAAATTCACGTTTTCGGTCAATGGTATCCCTCGAAACGGGGACATTGAGCTCGGTCCCAAAATTAATAAAAATGCTGACCGACCCCACGGGCGACCCAAGCCTTTCGTTGAGCTCGGTCCAGGGTCCCTTTATACCTGCGTCCTTTCCAACAAGATGCTATATACGTGGGGTATCCGATGATTGGAAGTGAGCGACAACGAGTGCCGTAAAATAGATACAGAATACGTCACCCCGGGCAACCCTCCGCTCATCTGAACAGATGACGTCACGCGTGATCTTCTCACCCGTTTGATTTTGTAGGAAAACATTCGTTTTTTTTCTTCTTGTACGAATTCCCCGTTGCTGAAAGGGGTTTTCCAACCCACAATAGATCT
>JAEMON010000004.1:28159194-28172676 GCA_030264115.1 Lygus lineolaris
GTTAAACTAGAGCCGCTCGAAATGGTTGTTTTATAGAAGAAAAGTTGAAGACCTAAGAATCCTGCGTCGAATGAGACCAAAGAGGCAGCTTCCCAAAACACTAGCCATGATTTTTGGTGATTTTCCAGATTTTTTTCTTTTCGAGACGTGAACACGAAAAAAATCGAAAAAACGAAAAACTGGAATAAACCGAATATCATGGTTACGATGTTGTTGAGCTGGATCTAGTCTTATTCGAGGCAGAATACTCATGTCTTCAACTTTTTCTTTATACAAAACCAATTTTGATCGGTCCCAATGACAAAAACAGGTCAATTTTCCAGATATTTTGTGAGTTCGGGAGCTATAATTATGGGAACATGGGGTTTTTAAATCTTCGTATAGGACCATAATAAATTCAACTTGTCGCAATTTGATCTACAACAGTAGTTCAAGGAAAGAAGTGAAGACATTCCGTCCGAAGGGGCTGATATGGAAGTATTAAGCTTCAATTCAATAAAAGTTGAGTGGGTGTCTTGAAGAAGGGTCTGCCACGATTTCTTAGATTTAAGAAACGTCGAAAAATTAGGAGGTTGCTAATGTTATAAAGTAGGTAGTTAATAAAAGGTCCGTTTGAGTGACATAAGCCCTTCTTCCACTCGGTGAATATTACAAATGAGAGACAATGCGATGCACTCTGATAATGAACTTGTGATAACAAAAGCCCTTCTTCTACTTCAACTAGGTAACTATGTACCAAGATTCCTCAGCGTAAATGCGATTTCCATGGCGTTTGTGAGTTTCCTTCCCTACTAAAAATCGCATGGGAACGCTTACTCCACAAGACGTCCTTACCGTTATGGCCTCATCCTGTGTTTGAGGAAATCGGTTGCTAATGTTACTAGTAGGTAGTTGATAAAAGTCCGTTGTAGTGACATAAGCCCTTCTTGTAGTGGGTGAATATTACAAATGACAGAAAATGCGATGCACTCCGATAATGAACTTGTGATAACAAAACCCCTTCTTTTCCCACTTCAACTAGGTGAATACTAAGATGCCTCCGTGTAAATGCGATTTCCATGGCCTTTCCTTCCCTACTAAAAACCGCACGGTAACGCTCAATCTACAAGACGTCCTTACTCCATGTTTGAGAGTAATGTAATCGGTTTTCTGCCGATTACAATACTCTCCTTTCACCTTTCATGAGGGTTGGGGGAAGTAAGAAAAATGGTTTCGAACAAATTTTGACTTATGCCCTTCTTCCAGACACCCTTTCAGTTAACCTTTTGCAAGACACGTAGACTTGATTGACCCATGAGGGAAATTGAAGGGGTTGCGTTGGCAGCACAGGAGCTCATGAGAGCCCTGAGTGCCTCCGTGAATTCCTTTCAGTTAGCTGTTGAGTGACTGGTGTGGTTCTATTTTGACTTTTCTTATTCTGGAAGACTGAGTAGAAATTGTTTATTATAAAATAGAACTACTAAGTTCATTTTGTCGTCATTTCAAGATGAATTTTGTAGACATTTTCTATTTTATAGATTTTTTTTGTCATTTTGTACACCTACTCAATGTAGAAATGAGTCAAAGAAATAAGGCTGCTTTTTGATTCGAAGAAATAAAAATTTTGTTTCATTTATTGAAGAAACAAAAATTTAAAAAATTGTTTTCTAATAATTATGTTGAAATTGGTTATATTGGTTGAAATAAACACTGTTGAAATGTTTTCTACTACCTTTACATTTACAGTTATAGGTAAATTTAAAAAAGTAACCTACATTTTGGATATGCAGAACACCATGATTTGCATCTATTAGGGTGGTAGCCCAAAAAAGCCCACGTGTCACCAGACACTAGAAAATCTCACGAGTCATGCAAAGGGTTAACTTATCATTATAGCTATTTTATTACCATGAATTGTCCAGGTAGTAAAAGAATACCTAGGCAGGATTGAATGACTCACCTGGCAGAATTGTCCAATTCGACTGCGATGGCTCGGCCGGTGTCCACGACAAGTTCTTCGCTCCTCTCGCCACCACCTTCCCCGTCTCTCACGGCCACCTCAACCTGAAAATCGAGATAAAAACGCTTTAGAGAACAAAATCGATCGAGGCAGAGCTTGAAGATCTTTTTTTTCTTTTAAATACAAGACACCAAAATCTACGGAGGTGGAAGGTGGATGTCCTTTTTTTTCGTTCTACCGAATCAGTTACTTAATTAATCGGGGAAAAAAAGTTTAAAAAAGTGCAAGATCGACCGCCGGCTTCGGGAATCGAACCCTGGATCAAATTAATTAATGTCGGTCGTTACACGGTGTCACTCCGAATATTGATCGGAAACTTGGTCGCTTCGGAAAGGGTAGTTCGGCCCAGTGGATTTTTGAAGGGGACGTACGAAAAATAAAGAAATTCTTTTGATAAAAAATGGGTGACAGAAAAAGAGGGTGCGTGGGTGACTGGGAGATCAAAGAACCTCGGAAGAAGACTGCGCCCTTGAAACGTTTCGGGTGGTGCATTTAATTACGGCTCGTAAAGGAAACAATAAATATTCATAAAAAGATAAATTAATTTTTAAAAGGGTTGAGAGTGTTGAGTGTCTACACTTGAAAGTTTGTGTAAAAGCGTGGAGATAACGCACCTACATCATCGTGTAAGAAGCTAACAGTATAAGTAGTAAGTACCCAATATAATGCGAAATATAATACAGACACTTTTGAACCAAAGTCTTCTATAATTTGAACTCAAAATTAATACTCTCACAGGATGGAATCTTGATGGGAATTTCAAGAACTACCTAGGAACTTCAAGAACAAGAAAAAACAAAATTAGAGACCCGATGAGGCATTCATTAAGTAAAAACGTTGATTGGGAGAAACTTTATAGGTAAATAGTAGTCCAAATGAAATCTCAATGAAATAAGTAATCTTTTTAGGAAAATTGCATGTTTTATTACGTATAGGGTAGGGATATGTTAGGTCCATTTAACTTCAGATCATGTCTTGATTGATACAGCTGCATCACACTTGAATTACAACGTTTTTTTTTTTTTATTAACCAAAGACAGCCCACGAAATGTGGTCAGTTGTATTTTGTTTTACTCTTTGACCTGAAATCTCCATTACGTACACACTTCAAGAGTCATCATAGAGAGCGAAGGGTTGGTCCTACAGCACTTAAAATGGGAAAATATTCAAAATCAAATTATTTGATTAGTTGCATTTGTTTAGGCAACTAAGCAAAGTGCAGCGGACGGACGGATTCTTAAGGTTCAATTTTCGGATTTTACGTATCGGAAACAAAATCGTGCTCGATTATTGAAAATAATAAACCAAAATTATGAAAATAGCCCCCTACCATATTACAATACCTTCAAAACACTAAAATAAACTGACAAGAATACACAGAACCAGATATATGGTCGAACCAGGTAGAGCAGCTGGGAATTACGATTACCGTGTAATAACCGCCATGGAAATTTGCCTTGAAGATACCATTGGTTCAGAAAAGGGTGACATCATCTATTACCTTTCACGGTATCCGGTATAACAAGAGACTCCATCTGACCTTAATTTGGGAGAGCATTAAAATGCATATATTCATAGTTGGCCCGAGTCCAATATTCTTGGGAAAAAATTAATAACTTCACTCCACCTGCTACGAAAATTTTTCTACGATGAGTCAGTAAAAAATAATTCCTTGAATAAGTATTGTTATCACGAAAATGTCTCGTAAATCGAGTGCTGGGATGTGAAGCTTATTTAAAATATACTTAATTTATGTCCGGTATATACATCGCCCTTGAAACCTCGAAGTCTAAACCACAAAAATATTCTCCACAGTTTGCCTCTCTAAATGGTCTGTATATTCATAGTTCGATTTTGTGCTGTATCAATAAAAAGAATTTCAAGCCGAATCCCAATTTTCAACACCTCGCATGAAAGGATCATCACATTGGATTCAAATATTGAAAGGAAGGATTTTCTTACTCTTCAATGGGACAGTTGGCATTAAAGTGAAGGGTAGAAATAGCTTCATGTCTTTGACTTTCCTCAAAGAGTACTAAGCTATTAGTATTATATACATTTATTGGACTTTACACTCCATCAGGTAATAGATATTCATCAGCCTATCCCGGTACATTGTAAACGATTATATTGTGGAATTTGTTTTTCTTTCTGAGTCTTTCAATGTTGTAATCAAGATGTTTTAGTCGGATTTCAACCAACTTGATTTTTTGTTCGAAACTCCGAATCCTGGTTCCGATAACTTCCAGCTTGCCAAGGAAATCTTCATCCCTGCAATTCAACCGCTCAAAACAATCGAGAAGTTTTCTCTCAATTCTGCGACCTCTGACAGTCGCGCGAACAAGAGACCCTTCTGCTGATCTACTGAAGGATTCCTAGGTCGGTAATCCCGGCGGTTCAAGACGGCTTAGAACACGTGGAAAAACTATTTGTAGTTGAAACTACGACAAATTTGCCAAGGATAATTCATTTTTGACATGGATATAATTATATCCAGACATATTAAGTCTATATGGGCTGGGGGTCATGTGTTTTTGGTTTGTTATTTTCAATAATGAACCTTTGGAATCGAGCACGAAAAAAAATTTTTAACCCCCCCTCAAAATTTGAGGTTTTACGTTTCAAGATACGTAGAATCCAAAAATCGAATAAAAAAAAATCCGTCCGTCCGCCGTACGCCGTCCGCCGTACACGGCACTTTCCTTACTTACCATGGACCAAAATTAATGAAATTCGGTATATCGGCCCCGTTCGGGGTGTAGTTGTGCCGCGAAGCTTTTCGTTACCGTCAGCCTTCTCTAAGGGGTAGAAAATAGGGGATGCAATTTTCAAAACGCCCTAGCTCGTAAATTTCAAATAGGAAGGTAATTTTTTCCATCGATTTAAAATAGAACACAATTTTTAGCGTCGAATGAGACCTTGCGGAGCGTTTTAGGACCAACCGTTCGCTCCCTGTAAGGACTTAAGGGTTGAACGAAAAAAATAGCAGAAACTATTTGTAGTTGAAACTACGACAAATTTGCCAAGGATAATTCATTTTTGACATGGATATAATTTATCCAGACATATTAAGTCTATATGGGCTGTGGGTCATGTGTTTTTTTAATTCAACTCGATTTTCGTAACGCGAGACCGATAAACAAACTCGGTACCTATGGGCTGGGGGTCATGTGTGTTGTTACATAATACATCCATGTCACGAGGTATGTGCTTGTAGAGTAGATAGTTACAAATTATATTCCGCTAAGTTTGAATTTACTCTCTGCTAAATTAGGTCGAATGAAGATAAGTACGGGTTTCTTACACCGACAACTGACTTCATTTCACTTGATGTGAAAAAAAACTTCAAAATTCAGTGGTTTTATCACTTTTGAGAAATAAAATTGCGGAGCTAAAATTTGAGAGCTAAAATACGTCCGCTGTCCGCGGTGGCCACGGCTGAACTCAAATTGAAGGATCTTTGTCAAGTTATTGTGTTTGTGAAATCAAGTAAGTTGGTGAAGTTGGTTATTCAGTGAATGTTGGTCAAGTTTGTCAAGTCATGCTGTGGAGGAGCTCTGCTATGCACCTACCCATGGAAGTATGAATTAACTAAATAGGAATTAACCTCTATGCGCATACCTGATGGCGTGTAACCCTACAAAATATGCAGTAAGTAGGTACTGTTAAAAGTTTCTTCCTCTTTATATTCTACGAGCTACACCGGAAAGCATCATGATACAAATCAACTGTTGCCAGCCAATTCTTAAATTTTATTCTCCTATCTTTTATTTTTTTTTAATTTATTTTACCTACGCCTTTGAATAGGTATATTTAAAACTTCTTGTCCCTGACTGTTTTTTCATTATATCCAATTTCTTTTTAGAGGAAAAAAAAATCATTACCCTGAGCAGAATTTAAATTGTTATTTGCAATTAAACTTGTAGATTTTGCCTTCCTCTCATTTTATCCTTACTCCTTCAGTTCCATTCCCCCTCTCAAATTATTCTGACGGGTTTGAAACGTATTAGGGCCTTTAAAAAAAAGTTTTTAATGAGTCAAACTCGGTAGGAATTCCTCCTTTTCCCTTTTTTTATTTGGCAAGCCTTCAACTGACGAAGGGTCATTAGTTTAATTGTAGTGCAAAATTAAAGAACTTCCGGGTCTGTAATTTATTTTCTTCTTTGGGATCAGTCAAAGTTTTTATCGAGGGATAATTTCTTTCCGATCTCAGTTAGTCCCAGCATATCAGTTGGGTTCATGAGATAAGAAATACTTATGTGAAAAATAGTACATGTATTTCTCTATAACATGGTTGTACGTGGTTGATGGTCTTTTGGCTCTGGGGCTTTTCTGTAGGCCACCAGTATAATATCTCACTACCGGGACAGTGATCTTTTTGATACCTGATACCCCTTTCGGGAACTTCAAAGAGCTCGTTTAAGAACAAAAGGCTCGTTTTCATCCAAGGAAACAAGTACCCCAGTTACTAACCAGAACGTCGACAACGCATTTTTAAAACACAACCTGAACTTGTGTGATCGATAAATGGAAAATGGGGAACTTGCATGGTTATTTTTTATTTCAGCGTTTGGAAGATATTGGAGAGGGCTTTCCAAAAAGGTATTGATTGAAACTGCCCGAAAATGGGTCTTGTAATTTCAACCTAAATGACGACACCTGCCTGGGCGAGTTCTCCAGCTTCCTAACGTAACTTACTTCACGCAATCCCTTTCATCCCGTTCTCTGGTTAAACCAGACGTAATTTCTAGCTGAAAATTGGCACCAAGAAGGTTTGAAGGGCGCTGAATCAGATTTGGAGGTTCAAAATACAAAATTCCCACCCATGAAAGTTATCCCATTCAGAGATAATAGGCTAATAAATTTTAAAATGTTCGACAAGTTGTGGGTGTGGCTCATAACTCATAACGTCATCATGTTCAGTAACATGAATTCTTCATACGTTTCAGAAAATAATTCTAGACAAAAATCGTTCAATTCATGAGAATTACCAGAATTATTGAATTTTCATGCTCGAAATTCGAATGTTCTCCTTAGTTTGTAATAATAATAATAAAAGAAAGTCTGAGTTCGTTGGCCAGAATTTTTGGAGCACTCCAAGGGTTAAAATTTTCAAAAAATAAGTGTCAAAAACGTATTTTTTGAGGTTTTTGGTGTAACTGACCATATTAAACATAAGAACATTCATGGTATATTGGGAATCAACGTACAATTTCCTATAAGAATCACCCACAAAATGATTCTTGATGCTACATGAATGGAACTTTTACCGAATTTTCGAAGAAAATGAAGCTATTGCAATGGCTTCAAAATTTTAGTAATGCAAATTTTGGAAAATATTCTTCATGGAAATTCGTTTCAGATCATTCTAAAAAGATTCCTGAAATTCAACACTTTTTTGTATGTATATTTGAAAAAAAAAAACGTGTTTTTCGAGGTTTGTGGTGTAAATTATTATCTTAAACATAGGAACATAATAATGGTACCTATTTTCTATTAGAAATTTTCCATGAGAACCACAAACCAAATCGGTTATAATTATTCTTTGAAAATTCGCGTATCAAATCATGCTGCACGAATGGAACTTTTATTTTGTATAGTCTGTTTTGCTGTGTATGAAGTCATTTGAATCTGTGTTTCTACATATGGTCTTCAGTCTATAAGTTGACCTACCTAGTCCATTATTTTCAAGTAGTCTGAGAAGTTTCTATCCGTGAGTCTAGTTTGTCAGTAGGTATGAAAAAAATAATCATAATATGAAAAAAACGAACTTCTTTGACTCTACTGACAAACTAGACTCACGGATAGAAACTTCTCAGTCTACTTGAAAATAATATGGACCACTTGAAATATATTTATGGAATCTGCAGATGCCTATAAACTAAGCAATGAATTATTTTATAAAAAAGAAGAAAAAAAGCTGTTGGAACTTCAAGCCGCCTACCAACCCCTACTCACAATCTCCAGGCTACGGCACCAAAGTAACTAATTCAAAATTCCCTGAGTAGTAGGATTCTTGGACATAACTCTTGATATCAGAACACTTTTATCATGATCTTCTCTAAACAGGTATATTTATTTCGGTAAAGCTTGTCTGTTTGTGACTGAATCACGCTAGAACGTCAACATCGATTTCGAAGGGTTTTTCTGCAGAATCATGAGTAATTTCCTGACCAGATTATGGGCTAAAAAAGAATACTTTCATTCCACCTGGAACCATTACGAACGACAAACGGGTAAATACGACCCTCACTAGCGGTCAGGTGTTTTATCATTTTCGCATCACCTCAAGTGACGTTTTAGGAGCATGGAGAACCCTTCTAGTGCGGGGACTTCAAGCCCCACCAAGCCGCTAGTGGTCACATACAATAGTATTTAATAATAATTATACCAAGGTAATCATCTCCTAAGAGAGAAAGCCAATACAGATAATTAACACTCTGTGCAAAGGGATGAAGTCGGCCCTTTCTAGTTTATTGGAACTTAGGTTTATAAAACGCTGACACATTCATATTGGTAGCATCGATTACACTAACTGAAATAATCAATTTGTGGAGAGAAAGGAGGGATTAGGAACACCCACAGTATCGCACGCCACTCTTTATCGCCTACTCGTGTTTATTTTCCTGTAATATTAGATTGGTGTTTGTTGGCTCAGGGGATCATAATCGTCGCACGCGCCTCTTGTGGATGGGATGTGGAACTACTGCCGATATAACATTACCCCCTGCCCACCAGGGTCCATATCTAAGTCGAACCGAATCCAGATAACGTTTCCCGAGGCCCTGATGAATTATGTCCCAAGAGAAGGGGCGTCCGGAGTTGGATATTGCGTTTCTTCGGCCATTACGGAATATTATAGATGGGGTGAATCGAAAACGCTTTCAGGCGGGTTTTCTGCCCGGGAAACGTATGGGCTGCAGGGAAATGGGAGTTTTTCCTTTCCCCCGGAAAACTTGAGACTTGCGACGATCCATCTGAATTAACGTTTGGCATCATCGGTTTGGAGTCTGAAAATGATCGAAACATCAATGAGAAACTTGGCTCCACGATATTATTCCATTTCCCTCAGCACTTCCTTCCACCATCACGTTTGTACGAGTGGGGCTATAGACCAAGAGTGGTTAGTGCTTTGTTACATCGATTCACCAAAGAAAACCCCCCGGAAATAGACCCCTGTGAAATAAGCGTTCGCTAAGCAGAACACCACTAGAAACAGCAAATAAAAATGAATATGGACAAAAGCCGATTCTAGATGGTTCAATTCAATAGATTTCTCTGTTTGGTATGTGTACTGTCTGTATGCCTACAAATATTTATTTTGACTTAAACTGCCAAGAGTTGTTTTTTATTTCAAAAATGCACGTAATTATAATTGTCTACAGACCATAAAATGAACTTGCGTGTATTTAGTGTTACCAGCCCCTTGTTTTATTTTGTTTAGTATTATTACCCCTTTGGTGTATTAGGGTTATCAACAAATCATTGGGATTAAAGGGGAAAGGGGGCGGAACCCAAAATTTCCTCAAAAATGCCTAAAGCTCAGCTATTGAAGGGTTTATAAAAACTCTTACTATAACATTACTACTACTTATAGGACCAATAAGTTCAAACAACGGATAAGCTCCCCCCTAACCATTTTAGCGTCGCACAGTTTTTCTCATTTTTCTCAGCCAATTTTCAGCGGATTTTGATGCGGTTGGCGGCATTCTTCATATTCTATCATTCTTCAGGGGAATGAGGTGCCTTTATGCCCAGTTTTTTAAAATAATGTGAAAAATTCAAAATTTCAAACTTGAAATTATACATAGCTGAGATTCCCTGGAGATTCAAAAAACAAGAAGAATGCTGCAAACCGCATCAAAATTGATCAAAAATTGGCTGAGGAAAATGGGGAAATTTAATTACATGGGACCTTGGCCCCTTAATAGAGGGGATATTCGTTTCATGGATGGACAGGTACTTGGGAGGTTTTGGAAGTTGGACCACATTCGTTATTGGCAAGCCTACGGTAGAAAATGGGTAAATTCCGAGGGTTACATCCCGCTGGCCGAATATTAGAATTTTCATATGGGTTTGGCGGTCAATGTTTTGTTCGATTTGTTATACATTGGGATATTTATGATTAGCGATGTCCGGAGACAGAGAAACATAGTCGATCTTCCCAATGGCTGAACAAATCGAATTGACTGGAGAACAGAGTCTCAGAAAAGTTCTATTAATACAGCTTGAGTTGATGAGCCAATTTTCAAAGAATTGTTTCATCCGATTTGGTAGGTGATTTTTATAGGAAATTTTGAGCTGATTCCGAATATACCGTGTGTTCCCATGTTTGATATGGTGATTTACACCAAAAACCACAAAACACGTTTTTTGACCCATGTTTCCCATGTTTGACATTGTGATTTACACCAAAAACCACAAAACACGTTTTTTGACCCTAATTTTTCAAAATCCCTTAGAGTACTCTGGAAATTCTGGCCAACGAATGATTTTGAATATTGTTTTGGGCTTTTAGAGTGTGGGTACCTACCTAGGTTGAGATATCGTATACCTATTAAATAAGGAATCGTTTTAGAATGGTCTGAAACTGATTTCAATGACGTTAATTTTCAAAAATTTGCATAACTAAAATTTTGACACCATTGTAGTAGGTATATGTAGCTTCTTCATTTTTTTTCTCGAAAATTCGCTAATGACGTCGAAACAGGAGATATGGCTGTCTTAGTAGTTACGCACCTTGCAGTAGTGTTGCGAGATCAAAATGCATTTAAATTACCTACAATGTAAACTACGTGTTTGGGTTGCATCACGGTTATTATCGATCCTCACACACTCGGATCTCACCAGATGGCTCTGATACCGGAGACAAATTGAAGTTTTGTTTCCGAAGCCGAGGGCACATGCATTAAACAAAACTCCCCGAAAAAAGAACGTAGCCGGCGTGGGCCGAAGCTGTTTGTTAGTTAGGCGGTTCCCTCCCAAGTTATGAGGCCCCCAGCCCCGTGATAAGTTGAGACGAATGGTCGGAATTACTGGAACACGGATACGGGCCTTGGCTGCGATCCTTCATCTCTGCGGCACCGACGTTACCCCCAGCATTTACATACGAGATGGTGAATATGTGAAAAGTGAACTCTCCCTGTACTGGTTGAAGTACCAGAGGATGACTTCGCGTGAAAAATTGGTCAACAGATGTAGTTTTGTGCGTTTCCCCGTATGTATTCATCTTTTTGGTCCATAAAACTCAATATTTTCTTATCTAAATCTGAACGAGGTTTAGTGGGGGAAGCTGAAACAAGGAGTCAAGGGATTTGTCTAACATCCTGCTCAATCGGTCACGATTGGAATTAATTTCGTAATGTTGCAACAGAAAAGAAATACAAGATCTGCCGAAGATATATTTTTATAAGCACATTGTAGGTGCTATGGTAGAATGTCTATCACTCTGACATGTCTGTATTCGTATCTATTTCGTTGAGTAGGATCTAAGTTTGGTCAACCGTTTCCAATACTACTGGTACTCTGTTCGTTGATAACCAGTGATTTTTCATTATTATAAGAAGATATTACATAAGCCATTTTTATAGTATACAAGTGCCTGTTTTGTGCATAATTTTTGTATGTTTGTAGCCCATGAATATGATGAAATAAAGTACCAAAACGTCTGAAAAAACTTTCTTTTTTCATTTATCGTATCTGTTATCTATACCGACATTAATCAAATCTGGCTGATTTCGACTGTTTGTCTGGGAATTGATCAGCATCATTCAATTTTAGGTCTCTTTTCCGTACCACGTTACCTCGTATTTGAGGACGATTAGCACCACTACCTAATATTTCACATTTTTCTCAGTACCTATATGTGATCGCCCGCTTTTCAGTCATATACGTCAGTACTGCTGTTCAAAGGCAAAACGCCTGATCTCATCAAAATGTAAATTTTTCAGGAGAGCGCTTTTCAAAGTTTTCTGTTCCAAAACAATCTGAAAAGTTGTTCTTTGGGAAGTCAGGTCTGCGTAGTCCAAAGTCATGAAGCCTCATCTCACACTTGACGTGTTTTGGCTTTGAACTGAGCTGTAGAACAGTTACATAAAAAACGCCTTAACTGAAGAAATCAGCCGAGAAACCAAGGGTACCTTATTGATGATTATTGGAGTTGAGGCGTTTTGCCTTTAGAATACCGGGATACCCGAATTTTCCATCCCGGAATTCGAGCAATTTCCAATTTTTGAATTTACCAATGGAGAGAGCAGATGAAAATAAGGATGGTATGTGAAAATGTTTGATTTTTTTGGACCCGAAGCGTTTTGGCTTCGGATGGCAGAATAGGTTCCAACTCGTGATAATTATTTAGCTAACTATACACTCAAGGAATATTGGTGATAATAGAAAAGATCTAAGTAGTTTAGATGACAAATAAAAAAGGAAGAAAAACACCTACCAACCTAACATAGTGGTAGAACAGACGGTAAAGTCAAACTCCCGACGTCCGACAAGAAGTAACATAATACGAGTAAAGTAGGTTTTCCACAACAACAACAAACTAAATTGAAGAACTGAAGTACTGAATCTGGTATGACAGATGAAAGCATCAGTGTCCGAGGCCGAGAAGAGAAGTTGAAGAAATGAAAATCGAACTGTTTGTGACTTCATCGTTACATCAATGTTAAGCCTCCGTTAAGCCTTTTTAAATAAAATTATTGTTGTTAAAATTTAATCTGTATGGACATCATGTTCGCAGGTCCTACCCTGAAATAATACTTTGGGCCAACCGGTACGAAATCCAGTCTTCCAAGTTGCAGGTCGTCATTCCAGTATCTCACCAGTTGCTTATTATGCTGCAGAAAACCAGAACTGAATCAAAGCCCATTCATACCCAGACGATCCATCATTTCACCTCTCATACTAACGGTGAAAAAAAGGCGTCGGGCTTGAAACTATCCCCAGTCTACCGGAACATCCTCTTGATACCAGATTAACATTCAACTCAGGGATTTAACGCCTGTCGCGCTTTCAAGCGGCTCCAAAGAGCAACTCCCCTCAAGCTCTATTTAGAAAATAAGGTACTAGGTCCTTGAGGTTAACACCAAGTAGGGACTCTTCCCATCACTACTCGATGAATCGCTCTTCGTTAGTTCTAATTAGGTTTCCTGGTCTGGGAACCCTCTTTTTTCTCCCCTAAGAACGTATCAATGGTTCTCGTTCAATACTCAGACTTCATTCGACCGGGTCTGCACTTTCTTCCTACTCTATACATTTCTCTCCGTGTTTTTCCCTCCTATAAAATCAGCGCAAGCTATAAACCGTCGCTTTGTTTCAAATCCCTTCTTCGTCCACGATTTTTATTCCCTCCATTTTTTTCCGAAATGGATGAAAAGTATCTTGTTTCCTATTTTTATCGGACCCGAACGGCGAATGGGCGCTTTTGAATGAGAGCACCCACCGCGAGTAATAAAATACGTCTCCAAGTTTTGCTTCCT
>JAEMON010000004.1:28172686-28193879 GCA_030264115.1 Lygus lineolaris
GACGTTTTTTTTACTGGTATACAGGGATTAGTGTCATCCCTTCGCATTCGTTGAGCTGATCGCAGCTATATTTTACAGCTAACAAAGGCGTCTCTGCCGTGAATCAATCATCGATTTGTTCAAAGTATAGGGTACCAACTTTCGTAGAATTTGCATAGGTCACTAATCTATCTCACGCGATAAATGTATCTACCACTCACAGAATACAATATTGTTATTATAGGTACAATAATGATGATATTACAACACAATAATTTTGATGCGGTGACCAGGGAAAAAGGGAGCACCTTTGCTGCGGGAGGAGTGAAAGGGGCAAAATAAATGACCAAAGAATGAAAGACACAGTGAAGAGGGGGTCAGCCTAATGAATGAATGAACCTATCAATGTTGCTACTATGAAGAAATAGGCACCTTATATGTACGTATAATAGACAACGTAGATGCCTGCCCCAGGGCGGGTACGCCAAGTGCATACCTCCCATTCCTACCTGGCAGGTCATATATCAAGATTTAGCAGATGACTGGTAATAGTCAAACTTCCATTTTCAATAATCGCCATCCATATAAGTGAAATGTTCCACGTTTTAGTAAAATTTCTTACGTTTTCGACCACACCCAAGCTTCAGAAAAATACTCCCCTCCTATAATAAATATTTACCACCATTTATTTAACGTTCAATGTTGGAATAGAACGAAGAAGTAAGACCTAGGATCTTGTCCAATTTGAAGTAATGAGAATTATACGGAAAGATGGGGTAAAAGTAGTTACTTGGCCGATCCATTTCAAGAGGATAAGGGGTTACGCAGAAAAATAGACGCAGTGGGGGGGATTTTGTATTATACCTATCCACGATGCCCCAACAATACCTTTGTGTGCTGCCTCCATACAGCCAATGCGCCCAAGGGCCCCTTCTACGCTCAAGTACATATAGAAGGGTAGTCTAAGCTCAAAGCAGTCGTTACTGAAGAGCGGATGGGACCCTATTCTCGGACCTCCAATACCCCGAGAAAGGACAATATCCGCAATTCCAGCCCTTGGACTAGGGGTTTTCTAGGGCCAGTCCCCCCCACGACTTGTTTCTATTTCCGTGATGGGAAGAGAGAAGTATTTGCATAACCGCGGAAGCTGACGGAGATGTTTCTTGTGCACACATAAGTCTACATGTTCATTTCTACCCGTTCACTCCGGGGAATGGGACGGAAAATTCACAATGAGGGTCGTCCAACATCGACATTTCCTGAGAAATTGCTTTTACCTATATTGCTTCTGCCACAACAAAACAGCTACGACGCAGGTTTCCCGGTTTTCTCCTTCTTTTGATCTTCTTTGCAAGAATTCTTCACTTAAGAGAAAATTATGGGTTGCTTGAGGTTGGGACCGACACGCACCACAAGTACTCATTAAGGAATTCGTTATTCACCTTCAACTTATCCTGGTTCGACTATAATCTAAGGAAAAGTACTCGGTTTTCCAATCCAACATCAACATTGTTGAAAGATCAGGAATTCGGAGGACACCGAATATTAGGTAGTAAAGTATAGGCGTGAGGTCACAATATCATCTTTTATCCGCGATTATCCGCTTTCTTCGCACTGAAAGAAGAATAAAATCAATGCTAATTCAATGGATTATAATTGATTTGAATCTTGGAATTGAGTGTTGTAGGGAAGATACTAAAAGGATTAGCGGAAGTGGTAAATTGCATATCTCCGACCATCCATTATTCATTGTCAATGAGAATTAGATCAAAAAACTATTATCCCCAATCGGGTTTGTTAGATTGAATAGGCCAGCTATGGGCTCAATCCTTGATTTGTATGAATGGAAACTTCCGTTAGCAGTTGCTATCTGGTCCGGGCGGCACGCCATAACTAAATCCTAAATTAAATGATGCGGTTTGAAACTGAGCCCGATGGCTTAGCTGGTAGCTTTACGAACACGAGCTAACTGAAATAAAACCGTTCGAAGGGGCATGCAAAGGAGATGAGGGAGGTTTAAAAAACACACACATATGCCGAGTTTATCTTCTGCCACATGTTCAGAGATGGGTAGATGGGGGTCCCCTAGGAATAGCTCATAACCCGATCCTTTCATCGGGGTCGTCAGCGGCTTAGGCCCACTGATAGATGAATCTACGACTTCAAAGAGAACCGTCGGGCAAATGTGAGCAATTCTAACAACCTGATATAGGAGTCATCTGCATAATCGAATCGAAATTGAGATTGTTGGGCTTTCCGCAAAGAATAAGTACCTATTTTTCGTCCCATGTCCCTTTGAAAAATACTGCAGTCAAGTACTCAACATAGTTTCACCAGATCAATAAAAATTATGTTCGAAATGTAGGAAACAAAATCATCACGATACCTCAATCAGGGACTGAGATTCGTGTTCTTAAGAGAACATGACTTTACTAGGCGTTTTCTGAGATCGAGCGCATCCGCGAAAGTAATCGAAAAAGGTCCAACCAGCGGTGGTTCAGGTCGAATGTTATAGTTCCAACTGACAAGTTCAGTTCAGATGGAGATCAAGCCGAAGGTCGAACTCAACTTTGGCCTAGAGAAACGCTCTTGAGAAGGTTGTGAACTGTATTATTCTCCAACTGAATATTATTTGGACTTTCCAACTATTTAACTGAACTTTCCAGTTGGAACAAATCACAGTTCTGGGATTATGGTAGTCTTATGGGTTCGGAATACCAAAGAGAGATACTCTCAATTTCCACTTTTACGTAAGAGGATCGTACAAATTCGGTATTATAGAACACACTCAATCGATCGCCATGTGTGCTCAACCCCTCGAAACACCACAAACCACCTCTTCCCAACACTCAACTAATCCCCACCTTTTAAAGAGGATTCTGCTCCCCATTTCCCGGCGACATCACCCGAAAAACCCGACCGAACTAACTTCCGTTCTTGCATGAAAATTGTTATTTTGGGGCCTCGCCAACAAGATTTGGTCCCCTCGAAGAAGTTATTCTTTAAACAGAAGAGCGCGCACCCTTTCGCCACTCCGTCCTTCTTCTATATTCTCATCCTTGAATCCTCTTTTCCCACTCCCCACCTTTTTTCGTTATTTTTTTTCGCCACTTTTCCTCTTCCCTTCTTACCCTTCTCCACTTTCCTTCTTCTCTACCATTCCCCTTCTTTTTTTGAATATATCATCTCGGATAATCCTCTTACACACTTCACCGCTTGTATTCTTTCTGGAATACCATCTCCAGCACTTTTACCCTCCTCTTTCTTAACCCTCTAACTCCACCTGCACCCGGCAAACTTTCCTTTTCGGTCCCATATTTCCCTTTAAATTACAGGGGTTTTCTTGCGCTACCGTTTCCCCCAACCCTAAAAAAACCTTCCCTACTCTTCCCACTTGAACCTATGAACCTAATTAACGTTGGTCGTTTTTGTATACCCACTTAAAGAGGGGAGACCTCATAATTCAAAAGACTCTAATTATTAATTAACATCTTTTTTCGAAGAAATAAGCCTTTTTCATACCCCCTTAGTGCACCTGTTTAACATATCATAGCCCTCTCTGAACCCCCAGGCGGAATTGTAATGCCTTGCAATTGGCTGGAGCACGCTTCGCTTAATTCACCCCCTCATGTTATACTCGGGAAAAGGCGTTTTTAATTATTTATTAAACTCAAGTCTACCGTTGCAATTCTAAAGTGCCTCTGAGATAAACTCTTGATATAGAAAATTACATATACCTCCTCGTCTTTCATTAAACAGATTACCTGCAGCGCCGTAAACCGAGAAAAGACGCAGTGGGAGGTTTAGTGCTTAACTAGCGAATTGCGAACATGTTTACGAGCGTTGGAGCAGAAATTATCATCATCCAGAGTACACTTTCGTTCCCAAGCCACTATTATGTGCCTGCAACTAATGAATGCAATAAAAAATGTTTAATTCGTTCTTCGGCCATCGTAAATTTTTTCCCCCCCATTATTTGAGAAATCTCGAAGAAAGGATTTCCCCTTGTGTCAGCCTATCCAGCTGGAGACGGCAACAAAAAATGAAAACATTATACAGTACGATCAATAATTGTCTATAGCCCCACCCTGTGATTTTGCTTCCGAGTTCAATTTGGTAGTCGAAAAAAATGTGTGTCCTCCACAATTGAAATTTCTACTCGAATTTCACGTTTCATAATGGCTTCTTGAACAAATTTGGAGTTGGCTGTCTGTCAGTCCACATTCCTTGTTACAGCCATATCTTCCAGAGTTTTCATACGATTTGGTTCAAATTGGCTGGTAGGGACCCTGAGATCCCATGTGAATTTCATCACGTTTGAATCGACGGTGCGCTACGCATGCGCTAACGTGAAATTCGTTCACAATGGGGTGTGCGCATGTTTTTTTTTTATTTTTCCAAATGATAGATCTTAGCAAGAACTTTCCGAAATGGTGCAACATGAAGGGAATCCTATTAGCACACAAGGGTCTTGAAGTTAATAATCCTGGGGGGGATCCTCAGTGCCCAAATAATTCTGACGTCACGCGCCTCTTTCCAGCTCTCTTCTGGCTCAACTAGACAGAATTTTCAGTTAAAAAGTGGCTCACGAGTGTTTTTGAGAAGGCTGAAACCGAATTTGAGACCAAAAATGAGAATTCACACCCTATTGTGTTTACATTTTATCTAAACCGGCAAACATCAACACGATGCACTGATGCACGATGTTTTGCACTTACACAGTTTTGACCAAATTCTCGATTTCGAATTTTCTTGTACGCAAGGAAGCTATGGGCCATTTGCACTCAGCATAGTATTTATCAGGTGACAAAAAAGATTCATCACGGTCATTAACTACCTAATAAAAAACAATGAGCCAAAAACGATATCGGGAAATATATCAGAGAGTTCCTAGGAGATCCAACGAGCGATACGCATCTAATTTTCGTATCGTATTGGCTCGGACGAGCAAACTGGAAGCTAAGCATGTCAAAGTTCGTATCCCAATATTTTCCCGTATCGTAAAATTAGTGTCGTATTGTAAAGTGACAGTTTTCATCATGCAGGAATTCTTGAATTCATTCAATCTTGGTTTAATAGAGTCCCTCTCCAATTTTTTTCGGTTTAATAGAGAGTTCCTCTCTCTATATTTTTAGCTAGTGTTATCAGGCGAAATCCATAACAATATACCTGTCTCATAATGTAGAATATTACCATAAGAAATACATCACAATTAGAAATGTAAGTTTCTCAGTCTGGAAACGAATGAGGTGTGAAGATGGGAGGAAAGATGAACTTTATTTGTTGATCCCGGCTCAGATCTTAGTGACTCAAAGTTTGACAATCTGAGTCGATCATCTGGATTATGATTCAGTGGGTCAAAAATCAAACGTTGACCATTTTCCTGTGTTGAATGTTCAGGTAAATTTAATCGAGGAGAACCCTTCAAACGCGTGGCGTCACATTACTTTTCTCATCACTCTTGAAAAAGTCCAAAAAATTGATATTTTGTACTTTATGTAGGTTCTTAGCTCTTTTTGCAGCTATCAGAATGTAATAATGTTTTCAGCCGAAGGATGAGTAAATCAAGCCAGAGGAAATTCGTATTCGTGATCGGTCGATTGCAGTAGGTACCTACTTACTTTAATTTTAATCTTCAGGTTTTCAATATCACCTATGGAAGGTCAACTTTGGGTTTTGATTTTCAAAATGATAGGTAGGTAATTCATTGTTGGCTCCTAAAAAATAATTCTTCAATTTTGAAAAATTACGGTCTGCCCGAATTCCTTTGTAGATTCAATGTATGATCCTCATAGCATCGAGATAAGACTAGGTAGGACTCCTACTGTTATTTCAATGCCTCATAGATGTCATTACCAGCTCTATATCATCGACTGTTTTCTATTTAATTCAAACAAGGAACACATTTATTAATTCCGCGGAGTTGAATAATCCATCCATGATTCTCCCAACGACTCCACTCCTACAATTTAAATGTGAAACTAATATGATGAACCTTCAAAAGTGAATAATTAATTTCATACTAAGTAATTTATAAGTTCAACCGTTGTCAGAATTAAATTGTTTTCTATTGAAAAAAACAAAAGATAATTCAGTAAAACCGGGAGGGAGGAAAAGAGAATGTCTTGAAATTGTTATTTCAGATAAAACGCTCTCCATTCTTAATGTCACTTCTGAGCCCCCTTCCTGAAGCTAATTACCTTTCCCTTCTAAAAACCTGAATAAAAATATCACTCCAGCCATAAATCTTGCGAAGCAGTAAATTTCAACCTGCCTCCTCAAACTGACTCCCGGGCATTTTTTTTCCACTATGGTTAGGCGAACATGCCTTTAGTGTGACTGTGAGAGGGGGGGGGGGGGGGGGGGGGGGGGGGGGGGGGTCCGCGTATTTTAATTATTTGCCTTAAATCACCGATTCTTGAGCTGCAGGCTAAAAATCCTCGCCTCGGTTTCCCGAAATGACTGATGGAAGTTGAGTTTTATTGTTGCCTTTTGAAGTCCGGACGGAACGATTCAATTTATTTAGTTAGGTCCTGTTAGTTGTTGGTTTGAAGTTCCTGTGTGCCCATAAGGATGGATATTTCCGAATTAATTTTTTTCTCGTAGGTACTTACTTTGAAACAAAGGAGAGGATAACTGCATAGATATAATTTCTTATACAATTATAGTATAATAATTCGTTATAACTATCTTGGTGTTCAAATGCCAAGGAGGTAATAAACTTGTAATAATATCTATACACATACATAATTTGTATTACCCTTCGGGATACGAATCTCAGACCTCCAAAGGCTGAGGACAAGACCACTAAGACTCTGTGATTGTGAAATCTGGTTAGTCAAATGAAGGGAGTGGACCTATTTTAGGAACCACAGATTTTTCAAGGATATTTTATATCTGAACCTGTATTTTTATTGTTTCAGACAGGAGTATATATGTATAGGCAGATAAATACACTCATCGTATATAAACCTGACTGTACGCCGCATGCAACTCTTTAAAATGTTTACGTACGGTGGTAGGGTGAACTCGGGCAAGTGCGCCCCCCTTTTTGCAAAGTTCAACTTTCACAATAGATAGTGAAGTGACATTTTCACATATCCAAATTTTTCCGTGTTCGCTGTATCCAGTAGTTAATTATAAATCAGGTGGTATTCGAATTTTGAGAAAATAGTGGACATTCATGCAAAAGATCAAGATTTTTGTGAGGCATGTTGAAGCGCGCACTTGCCCGCACTCCGCGGGCAAGTGCGCTTTCGTATAGGTTCCCCTGTGAACTCTCGGTTGAACTGTGATTCTGAGTTGTTCGGAAACCTCCTTTTCAATGAGCTTTAATTCTGCCAGCAACAGCTGCCATAGAGCTCTAAATTTTGGCAGCTGTTCCGGAACACCTGTTCTAGCTATCAATAATTTGAATATAATTATTGGAGTGGCCTAAGCGGAGAAATAAGAGAAGAGCGCACTTGCCCGCAGAGCGCACTTTCCCGAGTTCACCCTATCGAAGGTTTTTCAAACTTTTCTCAGCCAATAATCTACCAATTTTGTTTGTTTTCATAATTCTCTCCATTTTTCAAATCCCGGGGGCAATAATTATCTAAATTTGAAATCTCGAAAATTTCAAATTTTAAATTAAATTCAAAATTTAGAATTCGGTGTTTGAATAGTTGAGGGCTCTTCAGAATCGATAAATAGAAAGGTTGCCGGAAACAGATTTGAAAGTAATTTTTAATAGTAAAATGGTTTGGGGAAGGGGAGGTTATCTCATTTTTTCAACTTATTAGTCCCAACTAACGTAGACGATTATAGCTTACTATAACTACCGCTACCGCTACCGCTACGGCTATAGCTTACCGTATGTGTTCAAAATTGCTTGAATTTCATCGCCGAGATTTAAGCAATTTTGAACACATTGTGGGCCTACTACCAAGTGGAAGTATATAAAATAAAACGAAAATTTATGTCAAACGTCATAGCAATCTTTCGAGGACAGATTTTTCGGAAGGAAGACAAACTTTTTTTTAAAGATTTTTCAGAGTGATTTTTCAAAACTTCATCTTCTAGCTATAATTTGCCTCTAAATGATTCGCCTTAAGATCATTGAAAACCAGATAGTAGGTAGTTGAACTCCAAATTGATAAGTAATAATTTGAAGAAGAAAAACAGGGAGTCTCAGTGTTTGGGTGAGCTCGAGAACTACGCATTTTTAAAAGTTACTGTAAATATTCTCACTGAACTAATATTATCAGTAGGTACCTACACAGTTACTACTTATTATGTGATCGGAAATTCTATCACATTGACAGGAAGTGTAGATATGCATTCATTATTTTCATGGTGCCTAAAAACGCTGAAGTTCAAGTATGATATTAAAGTACGATACTCGAAAAAGTAAGACAATGGGTAGTTACCTAAATCTAAACAGATTTAATTTATTCGGAATTCGATATTTAGGTCATGGTGTATTTTCAAGTATAGTTATTTCATTGTGTTTTCAAGTATTTTTTCAGTAAGTGATTCCCTTCTTAAATCTGAATATATATTATAATGAATCCCTAACTCCCTTGGTCACGCCATACAACTTGAGAATGAGTGCACCAAAATGAATAATTATTTTCTTGTTGTGTTCGTTAATGTCAGGAGAAGGTTTTTATGAAAGAAAACTTTTAATCCGTCCTAAGAGCTCTGTCCCACGAGCGAAGCGAGCGTTTGGGATTTGGATAACCAACTGCGAGATAAGTGTGTGGGTCGAAGTGTGGGACCGTGCAACGCAAGGGTAGTCGGCTGGTATTTACATAAATTATAAAATCTAGCTATTCACTCATCAAACTTTAATTTTTCGATAATGTGTAATATATTAGCTGGAGTCGCAGTTCGCGGGATCAGGATGGTCCTTATAATGAATCTATTGAGGGAGCAGATACATCAGTTACTCCCGAATCAGACGGATAATAATAGAGAGTGCGTATCTAGCCAAGAATGTGAGGTCGTTGATGTTACAAAAGAACTGTCAAAGAACGAAGTGGAATAAGAGGATGAAAGTAGAGGATTCAAACTCTCCTTTCAACAGATTAGCACAACAAATCCACATGGAATTTGGTGATGAAAAAAAAAAACTTTTGATCCTCAAACGTGAAACAGCCCCTCACAAATCATAAAAGGGTTTCCATTTGCTTCGGTGTTGATTCACAAATGACTCGGAGCATCAGAGAAAAGAAGAAAGACACATATCCGCACAACCAAAACAGAAAACCCTCCGCTAGGACGTCCGACGCCTAATTTATTTATGGCACCGTTTCAAAGCGATTTAGTTTTCAATTCAAGGCAAACCGTGCGAGAAATTAAAGTTTAATCATCTGCCCGGTGAAGGAGGAAGGGTTATTTTTACTGGATCTCACTGAGAACGGGCGATCTTGCTACGGAGTTTTCACTGTAGGAGGCTTCAAAGAGATGGAATCGAGGGGGTCTCTTTTTACACAAACATCAAAACATCTTTAAATATTCACGGGGCAGGCTTGTCGGGTGAAAAGCAGCCTGGGCGGTGTTCTTTTATGAGTCGAGAGTTATACAAGCGGAAATAAAAAACAAAACTGCAACAAAAATGCGCGTACGAAAAAATCAAGGGAAATAAATCCGAGCAGGAAGTTATGAGAAGGTTGAGGAAAGACGTGGATGACACACAATGTCTGTAACCGATCGGTCGCCATAACGTGGAAAATAAATAGCGTATACGCCATGAAGACCCGTTTTTTCCTTAGAAAGGACTGACATTAAAATACGTGGCGGAATGGTTAAAAATAACATATAAACTTGTGATTACCCAACAACATGAATAATTTATCATACCGTTGCACTTTATTTATCTCCTTTCTTGGGACTGAATCAGCCTTCTTTATGGTGTATGTATAGTTTCACGTATTTTTACGCTTTAAATGACGTGTTTATTATTACGAGATGTCCCCCATATCGATCGACTAAGTAGCCAATTCGCAACAGAACTTTCCACATCCTTGATCGGGAGTAATGTCACTTCCAATATTAGGGATCAGGTAGGTTTTTCGTTTTCCAAAAAATATTACCTTTAGAATAACACAGTTTTTCATTTACTAAGTACTTCTCGGGAAATAATCCACACCAACATCAGGTACAAACATACAATAAACACTGAAAAGGTGATAACAAAGTCCTTTTCAGTGTTTATTGAATGTTTGTACCTGATGATGGGATGAAGTATTCCCGAAAAGTACTTAGTAAATAAAAAACTGTGTTAATCCAAAGGTAAAATTTTTTTCGAAAAACGAAAAACCTACTTGATCCCTATTTTGGATTGTCACGAGAAATTGTCACGAGATTGTATTTTGGATTGCCCGAGAAGCGCAGAGTACGCTGAATGAATTGAAGACTTCCAACATTTTTTTTGGTAGAGTTTTTGACATTATCTCACTTTAATGGCCATAATAAAGTCCTTTTTCTTTGGTGTCATAAGGCTGAAAAGTGAAATATATATATTAACTGAGATAGTGACAACCGAAAATAAGGGTTTTGAAAATAGTCTGAGAGAAACTTTTTGTTGCAAACTAGGAAAATGTAGAAGTGATAGAAGTAGTGATGGTTCGACAGGTAAATGTGTGGGCAAACTGTAGGTCGAGGCTTCTACCTTGCATACATTTTCCTCGTTCTTGGATTATATTAAACCATGTTTTCGCGCGTGTGAACATCTTCCAGAAAATAAATAAGAAACACATGTTTCATCACACAGTTCTAACTACTACTACTCTTACTATACTTGTTGACGTTTCAACATTTCGAAGAAAAAAAAAAAGAAAAAAATCGGAAACATGAACAAATTTTTCTCGTTCAGTTTTGGCGTTGAATATTTGTAGAAACCATCACTATAAATACGATACCAATGATAATCACAATGAGGTACCTCCTGTTACCAGTCTCAAAGGTCACATGTACATTTTGTAAGCTAGAGACCTATAAAGCAGTTTGGAGGAATTCAGGTGAGGTAGTCAATTGCGATGAACTAATGGAACTTATTGAGGGTAACTTAAGAGTAGACTTCTATCATCTCCAAATAACTATTTCGATCAATATATCAAGAATAGATACAGTGAAAATTGATATTTCAATACAAGATTTATGGTGCTGGTATCCATACTTTAGGATTTTGATACCAGCTGTAACTAATTTACTGCTACAGCAGTCGCCACCAAAATCTATACAGCAATATAAATTCTGATTGTGTAACGAGTCTACCCTCTCAATTTCAAGTCAAAAGATCCAAAATTGACGCCTGTCGAGTGATACAAACAGACGAACAAATGCAGCTCACTTCCAAGAATAGAATCAAGGTCAATCAATTTTGGAGTTTAGCAAGTCAAGAGTAATTTTATTACAGGCCAAAAGTCACTGAACGAATTGTTCAAAGATAGCTCGTACTAATATAATTACGCAATTGAGTAATAATATTTAATAATATAATTATGATTAATATGATACTAATATTTCATGAGTTTCGGTAGAGCTACGGTCTAGTTTTCGATTTACTTAGGCCCACTGTAGTTTGTTGTAGTACTCCGAAATCAGTCAGATGAGATGTAGGATGTCATGTCTAGCTAACGTAGAAAACCTGTTCATTGTAAATCCAGGTGGTCTCAAGCAGTTTTAACGTGGACGTGCACGTATTTTCTAACGAAACGCTTCATTTCACGTTCACTTTGGATTCATGTACTACAGCTACGAACGTATCTCGATTCGTTTTTATGTCCGGACCTTCACGAAGTTTATGTATAGAACCTGGAGAGGGAAGAAAATGAGGAAAACTCTAAGTAAAGGAAAATCATTGGCCCGTAAAAGGGTTTCTGTCCTTACACGGTCTGCAAGACTCTACGTGCACGGAAGAGAGGGTAGGTACCTTCTACAACCACCTGATGTCCCACCCTTCCCACGCCACATGCATATAAAACCAGGGGAAATTTATGGCTTCAATCTTCTGGTCTTCTCTCTTTCTTCTTCAGCTTATGTATTAAATGCAAATCAATCTAATACAAGAGGGAAGTAACACGGCAGGTTAAAAGCGAGACCATTACCGGAAGAGAGAACCGCTTGTTGTAACAATGATTTGACCGTTTCTGCATCTACAAGCTCGTTTTGGTTTCCCATCAATTTCACGTTCTGCCAACATCATGCTTATGTGTAAGTATTTAGAATCGTAATTTGACATTTGATTCTCTTCATGAAATGATCAAGAGGGTTATGATACCCAACAACAGTATTCAAGTTTTTACCTACTCAACCCTTATTCTATCTCATAACCTTGGAGTTATCATAACCATTGGAAACTAATGATGTGAGGTCAAAACGAATGTTGCAAGGCCAAAAGCACTACTGACAGATAGCCCTCCCATCCTTGGTACTGGATATTTTGATTGGAAACGTGGAAAACACAATAATATTTTTATGATTTAAAAATACTTTTACACCAAATCGAATGGGAAATTGGCACTTGAAGGGAAAGTAGTAGAAGTAGTAGAAAGGAAGGAATAGCGAATTGGAGAAAGTTGAATTCTATAAACCATTCAGTTACATTTCGTGTTCACACAAATATGAAGACTAAACAAAACTATGTGAAGTGACCACAATCTACTACTATTCGTCCAATCCATCGTGATTGAATGTTTGGCCATTTCGAATTACTTCTTATTTCACTACCTACTATTTGTCCAATTGACAATATTCTTGGACTTTTGTCGTCCCCTACTATCTCTCTTCCGATCAGACAAAGAAAAAACCGGGATTCTGTCATTACTAGTTCTCTTTATCCGAAAGTCTTTGAAGCTTCTAGTACAAGTTACAGTCGTCTCTGGACAGTGTTGACTATTTTCTATACTTGTTACAGTTTTTTGGACTTTTATTTAATTCGAAGTTAGTAATTTGTTACTATTCTGTACTTGAATGTTCATCCTTGCTGATTTTGTTTGTGCGCAATTCAAATGTTAATTAGGATCAAACAATGTTGGTACAAGATAGGGAATTTCTGAGGTAATAAAACAATGTTCTCGCTTTTTAGTGAGAAAAACGTAGTAATTTTTCTAATTTTTTCAGAAAAAAATGTATAAATTGAAATAAATTTTTAACACCCCCCCCCCCCCCCCCCCCCCCCCCCCCCAAGGACAGCTGAAAATTGACTCCGTGCGGATTCAGATAGCTCATGACCTCTCTGAGCAGAGCTCGCCGCCTATATCAAGGAAAATAGGGATTAGCAATCTTAGGGAGAACCCAGAAATGCAATATGGCAAAAAATGTCGTAGGAAGGTACTCACTTGTATGTGGTAGATGGTGTCCGTGCACAGGGAGAGAGTGACGGATGTCGACTCAGTCAGCAGGTTCCCCTTCAGTCCTCCGCCGTCCACTTCCCAGGTGACGAAATAGAACGGCTTCCTGGGACCTCCCTGGACCGGACGGCGGGCGTCCCAGGCGATCTCCGCGATCACCAGGTACTTTTGGTGGATGAGACTCACTTCTCGAAGGTTCCACGGCCTCCGACTTTCGCTTCTGCTATCATCCTGGAAGAGATATGATGAAACGGTATAAATACCTAAAAGTGATAAATAATAATCATTTATAAAAATACTGAGAAGAAAAAAACTATAATAACAGAAACAAAATTCGGAAAAAAGAAACTAAACCCCGGAAAAAAGAAGATCATGACGGGAAATAGTCAAGTCTCTCTTGTCCAGGTTCTCCAGGTAAAACGACATGATACAGAGTGTCTAAAATTTCATGAACCAGCCATATATTTCCGTTATTTTTGCTCCTAGGAACAAAATCCAAACGGTAAGCCCCAATAATATTTTACAAGAAATTCAAATATCACATTTTCGCGCGCCACACGCGCGTTAGGGGCGCTAACTTTGTTTTTTTTTTTTTTTCAAATGGAAACCCCAATTTTTTATTGCAGATTTGAATTCTACGCAAAAGTTCAAGAAGAAATTACCTCTCACTCGAAATTTCTAGTGCGCAAAAACGTGCGCAATTTCGCTCTGAATGTGCTCTCTAAAACCTAGAAATTGAGTTCCCTAGGTGTAGTAAACTATCAAGACTTTATAGTTTACTACACCTAGTTTACTACTTAGTAAGATACATTAAGTTTAATGTATTCTTCACAATGAATAACGTGGTGATTTTGGTTTTTCAATTCAAACCTCCGAAAATGTCAAATTTTCATGGAGAAATAAATTTGGGTTGCTCAATTTTTTTACGAGTAAAGAAAATATATCTCCACTTATTCAGCGTGTAAAAATACATTAAAATCATTAATCATACTTGATTGTTTACTACACCCAAAAACCTCGATTTCTTGTTTTTAAAGCACATTTGGAGCGTAATTGGGAAACTCAAATTTTCGAGTGATGGGTTCTTTCTTCATGAAATTTTGCGTAGAATTCGGATGAACTAAAAATGCGAGTTTCCATTTGAAAAAACAATGTTAAAGCGCCAAACTTGCCATAGCGCGCCATAGTAGAAATGTGATATTTGAATTCATCGTGAAAAACTAAGGGGGGTTACCGTTAGGATTTTTTTTCCTAGAAGCGGAAACAACGGAAATAAATGGTTCATTAAGTGTTAGATACCCTGTACACTCATTCACGCAGAATGTATGGGTGCATATTCTACGACAGTATAGTCAGATACCACATAGACTGCCACTTGCAACGGCTTTAGCGTTATGAGAGAAGGAATTTCTCCAAGGATTCAGCAGAAGGTAACGAAAAGTAGTAAGAATTTAATTTTCAAAATAGTATCATTTTCCAATAACTAGGTAATCACAATTTAAGTTAGTACGGAATTTCAGCTATCTGACTTCGTATGTATTGTGTCTCCTTCCGCTATTCATGAATGTCACGAAGACCTTTTAACCAGACTCTCAATCCTCCCATGTTTATACAATTTATTGTTATCTACGTATGAGCGGTCATGCAGTAACATTAAAGACTCCATTAAAAGGTTTTTGAATAGCACCAGGTTCCCACAAAGAGTAATAGCTTCGATGCAAATAAAAACGCGATGTTAGCAAAATTGAACAAAACCTCTTATCAAACCAACAATCATACCACCGCACAATAAATCATGTCGGATCACAGACAGTAATAACCGTGAATACAAAAGAAATCCGATTTATAGCTCTCAAGTACATGAGAGTATTCAAAGGAAATGGAAAGTGGTCACGCAAACTCGACGTTTCTTTGTATGAAACTCTGTATTACAGTAAGCGATGAAACAGTCAAATAGGTAAAATAGAAGACAATTTGCATTTTTTCTCAACTGTTCCGTCTGGCTACGAGAATAGCACCATAAAATCCTACAGATATGATTTAAAATCGGGAAGGGAGTGAATTTGAATAATATCTTTCCAAATGAAACTCTTGGGTTTCTGAAGAAAACCCTCAAAGTGCAATGTACTGGAGAAGAAAAATACCTATAGAATGGAACTTATCTATTCTAAACTCAGTTTCCATCTTTGAAATTGTTCATGAATCATCTACATTTTGATACCTGTAACATTACTATTCATGTAGGAAGGTACTCAGAATTATTTTTGGGATTGGGATTCCCTGTCAACAGAGGGAAACAACCGCAGAAATTACTACTTACCTAAAAATAGAGAACTCTTTGAAGAACAGACAGTGGAGGCATAAAAAAGTACAGAATGAGATTTACACGTAAGGAATTCAGGTATCATGAATGTAATATACGTAAGCTTCTCCTGGTTAGAGCATTTTCATGTTGCGCCCATTGTTCACTGTTTCGAAACTATGGGGGAATATATGTAGGTACTTTTTTCTATTTCGATTGCTCGAATTCGAAATCTTCAAATTTAAAACTCAACCACTCATTCATCTTATCAGCTACTCCCCACTTTCTGCCATTTTCGCTCATCGATTCCCCGATCTATGCAGGATGTCGTGACTGGTCCCCAGTGGTTGGTATTTAACGTATCATCTAAATTAACTTTGTATGACGCAATCTCAAAAGTGAAACAATAAAGCAGATGTGGTTTTCAATGCTTAGACGATCCATGACAACATTATGATGAACTCGTTAGACCCCAAGTATTTTACATAGACGATTAAGACATGGGATTGTGTCTTCAATATGCATCGTCTCAGTAATTTCATTCAACATCTCATAATCTCGTCAGAGTGGAAATCCATACATACATTATTATGTAACCAAGCGCCGGCTATTAGCTCCCAACAAGCGGACATACTCAGAGGATAGAGGGAACCGTTTATTTCAATACCATCAATATCCGAAGCGAAGCTCCATTATGCAAAGGCAACCTATAACGTCAAATCAGCCTCTACTTAGCTAACATTATTCAAATTAACGTTGCGCATTGCCAACACACTATTATTCTGATGGTAGGCCGAACGTGCAGCTGTATGTGTGTAAAGGAGGTTTTCCTTTCATCTCCGACTTCTAATCATAGCTAGAATGATGGATTTAGTGGAAACCACCTATTTAGACCCAAAATACCCAAAGTACATCAGAATGTTCCGATCAATATGGTACAGAGTAGAATGATGCTAAGAGTACAATCATCAAAAATGTTATTTCACAATCTTCTACTTCCATTCCGAATGGAGTTGTAGCACAGTTGATTCAGGTCCTCATGAACTATATTGGTCTATTGGTTCGGAGCAACATGCAGATGCAACTCTGGAGTCTCAAAGGACGTTCGGTAATAATGGTAGTTCTTTTGAAACAATCTTGGCGGAGATAAAATGATGACTTGCCTACTTCAAGAATCATATTTTCGAATGAATCGGGCACTGAAAAATTGATCCTGCATAAGGTTATAATCAAAAATTCAGTAACACCGTACGATCCAACAATGGGTTAATAGAATTGATTAGAAGCAGAGAGAAATTTCTCAGATCAGCTCATCATGCTTGTGAATTTGCTAGGATGGGCATTCTAGTGGCTGTTCTGCGTGGATAAACAATAGCATGGATCGATGTTACTTACCAAGATATTGTTGTTGATGAAGGACGTGGTAGGCATGACAATCTCCGTATTGATCCTCTTCCCTAGAGGAGGTGGAGGAGACGTAGGAGGAAACGAGAAGATGTTCCCCAGTCCTATGCTGTCCAATATGGCTTTGGCAGTCGCGAAGTTCGACGATGACTTCGTAGTCGGGCTGTAAATGGCGACCAGGCCATCTCGATTGACCACTAGCACCCTCAAGATCCCACCCTCAGGGACTCGAGCGACGGGTCTCAGACACTGCGAGATTTGTCGCCAGGGCCGCTGACCAAACCTTCTCATGACAACGTACACGAACGGACCTTCAGCTCTGTAGGGCTTCGGCCAACTCGCAACACCACCAGAGACAGTGATGACTTCTTCTCCCCGCGTCTGAACGACGGGTTCTCGCTGGCCACCGCCGATCTCCACGTGGAATTGGCAGGCTTCTTCGCATCCAGGGTACTGCAACATCAGAAAACGAAATTTTCGTTGAAGCAAGAAGAATAGACTCTAATAAGAGGACAATCAAGTCTAAGCAAATTTTCAAAGAAAATGAAGACGATATTTATCTGGCCCTAGGATCGATCTAAAAAATAAAAAAAAAGCAAAATGTCAAAAGAAAGGATGCAACTTCGTTGTTCAGAATCAATGAAATACTGTTAGGGTTAACATTTTGGAAATTTCGGGTCAACAATCGCCAAAAAACGGGCAGAGAGAGTACTCTCTCGACGGCCTGAAGATCATGTCCTTATTCCTTATATCGAAAGCGCGCGCCACCTGTAATCGACCTGCTAGTTACGACAGATTTTCCAGTAAGGAACGAAACAATGTTGGATTCTCATCATTAGCGGAACTAACCCTTTGGATATAATACAAGAAATCCGCCCACTGTAACTTTGTTTTTTCTATTTGTTCTATCAAAGTGATTCTGGGATTAGTAGGTACCTACTCTCTATATCATCAATCTTATCGCATCAAACCGGACAAGAGTTGCCTCTCAGAAGTTAATAATTTCAAATTCGACCACCTCAGGGGTTACAATCGGAGGTTTGTCGGCACTAGAAGATTTTTTTCTCTTTATCTGTGAAGAACCGTCGGATTCTCCAACCCGCAGATTAGCCCCAGTGAAGCGAAGGTATTAGTGCGCTCTAATGACAGCTCCAAACTCCTCATTTTCCTCTCCCATCAGAAGCCCCTTCCAATTTTAATCCGACCGATTCTACAGTCTTTCTATTCATTTTGACTACCAGCCGGAGTGGGTTTTTTTCTTCTTTTTCTTCCAAACAATTTGAAGGGGCAACGTTGAATAAAGCGGGAAAAACGAACGAAACACACACAAGGGTCATGGGAGATCCGAACTTAAACCTCCGGTAAATATGAGAAAGACTAGCGAATATTTGCCTTCAAACAAAGGCACTGCTCTGCAGTTCGTTGCTTACCCAACCCACATGAGGAGTTCTCTCATTTCATGTGGACTATACAATTCGTACGATTCACGACCCAGTTATCTATTTAGTATCCAGATGATGAGCCTGATAAAAATATGATGCCTGTATTACTAATGATTTAGTGATAGGGACACTAACCGTTCTTACTGCTCTCCCGATGCCTCAGATTCCGAGATAGGCAACATATTTGATCAGTTAGGTATGTTTTGTTTGTCAATTAACTTCAAGTTAACACTACCTAGTCACTAACCAATGTAAGTTAACCGAACCTCCATCCTCAACGACATCATTCACAGTTTTACAATTTGGGGTCCTAGCTGGCACCCATAATTGGCTATAATTGTATAAGAGAATGTCACAGTGGAGACAGCCGCACGGAAATTTGGGGAGTCAGATAGGTTCATTCAATATTAATTTCAAATATTGTAGCTGGCTGGATGGTCACTTCCAGCCGACCTACTTTTGATCATCGCCAGTGCTACTTACCCTATTCTCAGGGCAGCCAAGAAAAGCAATAATCCGGAAAGGGGAAGTCAGAGAATAAGAAGGTTTTCATTGAGAAACAAGCAGCCAAATCTGCCAAATCCGTAACGGAAGGGAAGACCCTACACCAAGGTGAAGGCTAAGTAGAGACGCATAGCTGACAGGGGACTCTTCAATAAAAACCTAGACTCCCGCTGGTAAGGGTGCGTTTTTGTGAGCCTCCCGTCTTTCTTCGGGGTCAGAAGTTCGTGAAACTGATGAGCTTAGACTATCCTGTTTGGCTTTCCATTCGTCGTGGTCAACATCTGTCTATATCGTATTATTTTTTATGACTGTGAAGACTGTTGAGTTACACCGAGTTTAGCTTTACATGATTGTTGAAGGAAAATTGGAAGCGCCTTATGAAGGGGGGGTGTTAGTAAATAACCGAGACATTATGGGAGAGATTCGAATCCTTATCTTGAGGTATACATTAGACAAGCCTGCACCCGCCAAAAATTTTCTCTACTTATAAATATTACGGTGCAAGTCCTGACATTGGTCTGCCCTGACTATTCTTGTTTCCGATCGTTCTATCTCATTCTTCATTTCTTGTAACAATTATTCGACTTCAAAATTGGGACTATCCATCTCTACTACCTATTTAATGTTGTAGGTAGGTATCTACCATAGAAATCCGGATGATACACTTTTAACTGGCTCTTGAAAAGATAGAACCATAAACCTCAAGTTATGATGATTTTGATTATTTTTTCCATTACGGATAAGTGGTATCGACGGCCGACCATGATGGGATCGAGTATAAGCCAATAGTCGTATAACTTCCAAATGCCCCAGGGATAAAAATGACGCCTATAAACGCGTCAAAATGATCATCTTTACGGGCGACGTGGGGAAATGAGAAGTTGGAAAACTTGAGTTGATAGGAGCGGTACCAGGAAAACTCTGTACGCCCTCTAGCGCTAAAAGTGCCTCCTACGTGGTATCTCATGTTCTCAATGATGAGACAACTCGTCTTTTATATGTTCGAAACTTGAATGGTTACTCCAGACAAAGTTCACCCGAGTTTTCTCCTCCCATATCCCGAAAGTCGTGAAAGTGAATGTCATTTTATCTTGAGAATGACACGATTTCTCGTCATAACGTCTGATTACATCTCATACGGGATCCAACAAGCTAGGCATGTAATGATCTTTCATTCCTTATCACAAATACAAGTATTGCTATTTGTATGTAGTTTCATCACTTCATTCGTAATAGGTCATATGAGTAATTCAATTTCGTAACACGTTGATGGTACTTATATATTATGAGCTATGAAACTGTCACCACTTGGTGCAATTTCAAAGCTTCAGAGAAATGTCAATATAATTAATGAGCCTAAGCAACAGCTTAGCGAGTTGCATTGCAGTTTCAAAACAAATATCCAGGGGGCTGATAAGGATTGAGTGTAATAATTAGGTAGTGATAGGTAAAAAATACCATTCGCCTTATTACATTGGTGCGTAATTGTTCCAGTAGAGATTTTAAGGTAGCAGGTAGGTATTTCACACCCAAGGGTACAAATCCCCTAGATGCAAAAAAACCATCGAAAGACATTGAAGCAAAAATGATCACTGAATTAAATTTTTGAGCTTTAATGGTAACTTTCTCGCTCCTGATGATTCCCTTCCGACCCTCATTCACAGCCTTCGCAGTAATGTTCTCTTTCGTGGTTTCGACTTCATGAAGTGTAACGCAGTCTATGGCATCACGGTGACTGTTAACAGAAACAGAAGTTGGAGGGGACCCTCGCAGCGTTGAAGGTTTCTCTCGTCTTTCTAAAGACTCCGCCTCCCGAGACGTACGGCAATTTTCACTTCAAAACAAACTGTTGACGCAAAGTTGGGACAAGCCTCCGAGTCCGAAGTTGGGACTACTTGAGCTGCTAATGTGGTACAACTTCCTACGTGCGTCAACATTAGCTTCCGTCAAGTTAAATGGAGCTAAAAGCCCTGAGTCCCGTGCAGGGCCAGCGGGGAAAATCCTGGTGAACATGCCTGGGCCAAGCTTCAGTATACTTTGAGAAGGGTTGTGAAGAACAGAGTTATACATAGCAGTGATTAAGCAGAAAAAATAGGTGGTATGCAGATTAGCGAGAAAAGCAAGTACAAAGTGATGGAATTGTGACTCCTAAACCGTGGGTAAGTATTATACGATGCTGCATAAAAACCTTATAATGTTAGTGTTTATTGTTAACCCTCTGGTGG
>JAEMON010000004.1:28203631-28246216 GCA_030264115.1 Lygus lineolaris
AGCGTTTTTTGTATCGTTTTGTACAACTTTGGTCTGATGAAGAGGAAAAAAAAATGTGACTGATTTTCGTATCTCTTATACTTATGCTGTCGACTACAAAAGCCTGTTGGTGATTACAGCGATTCCTAGTTGTTATTGAAACGAAACAACGCTTGTAGATTGAAAATTGGACCGGAAACTAAAATCGGCTGACAAACAAAACGCCTCGAATAATTTTCGTTGTCTCTGAAGCGCGACGTGATGGCAGATATTTGAACTGGGCAGCAGATATGATGAATTTATCCTTGACCCGGACTGAACACACTCTTACTTTTCTGATCTCTACTGCTTTAAATAACCTATTAAAGGTAGGTAAGTAATTATGAAACAAAGTTTAAGACTTCTATCGGGTGTAGGTTGTACCTGTCCAAAGAGTCGTGTTTCAAAATTCGCACAACTGTCGGCCCTTTTTCAAGGCGCGATAAATATTTATAACATTGAAGCGTCGAAATATAGGCAAACCACTAGCTCAAGCATGACGTTTTTCATGGATGCGATGAAACACCGACTGCGTGTACGATTTGAGTTTGTTTTCACGTACAAACTTACTAAGTATAATGTTGAGTATAATAATAGTTTTCCCGTTTGGGATTGATGTGTCAATCAATATTTTAAGAAATAAACTAAACAAGCTAAAATCTATCAAACCGCTGATCATGTAGTACCACTCCTCCTGGTCGATGGCTGCTCAGCGAGGATGTCCTGCGAATTAGAAGTTTTGGAAGAGGTGAAACACCAGGTCCTTTTTCATGTTTTCACTCTCAGTCGTGAGGACTTGTCTTTATCTTAATTGATTGATAGCGGTTCCAGTGGAAAGGGGTGAATGTTTCAGATTGAAATGAACAATGATAAGTACTAGGTTCTAGGTACCACGTATTAGGTCTAGTGTGTCTGTGAATATTAAGCATTATTTAGTATTAAAAAAATCCGAGTATACGATCCGTTCCATTTCCAGGACAACTGAAGAGGGTGTTAATTCACTGAAACCGGTACCAACCAATGAAAGCAAAGACAAGTCCCCACGACGGAGAGTGAAAGCAAGAGAACAGACTGTTTTTTTTTATTGTTCCAACAACGTTAAGTCGCAGGACAACCTCGCTGAGCATCCATCGAATAGAAGAAATTGTTTAATGAGAAATGAGATCGGGTTGGGTCTGTATAAGTCAGTGACGTATGAACGAAAACACAAGAAGTATTCAAATGTCTCTATTCATATTTGATACGATCTGATCCTAAGTAGATCGGATGACCGATCTTCAATAATTTTAATGCTCCATTCCACAATTTTCCATTCACCAATCCCTCCATCCATTCTTCCAATTCACAAACCTGTAGGTGTGGCCCGCAGGTAGCAGGAGTGACCTCAGGTTTCAAGATTATCTGTCGGCTTCTATAGGATTCCACTTTCGGAGAAGATGCTATCCGAGATTAAACACCTGTCGCCCGTCCTTGGGCTACTGCAGTCAACGATTGGGAAACTTCTTCTCTCTTTGGATACAACTTTTGTTATTGAGTTTCCAATCTAGATCTTTCATGAAGGGAACGTGGATGCCAAGGTTGGTTTGTAGATTGCATATTTTCTGATAGGTGAAGGGAATGTACTTCATGTAATTGGAATAACATTCTGAATTCTGAAACCTGAAAAAAATATTTCCTCAGAGGACGAGCTGGAGACTGCACCTTAACTCATTCCGTTCTTTCATGTGGTCTTCATAGTACAGGTATTGATTCATGCTGAAGAGATACAGTATAATTTAATTCCTCTTGAAACACCAAGAAATGCGAAAAGATAAATAAGCCGACCATCAAGAGGTCAACAGTTCCAAAAGTGGCCTCCACGATGAACGGCGACCTCGTGGACTGCGGTCTGACAAATGACCGTGGGTCAGTACTGGAATTTTCTCTGAAGATGTTGTGTCGGGTAATAGCCGTAGAGTCATCTGAGGAAAGCGAAAAGCAAAATATGTCGGCCATCAGTGAGGTCTAACCGTCCCAAAAGTGGCCTCCTCCGAGGGGCATTTCACTGAATTAAAAGAGGGTTAATATGCCGAGAGGAACTGCTCTTAAAAACAGGCTTTTTTCCCCGCCTCTAAAAACAGGTGGTTTTTAGCCCTCAAGCGTTCACTTACCCCGACGAAAGTAACCCCAAAAACACCCTACCCAACTTGGCCGCCTTGTGTCGCCTTTTCCCCAGTTTTCCTTTACTGTTAGTAATTAAAACTCGGACGCCCTGTATAGGGAGGTTTCGGGAGATACCACGAACGAACGGAGTGGAAAACCACTTAAAGTTATCACCGAAGCTACAGGGTTAAGGGTGGGTTTAGATACGGGTAGGGGGTTGGTAGAAAACGGCCCAAACTGAGTTGGCTCCTGAAGTTTTGTTCAGGTAGGTACCTCTTTGAAATTAGGTTTAATGGGAGATACGGGGACCTTAATTAAACTTTATAAAACTTTTTTTTTTTAAATAGAAGGGAAACAGGTTCCCCGAAAAAAGGGAATTCATCGCAGGTAATTTCAAACGTGTTTGCATTACCTTGACATGTTTAACCCTCTAAAGTTACACCAGCAGTTCAATGGTCTCGGGGTATTAATCTTGGTGAGTTCGGTAGAGGTTTGTGGGGTGTCTCATTATACTGTCACGTTGAATTCTGGCTGATTCCCGTGTCCGTTTTTCGTTGTGCCGTCCACACCCCGTTTCTCCTGTTCGAAGCATCGAAATTCATTAGCGATGCGGTGTTTAATGTCCGTGCCATGCGGGGGGTGGGGCGGTACAATGTTTTCGAGCGCGATTCTTATCGAAATCATTGATTGACCCGAATAAAGCTCGGCGTCGTTGTTTGTGTGCCTTTGCGATTCCCTTCAGTTTGTTACTGGACACAATCAGGTTACCAAGTGCATGAATCTGGACCGAACATCCAACCAACTCCGAGGAATGGTTTTATGATTGTACGCTACTCAGGGCGAATAGGGTGGGCGCATAGGTCGGAAATTCGCATTTTTGACCTCTCAAAAACCCCCGTGAGCCACTTTTTAACTGAAAATTCCGTCTGATTGACCTAGAAAAGAGCTGGAAAGAGACACGTGACGTCAGAATTATTTGGGCATTGAGGGTTCCCCCCAGGCGGGGGAAATAGGATAATCTTCTTGTCGCACCATTTCGGAAAGCTCTCGCTAAGATCTATCACTTGTATAAGGGAAAAAAGAAAAAATCATGCACACACCCCATTGCGACATTCACGTTGAAGTCAATGTCGATTTAGTCTCCAGTATTTCTAATTTTCACCCTCTTTCCTGTAGATTTGTTACCGCAGCTCTAATAAAGACCTTCCATTGCATCATACCTCCAATGTATTTTTATGGTGGTATCAGTTATGAATGGAAGATCTGATCTAGGCATTAAAGGTGCTACGACCTGTCTGGAAAAGTCTCTTGGGACTAATGCCACAATCTGTCAGAGGTCCATACTATACAACGGTGCGCTGAAGAAGTCATTGACAAGTATCTCATCAGCAACAGTGCTAAGGTGTACACTCTGTACGACATTCGGACTGCTGTGCAGGCCATGGCTTCCTACAGTATAAGTTCGAAGTTGGTCTAGGACTGCTTGAATACCCATCAGAAGAGTGGACCCTGAACAATCAGGTAACCCTTCTCAGGATTCATGGCTATGGAGGTCATGAGCTGATGACCGTCTTGCTAAAAAGAGGTCAAAGTCCCTTCGTGGTGCTCCATCTTGCTCAAAAGGGGACCAGACCAATTCTTGTAACCACCAAAAGTTCTAAAAAGAGGGATGGATTCTAAAAGTCTTTATTCTCAACGTGGCATGGGTATGCCAAACTTCTCCACTTTGCCTGCGAGAAAGGGCAAGAGAGTTGCTGATGAACCCTTCTTAGTAAGCTAATTCAGCCTGGGGGCATTCCACAATACATTTTTCAGGTCAAAGTGGTGGGCGGGGGGGACCCCAAAATTATTACCCACAAAGTTCTTCCTCCATTAAGAAAACTGGTGGTGTTTCAACTGATGACATCTGAAATTATTGAACATAAAACAATATACCGAAAATCAAGAACCATGATTCACGATAACTCGTAATTTGATACAAAATGTCCTCTATGATCGTTTGAAACTCAACAGCCTTGTGTTTCCCACCGTGCTCGTACGTTATTCGGTTGAATCAAGCTGACGGGATTCTCTGTGTCCCCGTCACACATTTCTATGGGCGCTCGATGAGAATCCGGCTTTGCTGCTTCCAAGGGTGTGCGACGCTCCCTCTGGTTACGGCTTTGAGCTCATAATCTGACATTTCCAAAGGATGGAAATCCGATGCGAGGAACAGAAGCTTTGTCGTTCGTACGATGAAGCTTTGAGAAACTTTCTGTGGCAAAGTCCTTCCTAAACTCTGAGTTATCATGCAGAAAACAATGCGCGCGGAGTCTTTATGTCCTGTATGATGGAGGATTGCAACTTTAACTGAGCATTGTTGAAACCGTATGAAGCCTGTCGTGTGTCATGTGTGATTCTTAATGATTATTTCAATAGCAACATTACGGTTGTAGGTTGCCGTCCCATGAAACGCTCTTCCTCCAATTGCCACTTACCAATGGCAAGTAAGAGGAAAGCGCCCTCGGGAATACCGTAATTTATTTTTTGGGCCCACACCGTAACTTCGGGGGTTTGGTCCAATAAATATATTTATATGGGTTGGCTAATGTTATGGGTCCAGCTAATGTCCTCCGTAAATTCGTCCCTTAAGTCTTGCAGTGCAGGGCATGAGTCAAGATGTGGACAAAAATCACACCAAAACTATAGAAATTATAAGTATTCTGGATTCGAGAATCTCGCTATAACATTTCATAACTGCCCTGGGAGGGTCTTCCATATAAGAGACACATACACTTTGATCGTCCCTTAATATTAGCGTAATTTAGCTTCTAACACCAGGCCTTCAGGACGACCCTTTAGGACAATCTCCCCAAAACCCCCGAACCACACGCCCCTCGAAGCAATAATCATTTTCACAGGACGTGCGAACAAGACCTAATATAAAACCTTCGTTTCCTCCCCTCGACTTTTCTCTTATTTAGTTTTCCCTGTGGAAATAATATCACACCCTCCTGGGGGGTCTCACCCCCTTGACGGATCGGGTATATTGGCCTCTGAGTAACCCCCACCCCTCCTATTCATCCCTAGACCCTCGAAAACCTCCCTGGTCCCCCAAACTCCTAAACGCGTCCGTATAATTAGTGTGGATCTGTCCCTGGCCAGATGCTGGGAAGGGTAATCCCTACAAATGGCGCCTCTACAGTCATTTAGTCAGTCAGACGTCATCTGCTACCGACACTCTTTTTTTTCTTTTTCTCATCTTGTCTCCCTTCAACCATCAGTCACGCTACCCAATTTAAAGGGTTCCTTATCGAAAGGGCTAGCGCTTCTGCTTATTTGGCCAAAACAAACTGGGAATCAGTCGACGCTCTTTGTTAAATCCTAATCGATTCTGTTCAGCTTGCCGTGACGGTGGTTGACGGTGAATCACGTATCAGAAGCTTTAGTTTAGAGTTCCTCATTCTCGGTTCTTTGTCCTTACCAAAGTTGGTTTTACACTTTCACTTCGATACATACTTAACCCTTAGTGTGTATACAGTGTCTGACAGACACCTATTTAAGTTAATTCATGCTGTTGGGCAGGTACGTATACACACTGAGGGTTAAGTACCTATTAAGGTTAATTTCAAGTAGGTTTCAAGTAGGCTGAGCATTGCGGTGTCAAGATCGGCGCTGCTGAAAGGTGTACTTTTCGTACGTTGAGGGCAGGGTGCGATATGGAGTCCTGCTATGGGGGAACTTTCAGGTGCTGTCCGTTTGTTTTGTCAGCTTTTGAAGGCAATTGTACGGATCATCAAGGGTGTGGAAGCGAGAGCCCACGCCAGGAATATTTTCCGAGAGTTGAATTTGTTTACGCAACCTGCTCTATTTGCTATTGCACAGCTCACGAGGGTTCCAGCTTCGATTGAAGATCACCCCAGCTCGCTGGTCGGAAGTGCATGACCACAACACCCGATCTCGTCATAATCTGGCCCACGACCCGCCTTCGGACCGCTCGCGCACAGAGAATGGACTCAAACCATCTGGGAGTTATTCGGTTACTTGTTTGTTGTTATTGTTTCTTTTTAGCGCATAACTTGCTTGTTGTAGTACCTAGATGTTTGTTATGTACTTTTATATTGTACGGCAACAATAAAATATAATGATAATAATAATGATGATACTAATGATGATACTGGTGTACTTTTATCTCGGAATACATGTATGGTGCTTCAAGTGTAAACATCAATCGTTACACTAAAAATGATTTATTGAATCGATGACGTGTGTTGGTGATGGGTGGGCCTGGGGCAGACTCGGCCTCGCTCGGGGGTGGCTCTCCTGGTGGTCGGTTCTCGGACGACTGTGTGCCTCTTCGGGGGTGCAGGCGCACTGCTGAGCGTGGCTTCCATGCAAGTGTAGGTGAGCTATCTACCATTGTAGCTGTACATCGATTTTTCGTTGATAATTTTGTACTACCTACCACTAGACTATACCTACCACCTAATTTGTTGACAATTGTAATATAGGTACTGCATGTATGGCAGCAAATAAACATCTATCTATATATTATCTATGATAATCTGAGTGCATAATCGTTCAGCATGAGGCTCTTATGATTTCAATGGAGCATCGGTTTTTCAGATTTTGGTTGGAGCGATTGAAGAGTGTACTTTGATATCACTTGTGAAGCCCCTTTTTTATTAGGTACCCTATGTACGAAGGTATGTATTCAATTTATAGAAAGATCAGTTCTCGATGACAAACTAAATGAGTCAGGCAAGATAGGATGGTTGGATTGGGTAAAGAACGCAGCGTTGTTTATGTTTTTCATCTCCCTGGTAAATACTTCGGGTAAATAACATCTGTAAATAATACCTATACATTTCAGAATAAATTAGGTCCTCCCATCGTATTGATTACCTCGTAGCGCAATCATGTAAATCGTGGCCGTTCAATACAAGTTGTCTCGAGATTAGCAATAAACAACAGCTTCCTACTATCACCCTGAACTAATGTTTAAACTGTCAGGCGCTAAAGGGGTTGCAGTTCGGATGCCGCTGTTTGTACAGCTGTCTGAGAATAATTGATGCCAATTTACCTTGGGGAAACTCCATCCCATTTTCACCCCCTCGCCTGCACTTATTTACGCGGACGATTCTAATTTTCGAGTGAAGCGGAATTAGACCGTCGCGAGTAGGGCACAGTGAATAATTTAACCTCTATTCATTGGATGAAAATTTCTAGTCGTGTACTGTGGGTTAAAACGCTCGTCTAGATAGAATATTTTATCAGTGGAGGAGCGCCAAGCTGTATTATTCGCTACAGAGTTAGGTGCAACCTAATCCAGTTATTTCAAAGTTATATGGTTACATTTCTGTTTTGAATGGTCACCTCGTTGCAGGACCATACTACTGGAGCAACTAAAGTAGATTAGATGATTAATTTGGAGGATTAAATAATACAACTCAAGCTTGCAGAATTTCCCATTCATATAGTGTCACAATTTATTATTAAAAGTCTCTTGAATCTGAGAAGCTATTTTAGCAACCAACGAAAGAACCTAAATTCGGTATGAACCTAAGTAAATTGGTTATATTACTGTGAGTACAGTTGATAATAAATATATGTACTGGAATGTATTCGATGTATTGAATCGGAATTAAATATACCTACGGTAGATTTTTGTTTAATTTTAATTTTCGCCTGAGGATGACAAAACTGCTAAGGAAGTCCAATAAAACATTTTTAGACCACCGACACGGTGACTTCTTCTTCTCCAAGAAGACCCCAAAATTCATCGTTGCCAACCGAGAAATTTTTAATTTTCAAAAAATATGTACCTACTACTACGTAGGTATACAAGACGTTAGCAATGCTGAAAGAAAAAAAGTTCCATTCATGCATCATGCAGCATGAGTTGATGAGCGAATTTTCAAAGAGTAATTTGGAGGTTGATTCTTATAGGAAATTTCACGCTGATTCCGAATATATGCCACATAATTATGTTCCTATGTTCAAGATCGTAATTTACACCAAAAACATAAAACCACATTTTTAGCATTTTTGTCTCTACATTTTCAAAAATTGAACCTTTGGAGTACTCCACAAATTTTGGCCAACGAACTCATCCTTTCTTTTAATATTATTAAAACATTTAATAATATATATTTATTAAAATATTTATAAGACATTTTTACTTTTTTTTAAGCTCGATTCCAGGGTCAGATATCGTCTAGAGTGACACATATATATATATATATATATACCTATGGGATCGTTTCAAAAGATCTGAAACAGATTTCCACGAAAAAACATTTTCAAAAATTTGCATTACTAAAATTTTGAAGCCATTGCAAAAGCTTCATTTTCTTATAAAATTCGCTAATTTACGTGTAAATTTGCTATTTTTTGAGGTACTTTTTCATCTCAGTTCTTGAACCTAGGTATACAATCTTGTAATTGTAAAATCTTGTAAAATTGTAAAATCTTTTAAATTGTAAATTCTTGAAAAATTGTAAAATCTTGTAAAATTGTGAGATTCCCGTTGAATATCAACAGCAGGTAAACATATACTTTTGTTTGAAAATTTTATTATTAACAGTGGGTTGGCAGCACTGTAGTTAAGGCACATGAGAGTAGAAATAGTTTTGAACACTGAAGTGATCCGAAATTGGTTCCGTCTCGTTTATTCAGTTTTTATCGAACGCCACGCAGGAGCGATAACGCCCCCACACGTTTGCCAGACTTGAGGTAGAAAAAAAGTCGAAAGAAAGAAAAAAGGATAATAAAGTGCCCGCCACTTGTCGGAGCAAATGGTAGATGCAACAGATAAATGGTCAGAAGACCTGTTAGACCAAGATGTATGGTTGGGTGTCACATAAGTACACTATAAATTGCTTCTTTCGCCTAAATTGGGGGCAATGAACACTCGAGGGAGTATCGTCAATAGAATACGTCCTGCTTCTCTCGATGATGTTTCTAGAAAAAGCGATTCCTCTTTGAACAACTTCACTTTCACACCAACGGAGCATATTATAATAATCCTTTAAATCACGTTCTTCCAATCAGGAGGTGCATAAGATCATTATTTATCAAAATCGGATTCGCATACGAGGAAAAATAGGATGGGTAGGAAAAATAGATTGGAATAGGTAGGAAAAGTTGGAAGAGGTAGTTACTTAGGTACCTACATCTAAAAACTCTCAATTTTTGAATTATTACAAATAATTTTGAATTCTAATTCTGAATATATACACCAATTTTCAGTAAACAATAATATAATTCAAAATTCTGGAGGAATGTTCCGATGGAACATCGTCATCATCTTAAGCCAATCAATAAATAAAATGGTTGAAAATAATTATTATTAAAATTAAGACTTGAGTTATATATTATGGCTGTTCTAAGAAGTATGATTAATATAACATATATAAATAAATATTCCAAATCCTAATAAATTATTATAACCGCATTTCAAACAATGGTCCCCAAAGATGTCAAACGTGGGGTAGGTATGAGATTCGTCAGTTTTTATAAGCCGTCAGGACCGTTTGTATAGTTGTCAGATATTATTTCTACCATGGTCGGGACCAATGTTTTACAAGCATTTCTAGTGTCAATAACACTATTATAGTGTCAATAAAAATTAGAGTGTAACTGAAAAGTTGGCTGTTGAACACTAATTAGAAAAGGGTTCAAGTTAACTATTGTAGAGGAGTATACTGAATGTTTCGGCACCTACCTATTCAATACGCGTATATATTTGTAGGGAATCCTCGTTCAGCGAATGATGGAAGGAATAAACATTTTCTCGTTAAAGTACAACCAAAGACTTGGGTTCAACGTTGTCAGAATAGTGTTGAACACTTGCCCAGGAGCACATTGGTCTCCTTGAGAAGTTACTCAGGTAAATGGAGGGATTCGCACAGTTATTACTCCCCACCAACCTGTTTTATCAGCGTTTGAAGTGACCCCGATGATTCTCGAGTGATGGATTGTAATTCGAGGATGTTTACACAGTCAAGGCTGTAAGGTTGGGGTGTTCACAAAGGTCGTGATCCTGGCCTGGTCTACTCTCGCGGTAAGTAGGAAGCAAGTAAGTGGCCCTGATTAGCATTGTCTATTACCAGAGCGGAGCAGATGTACGGAGCTGGCTTTTCCCCCAGTCAACTTGCCTCGCCTTGCACTTTGTGCGGGCTAACCGCGGAACCCCGGTTAAGGATTATCCCTAATGCCTCGCCTAAGATTATAATGAAATGCTCTACGTAACTAATAAATTAACCGTTTCTACGACCACATCGAGCCTAGTACAACCGAAACATCTGGGTTCAACGTTTGGCTTTAAGTTAGCAGAAACTTGCTATCATTAGCCTAACCGTAATGTGCGAGTCCTCATATTTCCGAACATTAATTACTGCACTTAATATTGATTACCTCAGACAATATTTCAAATGAGAAATTATCAAACTAGCACTCAATAAAAGTTAATTCATTTCTGTAAAATATACCACTTATAAAAATTATATTCCTTTTGTTTTCATTTGCTCACTAACAACTCTCCTATCAAGAAATTCAAACCGTTTCATAATAATGATTAAGTACAATTTATATAATAAATAATCAATTGTGTAGGTAAATAACATTCCAATTCAAATATATGTCAAATATCTAAGAATAATGAGTTTTTCCTTATGCTTTATTGAGTTCATTACAAATAGCAACGCCCGCTCGTCCAAGCGGCAAGGATCACTAAGCTGATCGAGTATGTTCATTCACGTTCGGGTGGAATCTACGCATTAATTTCAACATTCAAATTTATGTATTTACTCATTATGGTAGAGTATAACTATGTAGATAGGTCGGTACATAATACATACATGCGAAATACGAGCCTAAGACCAATATGGTAGATACATAACATGTGAGATATCAAGTCAACAAGCTCAATCCATATTTACCCTGCGTTGAAAAGCGAGAATTCACGCTATTAGATACGGAGCCCCGGCTATGGTCCGCCGTCTGATCAAACGTTTCGGAGTCTAAAGCCCTCCCCCCTCAGGCCCGAATGTGACCTGGAGTATTAATATGTACACTGCGTTTTGAGACACACATATTTCAGAGCCCAAAGTACCCTAAGGGCAGGTACCACGATTATGAGGGACTCTACTCTCTCTCTCTCTCCAACGGTAAATATACGGGATGTACGGACTCATCCCATACACGAGGTCTCAGAGATGGAAACAGATAAAGTCCTCGGCCTGACAAGGCGTGATTATAGAAAGAAATGTCTGACGAAAGGGATTATTCAACCTTGAGGATTCGTTCGGTGCTTTGGGTGTTCCTCGGTCCCGGATCGCAAATCGTAAAGATTCTGTAGACGAAAAAAACGTGGTCCGCCGAACGGTAGGTGGCAATTACAGAACAGGTGGTTAGTGGTGAAAAAATCGATTTACGACTGCGAATCATCGATTATTTCAGGTCTAAACGCCCTAACTCCTTGCCAGTTCACGGTCAATGCTTGATTATGGCTCTTGAAAGACCTACAGTTCGTCAAACGTTATTTATACACTGGCTAGCATTATTACCAGTGCGTCGCACAGGCTAGTAATGGTTATTGTTTGGTTGCAATGTCGTCAATATGCTGAACTTTACCAGGCAGGTCTGGAACTTTGACTGTTTATCTCATCTATTTCGTTAATTCAACTCAAAATACCTTGTTCCATTATAAACAATAGGTAGGTGCCAGTGGTATTCTTTTTGAAGAAGATAACTTGTATACCTAAAAAAACATCATGCCTCAATCCCTTTTCTTCTTTTCCAGTCCTCTTCCCTAGGTTGGTACCGTAATCTTGTGACTGGCTCCTTCGTGATTAACCTATGCAATCTTCAGTCAAGAAGACAGAGGGTTGCAGCTGCATTATCCTCAGAATGAACAGTCACGTCTGTTCTCCCTATACCGTACCAGCCCTTCAGTAGCTCCCTGCCTCAACCACAACCACTAAGGTTATACGGCAGTAATCATCACAATAGGTTGGTAGAACTTGTGTCAATTGGACTGCCATAGTTCCAAATAGCTGCATGAAGTCGCTGGTAAAAAGTTGATGGATTGGCTGCGAACAGTTGATGATGCAATGAGGGTTGGCCAATAAGCTGGCCGACAAAGTGATTCGGCAATGGTAAGTGGAGTGATATGGAGAAAAAACGTTTGCCATGAATCCAGGCAAAACAATCTCAAGAGGGCAGAGAAACGTTCAAAATAGTGCTCCATAAATAAGTACATATACATCATCCATGAGATACTAAGTATACCTAATCAGATAATAATAATTGGCGAAGACAGAATTGGCGAAGGCTTAAATTCGTCCTGCTTCATCAATCTGTAGAGAGCGAACGCAATGTAGACCAAACTGACCTCAATCATCCTCCTTTCTCTGAGACCAACGTGTTAAAGTGTTGTTAACTCTGGCAACATATCAAAAAGATGGAAACTGGAAATGAAAGGGAGCGTTAGGGGTAGTTATCAGAACGTGCCCTTTCCGGCCTCTGGAGAGCAATTATTGCCAAGTTACGAGATATCGAGGGTGAGGTGATGGGAGGGGGGCATCAAATAGGACTTAGGCCGACCCTGGAAGGTAATGTGGAAATCATAGCAAGGAACTTACGCAGATGCGCTTTTCGTCGCAGATGGTCCCCCACCACACTGGAAAGTTCGACTGGAGGAGCTGACAGTTTTCCCAGCACTGAAACAAAGTTAAAACGGATTTAGATAAATTATGAAAAGTTGGAAATTTTCGAGTACAGCACAAATAATGAACATTCAGAAATACTAGTGAATCGTCTGTCATCTCTAAGGTGTGGACCCAGGACATACAATCCTCAAATGTTACAAAACTGTAAACATTATAGAAGGGTAGGTAGATGTTTACATACATGTCTCTACTACACAGAGTGACCCACATTAAGTGCCTCGTAATCATAGGATCGATACTTCAATAATTAATATTGCAACAAGAAGTTCCTCTCAGAAAATTTTTAAAAACCTACAATTTTGTTTCCATTTATTTTTATTTTTATTTAACTAAAAGGTCATAGCTCCCTCAACGCACAGTGTGTCATTAAAATGACTGATTTGATTAACATATTGTAGGAGCAACAATAATTTCCTGCCTCCCTGACGCTACATTTTAGATTAATCAGATTTATCTAGTAAAAAACTGTAGCTAATGAAGAGGGAAATTTATCAAATATGCAGAATCACGATTAAAATTACCTATCCCTGCGAATAGAGACAACACTTAAATTAAAAAAAAACAAATAATAATCATGCCATTGGAACGAGGTGAAGCGTGGTGTTTTAACCATTATTTTATTGTTCTTGAGCAATAAAAATAGATTCCTTAAATTTAAGATAGGTATAATTCACTTTTCAGTACAATTTCTCACCCATTGAACCAGATGTACAAACATTCATATAATATCATTCGGGGGATAGGAAATTTAACGGTATTTCCAAGAGTTCACAAATTTTTTATTCACATTTAAGGACTTGTGGTCATTTTTTAGTTTTTAGCTAAAAATCTTGACTGAAATATCTTTAAAACGAAGCGTGTTACTAACAAAAAGTAGGTTTTGTTGAAACTTATTTTATTATTATGCATGATTATAATATTAGGTATGATGCGAAGGGACTCGAAGTTTTCCGTGGTGCTCAACGTAGGTAACAATGTAATAGGGATATCGTACCTATGGAATCAATATGAAAAAATATTCCACTGATATCTCCTCAACTACGAAGAATAAAAGGAAGGACAATGACTGGAAGTCCGTTAATTCGTATTCGAAAAATCGGAAACACGCGCATGCACTCAAGTCTTGGCTAATTCAGTTGAACATCAAGGCTGTTACATGTACAGATTATAAACGTCAGCCATATATGATTTACCGACCGTGGCCAGTTAATGGATTAATAAATTTATTCAAATTAAAAGGCCGCCTCCCTGCAACGGATCCAATCCAGTTATGAGGTGACCAGTACCACAGGACCACACAGTAGTCGCATTCAATATAAATCATCGAATTTTTGTTTTCGTATTTTGAGTTTGGTTTTATTGGTCGTGTGTGGTCCATTCATTAGGTTGGGATTGATAAATTGCTCCTCTTCTTTGACTCATATTTCGTATCGAATTCAGATTCTAGTGTGAATAGAAACCAATACACCGTAACTAACAAGTTTTTCAAGAAGTCCGATAGAGTCTAGATTACAAGAAGGTCGAGAAAGAATCGTAGACAATGAAAACATGTGCATAATAAGGAGAGGTGCGACAACTAAGCATCTGCAGTAGGTCACAATGTTACACGTAAACAGTCTGACAGTTGGAAGAACCATTTCGGTTCAATGATTTGATTTCATAGCAGGTAATGCCACAGGTAGCAAGGATGAATCAGAAAAGCCGATTTCAGCCACTTAGCAACTTCTCTCACGAGAGCTATTTCCACTCGGCGGAGTAAAAACTACAACTTGGGGCTTTCAAGAACATTTTGAATGGAATAATGGATGACAGGATGTATCGTGAAACAAAACTTGATATTGAAGAGAACAAACTAGGCACGTGGCAGATAAAAGTAACTTGTTTCAACGCATTGTTAAAAGATAAATGTGAAATAGCGGATACCATAACTAATCGTTCAAAGAATAGGTACTTTTCCTTTTATGTGCGGTCAATCCCATCACAGGCTTTAAATAGTTTCCAATTAGTAAATAGTTAGAACTTACTTTAGGTATACATTGCAATAGATTTTATCAGTGTCTGGTAAGGCCTTTGGTAAGGAATTTAGTAAGGCCTTACACAAAGTGATGTCGCTAACTCCACACCCATCGGTTTTGGAACCCTCAGTACGTAGCATTTGGCTCACGTTACGCCCAACCGAATGATTTGCACTAGCATTTTCAATCAGGCATGGTTGTGCAATTTATGTATTTTTTTGTTTCATAAAAGTAAATTGGTAGGCTAGTGATTTATGGTATTTGTTACGACTCTATATTCTACTTCATATAAATTAAGCCCATACCAGGTATTCCTGTTAGTACCATGACAACTAAATCAAATACCTACAGTTTAGTATATTCCCTCGCGATAACTGTTTTGCCTTCGTACTATATATCATATTATGATCCTTACATAACTGAATCGTGGATATTCAGTGATTTCACAGTGACATAATCTTGGTACTTATTGTACAACAATAAAGTCCCCCACACTTTGAGCAAAGCTTGTTGATTTTGTGGGAGAGTCTTGGTGAATCTAGATTGATTCACAAAGCTGTCATTTAAGTTGGGACTCCAAAATCAATTGTATATACTTTGTATTACAAGAATTTGTTGAAAAGGTTGTGGTGCCAATTTATCAATGTTTAGAGCTTTTCGAGCCTCAATTTTGGGGTAACTCTACGTTCTTAGCTGATGAAATAAGGACCGTATCGTCAGGAAATACGATATATTAGAGCCCTCCATGCGCACGTATAGCAATAACGGCTGGATGAAAGAAACAGTAAGGTGATAAGTGGTATTTGATTCCCTCAAGTAGTACGAAGTACTTTTCCCAAACCTTACCCCTCAATGCCCAAGTAGGGACTGATTCATTTTTGACATCAATAGAGATGGAAAAATTATACAATACCATGAACCTCCCTTTTTGAAATATGGCAGACAGCTGAAATATTATACTTAGCAAGATGTAGATATTGAAAAATCTAATCACTCATCATTGACTCTATCATCGCAACTTACTACAATATTCATCTTATTACCCTTCCTAACGAGCTAATCAGAATCTTTCCGCATCTACATCGTTGACAGGAAAGAAAGCACCACACAGACTTCTGGCTACGACTGACTAGGTAGGAACCACAAAACGTGTGAAACATGAAAAAACCCGAATGATGATTTTCCTCCAAACTATTACAATCATACCTACTTAATATTATTTTCTACTAAAATTGAATTAATATAATTTATTACTTCATCAGAAGTATGTGTACTGTAACTGAATGGTATTTATACCTCTGCCAGTCCGTCGAAAAATTGTTGTCATAAGAGTGTCGTACTTAAGTACTTCCTGCACATTATCATGACATGCTCTACGCTGTCTATCTCTCCACACAAGCTGCAGTCGTTGAATCCGCAAGCCCTATTTTCCTTATTAATACATATCTTTCCTCCATATTTTACATCATAAACTAGCTTATTATTATTATATCTATTATTGTATATTAAATACCTATCTAAAAAATATTGTTTAATTAATTTTAATCGTAAAAAATCGGATTTCAAGCTCAAAAGAAGGAAAAACCCGAACCTTCTTGCTGCATTATATTTTTGGTGTCTGTCAACAACTCAACCACATTATATAATTATGTTGGAGCTGAGTACCACCTGATCATGCGCGTCTGGTCGGTGGACCACCTAAGAACATCCAGTGGACCACCCAAGAACTTCTAGCGGATCACCTGTTGGGGACCAGCGTCAAGGCGACCGCATTTGGCACGCCAAAGGTCAATGGTAATGACGATGCGAACTCTCAACCACTGTTGGTGTTGGGCATCCTTTGTTTACAGTCTCCCAGGGCAACCAACCCCCGGGGAACTGGGGCGTGCCTCGCGGACCGCCAACAACAACACTGACGCCCAATACAACTTCTCGCGACCCGATTTCCTCTCGGCAAACACTCAGTAGCGATCCATCGGAACCCTCATCACAAGTACCTTCTCCTACCTGCCTCTTTCCATTATTTCTCCGTTGTTTGAGCTCGAGAGGCCGGATTTAGGCCTTTAGGCCCGCTTCCCCATTTATTTTTCGGTCCGAATCCCCCTGTCTCGCAGAGAAAACTCTCTGTGATAAAATATAACGTACTAACGTAATCCAAACGGAATGTAGAACTCACGAAAATCTATACGTACATCCTCAGAATACATTGCTTACAATTCGATCAATATTGCACAACATACTTACATGAGTAAAAGCAACATAGTGTGACATAGTCGAAAATCAATGATTGGTTTCGATGTTCCCTCTCCCTGCAGTTTATTGAAACAACTGACATGAGGTTATGATCCCGAGAAGGTTTATTTCTTCCCTAATAGTTATACGACATTCAGAAGCTCAGGAAATTGAAATGGGTGATGGGATATCATCATGGCAGGCGTTCTTCTTTCGCTTGGTTCATATAAATTTAAGTAGGTAACATTTTGAGAATTACAACGCTCAGGCTCTTTAGCATGGAACATGCTTTAGCCTTGAGCTAACTACCCGAAAACACCACCAAACTGTCACCGCCTAACTGTCACCTCCTGACTGTCATCACCAAACTGTCACCACTAACTGTCACAAAAAGAGCGGCTAAAGTATATTCCGTGTTTCCTGAATTTTAGCCATAGACCCAAAGCAAAAGCATCCGGGGGTGCCCGAAAGGCCGAGTTTCATTTTTAGAAACATTTTCCTATCGCTTCACCCAATAACGAAATTGTGGACTTCTTGTAGCAAGGTTGCCATCTCCCTTTTTCTGAAGGTAGGACAAACCACGTGAAAATCTAGGACATCCACCAACTAATATAGGGTAGACCACATAAAAATGTAGAACCTCTTGTGGGACATGTTACCTACCTTAGTTCATAATAATTAAAGTATGAAATCATAAGCCTCTTTTTCTTCAACAGTTACCGATACTTTGAAAACAGAGATTTGAACCTGGGAAAATCACATAATAAACTCAGGAAGCATTGAGGTTGCAAAGAGTAACAACCAATAAATAAAATAAATCATCGAATATTTTATCAGAACGAAAAAACAAAACAAGAAATTATAAATTACAGTTTCAAAATTAACCAAGTATACAAAGGGCAAAGGGGTTTCTAAAGGATGGACCAGTCTGTTTTCCGGGCTCATTACGTACTCTAAGAAAAATGAAAAATACGTACTACTTATCAACTACTCCTACTTAATCGATAATTCTACATCGATCTAGCCTACCGCCGACTGGCCAAACTGGCACTAACTTTGTTATTTCAAATGGGAACCCTCATTTTGTTATGCTGATTCGAATTCTATGCGAAATTCACTGAATAATAGGCATGTAACCAGATGTTTTATGTCACTTCCAAAAGACCAAAAACTGCTGAAGAATGAAATTTACTCCAAAATTAAATGCAACCCATTATTTTAACTGTTTTTTTTCATGAGGAATGAAGTGGTGCCATTTATTTTGAATTTCGAGTGCATAATTTTCGACTTTTAGAACCCAAAATTTCCGTCAAATATCGTTATGGGGTAAAAGTAGGTTTACCCAAATTGGATGTTTTTCAAACAATTCAGTTTTACCCAGTACCAGCTCTCCATTACAGTTGAAAGTTATGTGTCACATTTAATTTCAGAGAAAATTATATTCTTTGGGCAATTTCAAACATTTTTGGCCAGTTTTTGGAAGTGAAGCGAAAAATCGGGTACGTGTTTATTATCCATGAAATTTTGCGTAGAATCCGAATCTGCATTAAAAACAATGGGGTTCCCAATCGAAGTAACGGGTAGCCAGTTTTGGCCAGTCGGCACAGACTAGATCGACAGATAGTTATCGATTGAGTGGATGATAGGTATTTTTGGTTTTTCTTGAATGCGTAGCTAATAAGCTCGGAAAAATACTGGGATCCTTTGGTATCCTTAGGATTTAGTGCACATAAAAAAATAAATTTGCATATTCCGCATTCAAAAATTTTGACGAGCACTTTGGAGAAATAATTATTGTTGATGTTTGCGAAGTGTGTGAGAGCTTTCACACGATACAACAAGTGCAAAACGTATAATGTAACATCGCAGCCACGAGGGGAGGCGCGAGATTAATATTTCTGGCAGAGAGTGTCGCAGCGATATTGTTTCACCCCGAGAGAAATCATTTGTTGCTGGTTGGCCGTAATCCAGTTAAGAGTGTTTGTCGGAGAGAGTTGGGAAGGTCCCGAGAAGGGCCAAGTTTGCCCAACAAGCCCGCCCTCACCTACCGCCTAGGGCTATCAGCCCTTCCTACCCACTTTCCGCGATTTCATAGCTGCGAGAGAAGCTGATGGGATTGAAGTTTCTGGGGTGTAGTTTCGCTCTTGAGAGGATTTTATCGACGAAACAAACGGGGGAAGGGATGATCGGTGATGACAAGACGAGTGTCAGGTAGATCGACTCTGCTACTAGATTGTTTCGATCAAGCGCACATCTAGCTCTACATTATTGGCAACGACTTTGAGGCTTGAATTATATAATTAAATTCATCAAAAAATATATAATTAAATTAAGATCCTGCAGATATACAGATTTTTCGATCATTTTTAGGGGGAAAGCTAGAAAATGCTGCAAGTTTGTTTCGACCAAGCGTATATCTAGATCCAGGTACATTATTGGCACCACTTTTGAGCTTTGAATTATATAAAAAGAAACCGGAGTCAATGAAAAACTTTGTCTACTTCCACGAAAATAATGAGTTACAAAGTTAAATCGATTACGACGGTTAGGCCATCATCACGTTGGATTCTTTTTATTGAAATGGGTTTTCACAACTTCATCGCGAGCGATTCAATTCGTGCTTGAATTCTATAATTAAATTCATCAAATGTATAATTAAATTATAAAATCCTGCATATATTACACAGATTTTTTAGATACCTAGTTTTCAGTGGAAATGCTAGAAAATGATTGTGAAAATGAATTGTTTTGATCAAGCGTATATCTAGATCTCCGTATTGGCACCGATTTTGAGGCTTGAATTACCTATATAGTTGAATTCATTGAATAGATAATTAAAATATACGCATTGTTAGATGAATTTTTAGGGGGAATGCTACAAAAAATAGGAGAAATACGTCGTTCTTAGCGCGCTTTCTCGAAATTGAATCGAGGGATTTTGAGAAAATTCATATTAGTTCCTCCTTCCATAGTGGTTTACAAAGTTCTCAATATCCGTTGTCATCGACACGAACCGTAACGATTGTTTTTTTATGGATATTAATCGTTCGGGTGAAGATTAATTATTCAGTTTAATCACCAAGTATAACTCGAATTCCTGCTAAATATTCAACGGACGACGAGAGAGTTCATTTTAAAATCTCTTTAGCAACAAAGAGCAAGATGGTAATTCTCTGTATAATGGGGAGGATAGGGCGAAAGTGGTATTGCCATTCAGGTCGGGAATCTCGGAAGTATTGATTTGGACGGAGTAGAAGACCCTCTCAAAATGATCGGGACTCCTAACGATCAAAATTTGCACAGGTCACAAGCGATAAACGTAGATCTTGGCCCCATAAGTGGGGTTGAAGAGTAGGTACCTACTGCAACATCACCAACGGAATGAAATATGGGAAGAAATGTGAAAATCAGGAGGTCAAGTCAAATCATAGGAACAAGGTGATTGATGGGATCCCATTGGCTACTTCCTCATCATAAATCGAAACTTGATGTTCAAAATTTCCCGTATAAAGGCCCAGGCCTTTTCGTATTATTATACCTTTCAAATAGTGAGTTCGAACGCCACAATTTTTCATGCACCCTCAACGGCCAATAATTATGAATTTTCACAATAAACGTCACTCATTAGTGAGTGATGTCCTAAAAATTAGTCAGTTTTGAGGTTACTGGAGAACATTGCACAGCACATGGCTGTTTCAGGTATAAAAACTAGTAAGTGAGCACAAAATTACGGTTTCAGCCCAAAATTCCCAAATAAGAATAGCCAACGCAATGGTAATGTTTGTATGGGACCGAAATCGCTTAAGGCGAAATGTCCCATGTTTAGTTCCAAAAGCTGCTCTGTTGATCCGATTTTGAATCTGGAAACTGATTTGGATTCTGCTAGCAAAACTCTATGTCATGGATACCTGAAATTTCGAAAAATGTTAAAATTTGAGCAAAAAATTCTGCGCACCATGGAAGACGATTTAAAAAAATCGAAACTGAATGTACAAACCTACGTTTGGTGATAACATTCACAAAAAGCTTTGCAGAATGAAAATCGGTCCACCCGTTCCAGAGAAAAACGGAAATTAATTTTGCCCCCCGATAGTACAGCCATCTATCGAAAAAATGTCTCACTAAAATGAGGGACATTTCGCCTTAAAATCTGTTTCGGTTCCTCCATTGGTAAGTAGGTACTCGTACGTATGAAGAATGTGAATGGTTCACTAAAATCTGCTTAATAGGCATACTATGGCGCATGCATTACTGAATTTTTAGGGCGTTTGGGAGAGCCATTTGCAGTTGGACGGGATTTTTACGGGACCGTTAGGCCTTTTGGACCCTCAAAAGAACTTATATAATTTTTTTGGTCAGCTTAGTAGCGACTACCAACACCTGAATCATGCCTTAAAACGAAACCCAATAGAAAACTATAATATAACTCACAAATCCTTGTACGATCATACGTAAATTAGAAGAAAAAAAATCAATCTCCAACATTGATCAATATTGTTGATACCTAATAGATTTCAGCTTAGAAAACATAAATAGCCCTTTCACAACTTTTCGAACAAGATACAGCGAAATTAATACAGCCACTCTTCGAATGCCGCTAAACGATAAAAGAGGTTTTGAAGGCTTGCGAAATCTTCCTCCCGGGTGAGAGGCCTTCCTCAAATTGGTTCATTTAGGAGGAAAACACGTTTGAAAAGCGCTGAAGTAGACAGATTAGGAGCTCGCTGGTCTGCCTAACGCGGTAGTCGGTAAAAAGGAATGAGTCGGTAATGTGGCCTCACGCCCGCGGGAGGGGGAAAGCTTGAGGTACAATTACTTTCAGTCTTAAGAGGATTTACCGCGTTCGCGTCCTCTTTTTCTGCCTCCTATACCATTTTCATTGTACCGTCTTTTACCAGAGTCACTCGACTCATTACGAATAACGACGCCTCTACTGGGATCTCAAACGTTTTCGTCTACGTATGTTGTGGTGGACAGGCAGGTTAACGCAACGTCACTTCAAGATGGGATCGGGAAATAAGCTCCTGAGGTCGTGTGTTCGAATCCCGGCTCAGCTTGGTACAAATTGCGGCTCCTATGGGATTATGATCAATGCACACAGAGTTACGTGTAGCTAGAGCAGGGATGGATGCTTGTACGGGAACAGTGATGATATGATGTTGAGTTCAGAGGAACTAAAGGTATACGCAAACATAAAACAATATTAGCAATATTTATCCAAGACGCAAAAATACAACACCCAACTCTGATGTTGTCTAAAACATTGGGGAATGATAATTTATTACTGGTGTGGCTTCAACCCGATTTCTGGGCAAACCAGCAGTAATTTCAAGCTGAAAATTGGCACCAGGAGTTATGAAAGGCGCTGAATTGGATTTTGAGGTTAAAAATGAAACTTTCCTACCCATGCAAGTTCCCCATTATGTACCTACTATACGTTGCATTACGTTATGAAGGACCTGAAACTCTCGCACGATGATAATTACAGGTAGGCACATTTTAACAAGAAATAATGATTGAGAACCTCGTGATGTTTACTTCATACTAATACGAGTAGGATCTTTGCTAAAGGGTAATCTATACAGAATGTATAATAAACCGTTGTGTAGTAATTTTCAGTTTCCTCCATGAGGTTTTTCCTGGGTATTTTCCTCGGAAATATCCAGGTAGTAGGTAGCAGATACATTAAAATATTCAATCCGCTAACCCCCTGGTTAAACAAACTGGTGTTATAGAAATTTGAACATCATTATTAAGCGTACCTATGTTAAAATGTTAGGCATTTTTGGGACACAGAGAGGAATCCAAAATATTTTTGGAGAAAAGATTAAAATCAATCTTTTCAGAGGTAGGTATTTAGAAAGTACCGAATCCAGAAATTGAATTCGCTTTATTGGCGTCAGTATGACTAGGTACGTTTTCCTATATTCACGAGTCAGGAGTTATTCCACGCAGTTGCCGTCACAGAAAAGAAAATTAGTTTATAGCAGCCGTCGCTACACCCTCAGTTCGGCTCATGTCAAGGTGACAAGATCGCGTTCGAAGGAATGTATATTGAATCAGGCTGGCAATGTCGTGCGTCAGATCCCCTCAAAGGCGATTTACTCGCGAATTTTCCTTCGAGGAAGAGCGAAAAAAAACCACACGAGGCGCACGGCCGAGGGAGTTTCGCCGTACATTCAATTTGTGAAGTGTAGGGGGACCCTTCGCCACCAAATGGATTTGTAACCCACTGAGTCTCAGGTACAATGCGGGGAAGCCTAAAATTGAACCATGGTCATTAACTGGGGGTCCAGCTGTAGTCTGTGGGACAAGTCGTGTTCTTCCAGGGTTATTTACAGCTCTTGCTCGCCTTCCACGGGCATGTTTATCCCTCCCGACTCTTTTTCGTCGCCTACCCGAACTGAACGTCAAACTGGACACGAGACTCATTTAAGTAACAGATTCCTATACGATTTCCATTTTAGATCCACCATCACTATAAACCACTCCAATCCGTTTCTCTCTCACCAATGATGTATCCCATATAACACGTCACCTGTCAACAGCTGACATTCCATAAACAAGGAGATTTCACGGTAATGGGACCGTTCCTCCAACGCTTTTGTGTTTTTAGAAGTTTGGACGAGGGAGGTCGGACGCATTTTTAGGCCATTTAATGGAAACACATAAATATACATTTCACGTCACTCTCAGAGATGTCAATTCTGCTCTGGCTAATAAATGGTTGGTATATATATTTTGAAGATCGGGGCTCATAACTTACAACCCATACCACCTAGTACCACTTCGAAAGTTTCAAAATAATTTGCATCATGACTGGAATGGTCCACACGAGTAGCTGAAAGAATTGGATCAAACTTAAGAAGAGACACTTGATGAAAAAACACAGAGCATTGACTCCAAAAAGACGTATACAAGGCAGAATAATGGAGATAAGATGTAGATGTACCTACTGAAATCTACAACGACGATTAAATTGTTTGATAAACAAATTAATAATTAATTATTAAATGATAAATAATTATTAATTACATGAATTAATTAGTTATGTATGGGTTTGATTTGAGCAGTTCGTACACGTACTCTGTAAAATTTTAGTATAGCAGAGGTCGTGTAGGGTTGATGACCAGCGGCTTTGGGTTTTTCTCGGGCAATGAACTAGCCCATACGTTCATTATAGACGAGTATTCTGATAAGTTATATAAATTTGAATATAGTTGTACAAAATTTCATTACAATAATTATTTGGTATCATAAGGTATATAGAGTTCACAAACAGAACGTAGGTGTCAACTGCCATTTGCTAAAACGAAGGGAGTCTCGTTAGAGAAGGTCAAGATCTTCCCTCTCTTGAAACCAATGAATTAGTAAGGAATAATTAATCGATTACCCTAATGGATTATTTCACTATCGATTATTTTTCAAAGAACAATAAAAAGGGGAATGAACTGTTTCCGATTATCCGGTCTAGATTAAAGGAGAACCCCTTGGAGGCAGTTTCTCGTCTCTAAATAAATATTACCCCTTAAAATCCGCAGAGTTGGAAGGGAGAGGAGTAACCCGTGGCCCCGTTGAGGATCTCGCTTCTTCATCTTCCAGGAAAAACCAATTCTCGGAATTTATTTCAGAAGAAGAGGGGGGTGAGGGGGAGGGGGGGGAGGGGTACCAATCCTACCGCACTGTTGGAAAACGGCGTTTGCGAGGAAGGGTAGACCCTGCAAGGGGTAACTGTGATTCTGAAAGCAATTTCAGGCCGTAGAGTATTTACTCAGGAGAAAGGTTCGCTAGGATCGGCGCGGCCCGAGTCAATGAAAACTTGGATGCGGTTTACTCTTTTTTTTTGCTACTTTTTTCGAGCTGTTTGTTTTTCGTAAAATAAACAAATCACTCTGTACCCAAGGATTCGGTACAGCCCCTCCTTTTAGCGTCTTCCTCTTCAAGATTTATCGATCCCAGGGATGAGAAAAAGAAAGGTTAAAGTGGTAAGGGAATGTAGGGGACCGCAGGCGATGCCGAGTCTTGTTTTTCCATATTCCTCCCTTTTATTGCTTGTTTGGAATTTATTATGCTAACTTCTCGTGAAATGTTGTTGGTTCTACGCCGATTCCTTCATCACGGTCAAAAAACCCCAAAACACATACGCGATGCACAAGGAACATTGTAATACTTGGGTTCACATGGCATCATGGGTCAAGATATTAAATAAAATCGATTTATAGCAAACAGAAGAACTCATTATTATAAATGCTCCTTGTACCTAATTTTTAATTCGGTAACGTAATGATAACGGCATGGTGAAAATTTAAAAAAAATCTTGAACATGAGTACCTAATTCAAAATTGAATGCAGAAAAAAGTTATCTACGCAACATGTTCTTTTGTCGTCTAGCCATCCAGTTTCAACTAAGTCTTACTATTCACTTAGAGTTGGTTTTCTCCAAGTTTGAATCGGTCGGACACAATCAACTTAGCTGGGTCTTCCAGGATTCGTCCCTGGGATATTTTCCCCCGTCATGAATAAAGCATCGCTTCGCGTTAGAAGATCCGTCGGGCTCCAAATTTCAAGTAAACTCGGATTTTAAAAGAAAAGTTTTCTCCGCTGGCAAAGACCTCTAAGTGAAAATCCCCTAGGCCTTGAGTATGGAGGACCTCGGTTAGGACGGATAGGAAAGAGAGAGAAGTGGTTGGGATGATGGGGAGGGGGTAAAGCGGAGGGGTATCTTGAAGCTCTACAACCGGCAAGTTGAAGTTTTCCTTCGCAGGCTGAATAATGTATGTCCTCAGAGCTCGAAGAGGGTTCCAGAATTCCAGAGGAGATGCTCCTCTTCGATAGTATCAGTCCAAGTAGTCGTATTAATAATTTTAAAGGTACGCAATGGTTCATACGAAATTCAAGATGATTGCTACTGGCGATACCTATAAATATACCTCATACTCACGAGAATTGAGTAGAAAATATGACTACTCCAGCGTGAGGGAACCATTAAGGGCTCTCATTATCCTCTTATCGCGTAGGACCTAAAGTTCGATTATCAGCGAGGATCAACTTATCAACAGCTGTATACACTTGTATACTGCGACTAAAAAGGAGAACAAAAATGGATTGGTAGGTACCTAGTTAGGTACTTTAGACATAAATACTTATTATGTCTTGATTTGTGTAGTCAAGGATTTAGATACTTACCGATAAATTGCAATAAGAAGACATCATTTAAATTAATGTACCCAGTGAATAGAGATAATACCCACGTAATATTAAACAATGTTGATATATCTACCTTTATAAATACGAAACAAATTACTAGAACTCAACAAAAGATTTGATTTGAATGGAAGAAACATCGACAAATTATACGTAATACATAATTGAGGAAATTTGTGGTGACAAAGACAAGGCCTATTGACAATAATATGTAATCATTATCAGGCTCTGGATATTAGGAAATGGCTCTTAGAGCCTTTTATTCATATTTTATTTATTCATCTCTTAATGAACAAACAATTGGAGTTTAGAAAATTTTCGAAATTAGGAGTGTTTGCTTCTCAGAGGATTATGGATAGGGGTCTGTGATACACGCAGAGCAAGTCAATAGTTATAGAAGTTACAGTAATAGTTAGTACAGTAATAGTGGTTTAGTAATATTACTATTACAGAAACAATAATAGTTACAGGTAGTTTCAGGGGTCTGTGAAACTGTTTGGGATACAGGTAGATGATGAATGTTGCGGAAAACAATATGGATACATTGGTGTGTGGTGCCATGGTTATCATACATGGAGGGGTTGAAGGTGAAGAAATCATGAGTGGCTTTACACCCAGTTCATTACCTTCTAGGAATTATCTATAAACCCCCGTGGTTCCTGCCTATTCACCTGATAGAACATTATCTCACATACTGCATAGTGGACAGCAAAATATGTCTACAAGGTAAGACTGCACCACAGCAATTATGTTTTCCTATCTTCATGTGCCAACAAACCTAGTACCTTCTGCACATCCGACTATAGTATAATCAAACTCTTATAATACCTACCCTATACTTACGTGTATTTTCCATAGCTCCTGGTATTCACCTGGTATTTATTCAGCACCTCCTGCGCTCTCAGTTAACTGATGTACCCACTTACGAAAAAACATCTTATTGAAATGACCCAGTGGCACATGCCCCACATAAATATTAAGTAAGTCGTACGTACCTATGATATACTTTTCCTTTCTTTCCTTGTATTGACTTGTTATAGACATATCTCTTTCTAACTCTACACCCAGTTTTAAGTTCTACCCTGGTGTTATGTCACACTATCCTTGTTATTCTATTTTAGAGTCCTTGATGAAGCCAAATGAAACGGCGAAACTAGTCAAACAATTTAATTGAAGAAGCCACAAATTATTTCTTCACCCTCAACCCCATCAAATGTGGATACAGCGATGAAGATTTAGGAAGGATTCTCAATAAATAGTTAGGAAACTGGAAGAATAACAGTACGTGAACATGACTTGAATATAAATTCATGGAGATTATGTTGCAACAATACCTATAATTTATAAAATATGTCTTCACCATTCGCACTTCTATTAATTTGTACCTACAAAAAATCACTCTTCACACTCTACTTGAGATAGGTTTTTATCCAATAGATCCTACTCAAACACTCGAACACTGGGTCAACTGGTGGTCAGGTAATCCGTGGTATATCACCATTCATGTTTCAGACTAGGCATATTATGGTCTGAAACATGCAAGGCGATAATCAGAAAAAACAATGTGAATTGAAATCGAGATATTTCAAGTGCCACCATTTCAACTCCCACTCCACCTGAGAAAAACTCCAAGAACCGATGGAGGGCGTGTATTTAACTCGTTAATACATTAAAATTAGTAATATGTATGGTATGCACACACAATAATATTGAAGATAGCTCTCAACACTTTTCACGTACCTACAACACATCATACGCCGTAGCATATTATAATGTTTGCTTCATATAAAAAATATATATATTGAAACTCAGATTGATATTCAGATCTAGAACCCCGTATTGATTCCAAAGGTAACGCTGGGAGATCCCTCTCTCCTTCAAAAGGATAGAAAAGTCATTTCAGTTGCAAAAAACAATAAGAGGAGTGAGATCGGAGTAAGGAAAAAGGAGTTGGCAGTTTTCAGGCGACATTAGGCCCGAGGGAGCCCAACACTTTTCCCATTAGGAAACACACACAGAACCCTGGAAAGAAAAAGTTCCTGGAGCATCCAAGTTACAGTGACAGGGTGGATGTTACAACTCCGAATTGCGGTGCCCGCCTTCCCCTCTTCATCCCAGGAGCTTGATCCCTTTTTCGAGACGGCTGTTTGTTAGGCAAGTTTGTCCGATGTGCCGTGAAAAAAGACGAGACGATGGAAAACTAGGTCAAATCAATTTAAACGAATTACTTTGTTGTAAAAAAAAAAGTGCCCAGTGAGTGCGGGCAGTTGGTGTTTAGTCGCATCAAGATCGAGTCACCCTCTAAAAATGGGATTCTAAAGAAGGATGGGTTCATGTGTTAATCGGCTTTTTAGAGGTCTAGGCAGGAGCATTCAGTTAATTTAAGAGAAGTTTTGGTAAGAAAATGCATGAACTGCCAAGAGGGTGGGCAATACAGCTTTCTCAGATGTTGACAATGTCCTCTAAATTCAGACTCAAAGAACATTACTAATTTGCAACACTTGATGGACGTCTGCCGTAGATTTTGATGTTTGTCCAAGAACAGAGGCGATTGATACAAGGAAGAACTGCTTAACTTGTATTTTCGAAAGACTCGATGCTCCCCCACGAAAACAAAGGACTTGTAAATGTTGAATTTGAAAACTGGCTCACTATGATTAGGATTTTGATACGGAACGACACGTATTCAACATTTCAATAATAAACATTGAACATTAAAACATTATTTTGGAACACTTGAAAGCAGGAACATTTTTCAAACTCTTGAACAATCAGAACGGACTGCATGCACATATCAACCTGTATCAACAAGCACATCAACTGCCAAGAGGCAGAGCTGTGAACATTTCTCACATGATGACCTTTTTCTTTAAAATTGTAAGTCTTGGAAGTGGCAATATTATGGCACTATTTCACCCATTAAAAATATTGAATTTGATAATTGATAGGCGGGTTATATAATAATATTCTTGTCGGATAACATTATACCAACACCTAAAGAATCAGTATCGGCTGAGTGAACACGGTAAGCATACTGTACTGAACGATAGGATTACCCAGAAGAAGCCCTAGCAAGTTGCGGGAGGGTGCTAAAACAAAGAAAGCCCTTTAATTGGGTAGTTCGGGTCGAAGGGCCGCGGATGTAGCTGCAAAGGGCGGGGTGGGCTTCAATGTTCGCGGCCGCCATGTTTGATGCTACACTTGGCTGTTCTCCTACCCCTTTCGCACTGCATGGGAACAATTTATTGTTGTTTCCCCTCGAACAATCCTACAGTAAGTCCATGGAAGTATTGCGATTGTCAACCCTCATCTCTCTCTCCTGCACGCATCGACCGGGGGTCTCTCCCATCGTTTTTTTGCAGTGGTGGGAGAGTACTCCGGGATTTTGGGGTGGAAAAGAAAGGAATGACGATGTCAGCAGTGTGCAATGCACTGTCAGTTGACTGGTGTTTTTTGACGAGTTGATTGAGATTACACTGTTGTTGTAAACAAAGGAAAATAATTATCAGAAGGTATATCCAGAGGATGTATATAGAAGTGCAATTCAACGTGGGACTGCATGGATTACAGCTAATATCAGGACATCCACTAAAAATAGTCAGCAACATCCACAAACCGCCGCTGATGTAGCCTCAGTTCGAAAACGCTTTCTCTACCATCGTTTTTCTACTGTCCTGTTCGCTGATGTGTTTCTAAAAGAAGTTGAAGCCAACATGAAAATATCCTGGGATCACAAAACTAGAGATGTAGGGACTTGCAAATCTTCCCACGAATTCTATGATTGATTCTAGAGAAGCAACCACAGAAAACCCATACATTAGACTTTACCGAAAGAAAAATTGATGGAGAACTTGATAACTAAATTAGATAAATTGACAGAGAATAAATTGAGAGTAAAAAATCAAGTTGATTTTTTTCTTTTTTACTGGTGGGAGGGGGGGGGGGGGGGGATGACACTGGTGGGACGGGGGAATGATGCCTTTTTTGTTTTTACCGGATGCCCTTTAATTACGATCCTATAAATTTTAATATAGGTTTCTCAAGTTCTAAACTATAACACATAATACCCAAAGACTTTGAGAAATGGGTCCGTTAGGAGGCTGGAGAAGGTGTAGCAACTGCCAATAGAAAAAATGTAAAACAAAATATTGCTAGCTAGTTATTCCTTCACAGGAACAAACTTCTGCAGCAACTAGGATCGACATTTTAAAATTGAAGATAACATCCCTCCAGCTCCCCCCTCATGTTATTAAAGAAACTCAATCTTCCCCAAAATTTTCATCTCACTGAAGTTAACCAGTTCCACCAGTTGCCCGAAAGAGTTTCCCGACACATGAAGTGTCGAACACCCTCGAATGAACTCTCCGGAGGGAAGCCTTTCCTCGAAAAATCAACCCCCACCTTTCATCACAAGTTGATAACTTCATGTTTGAGCCACAATTAGGAAGTTGACGAGAGATGGGCTTGGGGAAAGGAGTTGAAACGGCGCTAGATGGCGGTGGTGAGTGGGGGCCATAACGTTTTGTATTCCTCTGTTTGTTCTGCCTTGGAGGCATCACTAAATTGCTTTCTACCTCGAAGAAGATGAAACCTCTCCTGGGACGGGATGATTAAAAAAGTTTATCATCAGAGCTGAACCAAATGGAGTGGCTCGAAACACCGGATCCCGTATTTGCATTTACATGACTTCCTTGTTTAATGTACAACTGATATAGCTCGAATAAAACTCAGCCGAGAGGTCTCATTTCAATTACTGGATCATTTCAAAATTAATAAACTCGGTTTGTGAAGCGAGGGGAGACTCCAAAAGAAGAAAAACACTAATCTTAGGAACCACATTTTATATTTCTTTGAATTTTTCATTATTACTTCTTGTAACGAATTGTTCTCCGGTTGGCTTTTAGGACAGTGTTATCCTCTGAATTCCAAACAGAGCACAGTTGTAACAAGGGATTTGTAATAAGAATTCAATAAATCAAATTTTTCAAAAACCAAGAGCAAAGGGAGATGAAAAAGTGTGATAACTTAGGGCTGATCGGGCTCAGTGCTAGTTGAGGGCTGGACAACCAATCCAGAGGTTGCAGGTTCAAGTCCTGCCGGAGCAATATTTTTCCCCCCTCAAACTATTTCAATTTGTCTGTAACATTTTCGAAACCATATTAATATTCAGGACGTGCAAACAAGAATTTCGCCAAACGAAAAGCTGTAGCTTGGAACTTTTTTGAGCAGTACGATATGAGAATACGAAAATTGTGAACTACCACTTTTCTCTGGATCATTTCTATAAACACTGGATTTAAGGGTGCACGGGACGCCCGGCTCGGGAAGCGTCCCAACGATGCCCCAACACAGCACAAAATCCTTTTTATCATTTCTCACGTGTGTGATTTTGCAAATGCATTACGTATAATATAAAATAATAATTACATACTTTACGACGTGAGCCATAATTTCGAGTTTATCCCATCCAGGGAAAACTGGAAGAAACCGATGAAAACTTGTTTTGAAAAATGCTTTTCCGTCGTCCCGCGCACCCTTAAGGACCACCTGGATGGGCCACTAGTTGTTTTTGTTTTTTTCAAATGGATGTTCTGAGTATCTGGGTTGGCCCACATGTATGTTCAGGTACCGGTAAATATTATATCAATCTGATTCGAGAAAGCAAGCACAATAGGCCATTGCTGTTTCATTAGCATGTTTCGTTAGCACCCTTCCTTTTCATTAATTTATTTGCCTTTTATATAGCAACCGCAGAGAGTTAGGATAGCGGTTCGGATTGTTCTTGAAAATGAATGTCTAGGGTTCCTTACTGGTTAAACCCTGGTTGAGCTAAGCTACGAAATAAGGGCTGAGAGAACGGTCCAAGGCAAGAAGCGAGCGGGCGGTTGTCATTACTGCACGTGATCCGACGACCAATAGCCCGGACCCCGACCAAGTCTTTGAGGGTATCATCTAATAAGAATTCACCCCAAGCCCTTTAATATCCCTATTCTTCCTCCAATCCATTTTTCCCGTTCATTGGGTTTCTCATGAATGGATATTAACCAAATGGGACCGCTCGGTGCTAGTCATTACGGTGCCTATCCTCTGGAATCCATTAGTTATTCATATTTATTAGGTTCACTTCATCTCGTAAACAATTTACTCAAGTATCTTATAATAGCGAATAATTGCCGGGTCATCGAAGTGATAGTCACTGGGATTACTTGGACGATGAAGGTATTAAACTTGAATAATTTATTTTCAATGAACGAACCCCCCTCTCCCCCTTCAGCACGTGAGGTTATTACTTTGTGGCAAGGAAATTATGTCAATCAAGGAAGGAATTCAAATCATGTTAGCAGGAAGAGACTCTGTGAAACAATATTGAAATGACTAAGTAATCATGTTGAAGCAACTATTATAATTAAATAGTATTGTCCTTTTTCGCAATTATAGCCAGGTCCCTAATTCAACTTGTATAGATATCAAAATTTTCGGATGGCTTCCCACTGACTGACCAGTTGATTCTGTACTCCCAAGGACTCGGCATTTTTTGAATTTGCATGGCTCTTCAAGAAATGAGGATATGATATTTCTATTTGATACATTGATAAGGATCCCAACAATATAGAGAGGATGAAAAATATAAGTGGAAAATCCAAATAAGAAGTTCTCATAAGTGAAAACTTTAGGTCGTCCCAATATTTTTGGAGATTCAAAGGAGACTGGACTCGATTTCGAGTACCTATGTATTACCTACTTACGAAGAGAACGTATCGGACTTGAAGCTGGTAACAGAACAGAACACTCACCTGGAACAGAAACAAAAATCCTTAAGTTTCAACTCAAAACTACCAGAGGATGGAAACTTCAGAATATTATTGGAGGAAAAAACATGCAAGAAAGAAAAGCTACGTAGGCGAGCCTCTAGAACAGAGTGAATCAAACATCATATCTGATTACAATCTCTGTTCTCGTTTGAAATGAGGGTCGGAAGAGCTCAATCTCCTTGAAGGTAGGTGTATAAACCATATCACCGGAATCGCAAAATCTCTATAACGCAATATTATATTATATACCAACACTACAGAGTAAATAACACTTCTCGTAGAGTCATACAAGTTTTTCAGCTTCTTGTATATAGTGGAATACAAAAATGAAGTACCTACTATTGATTCTACTTGGTAAGTTTGGGATTCCAAGGGTCAATATAAAGAAGATCCTAGGTACCAATCCCGAAATGCATGACACTTTCATAAACAATCATAAATGGTCCAAAAAAAATCTCAATAAGTATCTTCCAAATTGTTTAAAAAAATAATATTTAAAGGCAGGTTTTTGAGTGGAGAAGTGAATTGGCTCTTCTCGATTTAATTGGTTTTGTTAGCAATTTTCGTCATAGCTTTGCACCTTCGCCCTCATCAGAGCTGATTATTGTCTTTATTTTTGTTTTTTCTACTCTCAGGTCTCCTTTTGCTGGGCTCTGCCATCCTTCAAGTATCTGGGGCGCCTCTTTGGCAATAGGGTTAACTTTTGAGGGTCTTCCATCAAGGCAGCCCTCCAGCTACTTTATGATAAGTGAGAATGTGAGGACTTTTGTTGTGAAGGCATCTCAGGAGTCCGATATATTAAAGTTTGGGACCAAAACGTGTTGAGGGGGGAATGAAATGTGCATTAGATTAGGGCGAAATTATGCTGGGGATTGAATAAATTAGGCCAGGGCACCAAAATGGTGGCTAGAGACACTAATAGTAATATTTTATGAAATTTGCCGGTTCATATTTTTGTATATTCTGCCGTCGATGGAAAACATTGTTATTGTTCTGCAGGTCCTGATGAAGTGAATAAATTTCACGAAAGCTCGGCAAAGGAGGTGTTTTCGTTCTTTGGACCCCATTCCCGATTAGTTCGACATACTTGTTCGTATGGGTCGATCTCCAAATTGAAGGGAGACACTAGAATAGCAAAACCGTACCCTCTCGTGTTATAGCTGGATGTTTGGAACAGAGAATCGGAGGAAAACTAAATTAGGTCCCGCTAGGATGCTCGGTCGTCTCTAGGATTGCTTAAAAGGTTCCAATCCCAATGGTATTCTAGTTTCTTTAGTTTTGGCACACAGAACACGTGGGTACAACACCATGGATCTTTCTATTTGCCATTATCTGTCTCAAAATAATTTGATTACTTCGACAGTGTTTTAGAGATATGGGAGCGTGCAAAGTGAGCCGTATTCTCGAGATATATGAAAAAAAAACGACTGCCAAGTTGGGTGTGGCACATAGCTTCCCCGTATCCATAACATGATTTTATATATATAAAATCAAAGGGATTACTACCTGCACAATCCCTGAAAGTTCCATCGAAATCGGATGAAAATTGTCGAACTTATGAGAGCTTCACGTTTACGCATGCGCAGTGGGTACCACTGATCCGATCTTGATGAAACTCATAGGGCATTATCGAATTTTCGATCCTCAACTTTCCTCCAAATTTGAGCGAAATCAGACCACTAGGTCGCGCGAAATTGATGATTCAAGGATTTCATGTTTACGCATGCGCAGAGGCTACCGTTGGTCGGCTGGTAATCAATTTCATAGGGGACCATCTAGGGCCTAACCCGCGTAATCCCTGAAAATTTCATCGAAATCGGATGGAAATTGTGGAAGTTAAGCGTGTTGCAAGGATTCCGGGACACACAGACAGACAGACACGAAACCAAAATTATTGTTCAGGTAGGTCTAAAACGTAAAACGCGTGTTGAAATTTTGATTTTGGAGGCAAACAATTTTTCACCTCCCAAAAGTGAAAACAATGCTTCCGCTACCTTGGAAGACTCGGAAGCAAAAAAAGAAAGTACTAGTTGCGAAAAGAGGTAAGATAATAAATAAGGTTATAGAAAGTTTGAACAAATACTGGATAAAATACATTGAAACGTTTTCGACTTAATCACAGGGGTGTGTAGATTACACTCACTAGGGTTTCAGCTCACGGTAGTCGATCATCAACCTGCAGCTCGGTCGAAAGTAATTACACAGCTTTCAAGTCTTTAAAGGCGCATCAGTTGCGTTTCAGAGTATACAGCGCGAGTACGGGTAGAAAAAATTACTCGTTTCCTATCACCGAAAAGTAATACGTTTGTAACTACCGAGTGGCGAAGGTTTTTAAGGACGTTTTTCCCTCCTCGTTTTCAGAAAAAATCCAACCGTAACAACAAAAACCACCGATAATTACCGAAAAACGGATCGTTTACCTATGGCCAGATTGACCGAAGGACGCAAAAAGTGTATAAACGCCTTTTGTTGGGTGGTTGTACCTTTTTTAAAGCTATTATAGGGTGTGCATGGGTTCACGGGAATCCTTGCGAGAGTAGTAGTTAGGTCTTTTGTGGGGTGCGTTTGGGGAAGGGCAGACTAGACAATGAAAAAAACCAGGACGTCTATGATTACTACCTATTTGAAGGTATGAATTTGTCTGAACGTTTTCCGCTGGAAGACAAAAACGTGGTACGTCTAAGCGGACGAAAAGTGGGGGCTTTGTGGAAAAATTGGTTTATCATAGGTGGATTAGGTAACCCCTAGTTATTCATTTCCTTAGTACCAATCGAGCGTACTTCTCCGACTGTAATAATTTACCTCGTAATTTACTAACTGGTCCTATTGTCCCGTTTTCATTCAGACTTGAAAGAATGGAGAGAAATACAGTTTGCAAAAGTTATTAAGTAACCGAAGAAAACAGTAAATCTCATTCACCGATTTCATTCTTAGAGTGAGTTTGAAGTATGAAATATCCGTTTTACCTGTCTGTATCGTTGTCTGATATCGAAATAAATTGTACATTTATAAATTGTTAATGAATATCAATAATCTTCTTACTGTACCACTGAGAGTTTGTCATGCTGTAGATAATTATTTTTCAGCACACACTAATATGAGTTAGTAGCACATAAATGACCCACTAGTTGACACCGTACTCCCGATACAGTCAATTAAAGACACCGTAGATTCGAAAAATTGCAGTCAATTAAAGACACCGTAGATTCGAAAAATTTCCCTCTACTGAAAGGACTTTTTGATGCCTTGAAGCCGAAAAAAAATATCAATTGAAGATATTAATACGTCGGGGTCGGTATAATGCGATCGCTCAATTCATGATATCTCGAATACAATAAAATGATTCCAATCAACAAAACAGTGTTAAGGACAGCGAAATACAATATTTTCATAATCAGATTACAATAGTTACCAAGAGTCACTGCCAGGAGTCTAAGTTATGGGTAGTAAGTCTAACCAGCAGTGAGTTATTATAACCGATGATATTGAAATTGAGAACTGGGAGTTGATAGTACATAATAATAAATGTTATCGTGTTATTCATTTCTTGATTATAAATGTCAAAAGGCCGAGTTCCTGGTGATAAAAATTAGTTTCAGATGCCATTTGACGGGATGATTTATAACGTCATTTCCGTATGTCCTCCCGACCAAACTAGAAATAGACACAAAAAATTAATAAAAAATTGGAAGACTTCCAAAATAATCTTAGTGATTCAGTGAGAAGACGCATCAACGACAATTAATAACAGGCTGAAATGGCAGAGAGGGGGGTCTCCCCTGACCCCAGATATGATAAAACCAGTCTCGTTAGTACGGGACAATTATTTCGGTCGTAATGGGGTCCAAATGACCGGCTTGGGGTCCTGAGGGGCGCTATCTCTAGTCTCTTGGACTTCTTTGGGACGGGATATAGCGGCCTGGCGGTCTCAGATGCCCCGTCAGTTGACAGCTTTGTTACGGTTATGGCCGTAAAAGACGTCAAGACACGCTCGAGAGACCCGAAACGCGCGAGGGCCTCCAGTGAATGATAATCATCGGCCCGGTTTTTTTTCTTTTTCATACTCGAGTTCGAAATTATGAAACTGGGACGAGCGGATCTTTATTAGTGATAATTAGTAACGGTGGGGATCATGAAGCGTGATATTCGATTGTATGCTGTTTTGAGAAGTAAAGCAATAGTTAAGTGTAATTGTATTGAATAGGTACATAATTGGGTCAGTCATATCCTAGGAACGTACTCACGCGGTTGAAACACAAAATACCTAGAGACATTATAGTTGGCTACCTTCCTACTCCTACATACTTAAAGTTGTCACCCTGCGACATACCGACTCTACTTTTTCTAGGATTTATTCACTGCAACTTCATGCAATTAATTCTACAGTAGATAGGTATTTCAGAAACTATCTATATTAATATTACGCTAGGTCCATGTCGATACCAGACAAATCATGTGTGACTATTTTTCAACATTTCACAGGAGACACGAAAATTGATCCATTTTGATATTGCTCCCGAGTCTTCCGAAGGTAACGGAAGCTTTGTTTTCGCTTTGAGATTCGAAAAAATTCTTGACCTCCGAAATTGAAACTTCCACTCGTTTTACAAAAAAAAAAAAAAAACCGTGTTAAACATCAACACATGAGTTTTGATTCTTGATTTTGATTTCAAATTTTGTTGGACGCGAGGAAGCTATTTCAATTCATCAAAGTGGTGATTACGAATAATAGTGGTCAGAAGTTGTTATGACAAACCAGAGAATCCTGAAAATATTAACCCCTGCCTAACTGGCAGTTATTGCTCACACCTATTTACGTACCTATCGTATTTGAGCCTACGAATTCCCCAATAAATACTCCCCCTCGATAAGAGTAACCCCTACTCACAGACTAGCCCATTCTGTTTCATTGGGCAATAATAGCTTCAATGCAATCTGAATAATGACTGAAACCGAGACTTCCAGGGTATCTACCTGAAATTCAGCTCAAATTCTGAACTAGGTAGGTACATTCGACTTTATTTTTAATGTTTAAGGTAAGTCATGTTCTACGTACCCATATAATATATGCTATGATTGCCGCCTGACCCCATCGAACCGCGAATATAGTGTTCAGAACGCCATCATTATAAAGGTTTCCTGACCCTTTGGGAGGGCTTGAGAAGCCGTACCCGAGCCAGACCACATTTATGTATCGAATGGGGGGGATGCCACTCGGCGGATTGCTTTCCATAACCGCACGCCTATAAAGGACCCCCACTCTGGCCAGAGGGTTAACCCGGAAACTCGGACGCAACATGTTGCCTGCACTATTACGAGTTACTCCCCGGCCGGATCCGTTAACCCTCTCCGATGCACTTTACTACCCAGTAAAACTACTGCATTTCAACAACGCGCGCTATTAGGCCTTCTGTCTTTTCTGCTCCAGCACCAAGTTTCCCCTCTCGCGCAGAGCTTTTACGTTAAAACGCTACTTTCTTTTTACTAGTGAAACGGGATGCAGCTAAACAAGGCAGGTAATCCGGTATTGTTTCATAAAATCCACTTTACGACAGGCACCGGGAACAAGTTAATTTTCAACCTTTGTGCTCCAGTGAAAGTTTCACTTTAACTGCACGTACAGAGCTGACATTAAAACAGGAGCTACGTAGTAGAAGGATGATGGCCGTGTTCAGCTCATTCAGAAGTGCACGAGGTAATAGTTTCCTCAAACACTTGAGTAGCTCTGCACAGTGAATTATTGTAAAGCAAAATGTTAGCGTAGTTATGATTTACAGTTGCATCCATCCATGAACGTGAGGTTAAACTGGATGTACATAGCAATAATAAATATGGAAGATTGCAGAATAACATGAATGTTCCTGATAAAATGGGTTGAGTTTCATACAATGAAGGAGCTTAATTAACTCTTTAATACACTGACCATGTTTCTAAACCATTCTTAACTGCTGGCCTCGTGACATAGAAATCGGCACGTCTAAATTTTTTCTAACATCTGCATCCCACCGTATAAGAAGCCAAATACTTGCACCCAATTCCCCACTCCGTAAATGTATGATTTTATAATAATTATGATGTACATATAAATTATGAAGCATTAATAAATTATTGTCAATAATTTATAGGTTGGTATGAGGACACTTTCGCTATCTAATTTTTATCCAGATTATGTTTGTTGATCGTCAAAGGGTACAGAATGGCGGTCTCAGTACATGATGCTCTCAATCTCAGCCGAGCCAATCCACCTCACTACGAGAGGACAGAAGTTCAAAAGCTGTTAATTTCCTGCTTCTAAGAGGTGCTTACGTCGTAGGTACTTCATCGGGTAACGATACTCGATTAATAACTTCCATCTACTTCAACACCCATCCGAACAGACCCTCCCAACTGAGGGTCATCCATCAGTCGACCTTCAATCTTCACTCGGCCCCCAAACTGACCAGGGAGAACTTATGATACAAGTTGTAACCCCTCGTCAATTACAAAGATATAAGTATGATGGAGGTGACAGGAAAAAATATCCTCAAACGGTTTTGTACTCAGAAATTTGATCATCGTTTTCTTTTAATCAATATTTATCTACTTGCCTTAACTTGTATTGAATAACATGGTTAAATACATCATGGATGAATATAAGGTGAGCTAGGTAGCCGACCCAAACCTACCTTCACATAATCCAAAATAAATATAACCGATGGACGTTTTCGCAGTCACTAGGTCTCTGATTCTATCACGATGGACAACTTACAGAGAATGATCTAGAGGTTAGTCACATGTTCTATTACCTTCCCGATTAGACGAGTGTCTGCAGAGTGCGGCTCCACCGCGACAATTGGTATGTGCGAGGGACTCAGCCAACTCATTGAGATAATTCTTGTTAGGTACTTTCCTAAAATAGAGCACATTAAATACCTACCACACATTACAAACAGAAATATAAATAACAATGACGTTAGAACAGACGATGGAGCATCAAATTGGACTGGATCTGATTGGATCGCATTGGAATCTTACAATTGACTTCTACTAAAGAAACAGAAGATGAGGAGGGAGACTTTTCTGGGATCTTCAGTCTAAGGACAACTAACGGAAGCTAAATAGCAAAATCTGAACGCATCGGCTGAGTCTGTTGCGCATGCTAATTGTCGCTGCGGAGCCAAACTCTGCATGATACTCCTACAAATTGCAAAATGCAATTGCAAAAAAAAATTGCAAAAAATGCAAAATTAATAATAGTTAGTAGTGAACAATTCAAGTTTGGGTGCTTTCAAGTTTTCGATGCACAGAAGCTGCTTTGATTAGATTTTGATACAATTTACAGGGGACCCGACTCGAATGAAATTAGAGCGGAACCTAGCCTGATCCGCACATCCTCTGGAAATGTTTGTCAAAATCTGATACCGGCCAGGTTTATTGAAATGATTCGCGTACGCAACGTACGACAAACTGATAGACAGACTGGCAAAAATAAAGGGAACCAAATTTTTTCTGGAAGGGATACCTCGCAAATACCCAGGTACCTATACTACTTAGTGGGAATTTTTATTTTGGCGGGGTAATATTTCCCACTTCTCAAATCACGGGACTTTCGTTATGCACCGTGGTAGACTTGGAATCAGAATTACATGCACAAATTGAAAGATGATTGGCTAGATGAAAAACTCAGTGGGCCGTGCATCATAATCCATCACCATCACTCAAGACGTTGATTGCCTTCTCAGGTCACTTGGATGCACTTGATGAGGTTAAAAGTTGATATCGCCCCTCCTCCTTAATTAACGGAGGAGAGGAGAGCTACTGAAAATGGATTAAAATCGTCAACGACGAAAAGCAATAATTGATAAAATAAGCCTTTCAAGACGTCGCGAATACGTCGAGGGAGGGACTAATGGCGGATCGAAAAGTGCGGGGTCCTAGCGAGATTACGGTAAGAGGGGGTGGAAGCAGCAAATTGAGCTTTAACTGAATTTGAGATAGGTATTTCTTCCTCCCTGTGACTAAACTCTGCCCTTTTCAAGGGGAACCGTTCAGAAACGACGGGCTCGAACGCGTTCTCGACGCCCTTTCCAGACCTCATTACTCGGGATGAGAAGAGATGGTAGGGGGAGAACCATTGATAGGGAACCAATTATGTTGAGGGATTCGCGGCGACAGAAGACCCTTTCTGAGTATTACGTGTCATCGATCACGCTTCGCGGACGGTTTGCGGCTTGCTCCAATTACGCTAAAACGGAAACGTGAATCGGCCGATCAAAACGTACCTAGCTAGTTACCAGCGACTGATCTCCAGTAACGCATCCTCTACGCGCCTTTCAATTAAAACTGAATGCAGGGGAATTCATGGGGCGTGCATTCCTGGCGTTTGAAAAGGTGATGAACTCAATACAATTCCACATGTTTCATCATTTTTTTCTAAATATGCATTAATCTGTATACAAACATGAATTGGCTGAAATAAATATACAATAAAAATGCTGCTCCCCTCGTAAGTCGAGGACTTGCCCTGTGGGAGGGGAGGAGTTCCATCTACAAATTTAAATCACCTGTATAGTGAAGTAAAACTATCGATAGTAGGTTATAGAGCACAATTAAAAACTCACTGCTTTTGGCCAAATTTCTCTATTCTTGGTCACACCAGAAGAAAAATACCTACCTATCTACACAAATTTGTATCAACAGTTTTTTTCATTGCACGTCGGTCTCATTCAGTGCTTAGACCAACCTAAGCAAAAATCTAGAATGAAATAGGATGCGAGCGTGGAATAGGAATACTTTTGTTTAGAATGAGAAAATCACAACTTCAAGGGGATAAATTTCATTACCTCATAAAAACCGAGTCATTGAAAGAACAACGATCAACGCCTAAAATAACATATTTTAACACTAGAAAGAACGCAACACTTTTGAACAATAGGAAGCTAACTCATGAAATGGAAAAATAGTAATGAGTGAATTATAAAAAAATACCTTATTTTTCATGGATGGAGTTCATCAGTAACCTCAATATTATAATAGGTTCTAATTTATTGAAGCGCGAGATAGTAGACCACACACAAAAATTTAGTAGGTAATTGCATAGTTTTCTTGAAACATTAAATACTAAGACAATATCATGGAAATAATAATAGTCCGATAGTACCCCTAGTTTTTTGGTCGATATTATCGATTCTATTAATAACCCGAACACTTACCCCGTTTCTTACATCACTCACTACCCGTACTGCCACAATCAGGGAAGGTACATGTTATTTATATAAAACTATACAGTAGGTAGGTATTTACTGACATAATAATAAGAAAATATATCAAATAATAGGATAATAAGAAATTCGCAATAGACCACCATCGCATGAAGATGGAAATTGCTATGAGTAGAGGTATCTTTGAAAACAGCCTCGAACTGACCGAACACAATCTTTGAAAAATCATTCAACTGCTCTCCATGGTCCA
>JAEMON010000004.1:28246330-28261323 GCA_030264115.1 Lygus lineolaris
AGAACAAAAATTCGATTTCAATTTTGACCCGTGAACCCCCCAAAATTGATTTTTGTAATGTGTAGGTAAAATATGATCTTCCAACAAGCTCAAGTTTCATATAAATTTGTTCATGCATTCAATGATTCGAATAATTCATTTTTATTAAACTAATTCATTAATTACGGATATTTATGTCTCTAAAAACTGAATAATGGGGGATCAGAGGGGGAGAATGGTGAATAAAATTACCCATATTTATACTGGTGGAGATATTTTCTGTCAAGTGTGTCAATCCAAGGGATAATCTGTCTGAACCAGGAAAAAATCGCCAACTCAACATTTCATGGAAACCCCTCCAGAAGATCTGAAAAAAACCCTGGAGAGTCGGGTAGAAATCTCGGTATAAACTCCAACGAGAAGAATAATCCTCCCATTCAGGAGGGATAATGAACCCGCTTATTTCTTATATTCAAGCGATAACCCCGGTACCATGTGGAACAACCACTGAATTAAAAACTGTAGCAGCAACAGGTAGCCAGTTTCAGCGACTAGTTCAAAATAGAAACGAGGGGGAAATCTTGGCAATGTCCTGTAACGAGTTCACCTGGGTACTGTTGCTTCCGAGTTTGCAAGGCAGCGGAAGCTTTGTTTTCACTTTCTCCAAAATCAAAATTTCCACTTGCATCTTGCGTTTCAGGGCCTCCGGAACAAATTTGATTTCGTATCTGTCCGTCTGTCTGTCCACATTTTCTTGCCACAGCCATAACTTCCAATCAAACTTTCAGGAATTTTGTGGGTTTATCGCTAGATGTTCCCCTATCAGTTTCATCATGATCGAATCAACGGTAGCCTCTGCGCAGACGCTAACGAGGTTTTCTCGTTACGGTCATAACTCCATCAACTTTCAACGGATTTCGGTCAGATTCTCAGGGATGATGCGGGTAAGGTCCCTTGAGGTCCCATACGACATTCATCATGATTGAATTTTTGCTTTTGATTGGATTTTTGGATTTGTTTTTTTTTTTTTTTCTTTTTTTGTTTTTTTACTTTTGGTTGCCAAGTCTATTGTCTTGAGAAAGGCGAACGGGTCATTTCTAGTTTTCTGAAAATTTAATGGTGACATACTACGAAGGCCACGAGGAGGCTTCTGTGCCATAGCCTTGGCAGTGTATTTTTATCGTCCTTCTTTCTCAATATAGGTCTCTGGTCATCCTCCAATACATAACTTGTGTAACACAGAACGCTCCAGTTAACAAAGTAATACGAGCGTCCTTCATGAATTTTTTCTTTCTCACTGAGGATCTTACTCCAGCTGGTGCTCGATGGCTGTCATTCATTTAGCAGGAATTAGCGGAGGACCCTCCAGCCCTCGACTCTGGGAAACTCTACTCACCCAAATGTTTCACAACAATATTTGACCAATTTTACAATTAGGTACTGGCTTTTGCCTGGAACAGAACCAAATGACACAGAACAATGTGGATACATTTTCAATAATTCTGTTGAAAAAAAATATGGTCGTGATGATTGAACCCACAACCTCAGAAAACCTATCCCAGTCACAATTCTCCATCTTTCCCCTATGAATATCAATACTTCTTTTATACGTCTTTTAAAAGTGCCCAGTTCGGGTTTAGAAACAATGACAATAATGCTTTTTAATTCTGATCTTTTAGCTGTTTTCACAGTAGGTACATTTTAAGAGTATTGATCATTTCAAACAAAAATCCTCCTACTTCTGGGCATTTAGTCCCGATCTAGCGAAAGGTATACTTCTTAACTACATTCAAAGGTTATAATATCTACTCGCCAATGGATAATTATAATGTTTTTGCGTCTGTAACAATAAGTAATGGAAGGAGAAACGTAAAGAAGTGTGATACATTGGGGCTGCTGTCTCCTCATCCTATGGTTATGGAAGACATTATGTCAGATATAATAAATTGATCCAGAGTGAGGATTGAAATAAACTGTGAATATTTCCATTGCTTCTACGTGATTACCCACATATATCAGCCGTTGATATTTTAATTTTTGTTGACATTAAAACATGAAAATTTAAGTCGTCGCAATATCAGGTTGTTCTTAGTGGTGTCAATCATCTTAATTCCCTTAATTATTATGGGGAAAGGGGGTTAGTAAAGGTAGGTACGACGAAAAAAAATCGAATAAAGAAGATCACTCTTTCGCTCCGGCTTAAGTTATCCCTTTGTTGGTCTTCAGAGACCCCCGTTGAAACCCGATGCCGCTCTGTTGACAGGATATTACCCGCCGGTTTTCAATGGTTTTATTGAATCAGCGCTATGGAAAGCGGAAGCCTATGAAAGCTCTTCAAGAAACTCGCCAAAGGGGAAGCCGACTCTGGTGCCGGGACAAACGATCCATTACCCTAAGGATTTAATTAAAGAGAGGTCAAGAGGGTCGTACTCCTCCGAGGGGAGACATCGGCGGCAGGTGGAGTCGCGATGTCAATATCGGCGGAGATGAATAGCTTTGGAGTTCAGGTTTTGCGAGTCGAGATCTGGGCGCTGAGCGTCTCCTTGTGACGCCGCCTTACGATTTCTCTTTTTCTCTTCCTTTGATCGTCGAGGTGGTTCCTGCGGGTATGCAACTGGTCACAAGACTTGGAGTTGAGATGACCATATTTTTGATCATACTTTTGTTATTTAGTTATTCCGTTAGATGTCTCACTTCCAAGTTGTATCACAATATTCCGAAAATAACATTAATCATGCATTATTCATTTGTCCATTATTCATGAGGTGTATCACATTGTGAACCTTATCTCAAGCGAGAAAAGTTACAACTTTAATTCAAATTCATTTAATGGGGTAGCCTTGTAATTCGAAAACATCATAAACTGGGTGCAAGCAGACATCTTGAATAAAATAATAATAATAATAATAATAAAATTGATGTTTTCGATGAATCAGATATGTAGCTACCATATTTCCAGTCCAAAGTTTTGAATTCCTAAATATAAGTTGATGATCACCTATCAGTTATATCACTTTAATACAGGGACTCGTCTATCATACCCGACTACAATGGTCTAGTGCTGAATTAAATGAACCAAAATCGGCCATCCCACTCACCAAATTTGTATAGGCAACTTTCATGTCAATAGAGCCTTTGACTTTTCGCCTCATTTGTCGTCCTGAGGGGCTCGTTCGAACTATGTTGAAGACATCATAAAATAAAATCGTTTCCGACGAATTCAGGTGAAGCTTTGTCGTCACGAGGACGGCCCCATAGTATCGGGATAATCAACTAATGATATCAATTCGTGGCTAAATGGGCAGCACTCAGTAGACGATTATCATCAAGAGGCACAGAATACGGCTCATGATGGGGGATCGGTGTTGAATGAATCGTGATAATTGTGTGGACAGTTGAATGCGAAAGGGCTATCGAATGACCCTCACCTGGCCCGAACCAATAACAAGGTGAGCGGATAATGCCACGTCTAATAACAGGATTAACCGGTCACAGATAAGCCCCACCAAGTTGACAGCCGTTAATTCTCCCAAGACTAAATGCTCCTGCCGTGTCAACCGAATTAATTACTTTCGACACCTTGCGGTAATTTGTCAATCAGCTCATCCCTGCGTGAGAATGTATGAACGAGGAGATACGCTAGGTATTAGTAAGGTAAGCCTTGTTGACTTAAGGTATTGTCTTATTTATGATAAAACAGCAACAGCACGTAGGTGAAGAATGTATTTGATTGCCCACTTACAGGAAACAGAAGAATGCATGCAGCACGCCCAGCTCTCATTTAAGTATTGCATTTCAACCGAAAATAATGATGGACGACGGAACACTCTCAATATAAATCTCAATATAAACTCTCAATATAAATTTACAATACATGTAGAGTACACGTGTATGTGAAAGACTAGCACGAAGTCTAGCAGTGAATTGAATTGACGAACGGAGATTGAGAAGTTAGTATATTATCTTGGATGTGTCGATTCTTCAGCACGAGCACGATTCTGATCTTTTAAATCTGAGAAATTCCAAACCTAAATACAGTTTGGGTTCGTTATTGACCCCAATGTCATTCAAATTTGATTAAAACCGGGATTTTCATTGGTTTCTTCCAGTTTTCTCTGGATGGAACAAATTTAAAATTATGATTCACATCTTAAAGTCTGTAATCATTATTGTATAACATAGGTACGTAAATCGATGAATTTTCAAAATCACAAACGTGAAAAATTTGAAAAATGGATTTTGAGTTGCGTTGAGGCATGGTTGAAGTGCTTCCCATCATCCCGCGCACCTTTAAGTCCTTACCTTCGAATTAAAAGGGGTATGTTCAATAGTATTTTAATTCGATGGTCTTTACAGGGAGCGAACGGCTGGTCCTAAAATGAGCCGCGAGGTCTCATTCGACGATAAAAATTGTGTTCTATTCGGAATCGATGGAAGAAATATACCTTCCCATTTAAAGTTTTCGAGCTAGGGTGTTTTGAAAATTGCATCCCCTATTTTATGCCCGTTAGAGAAGACTGCAGGTAACGCCAAGCTTCGGGGCACAACTAAACCCCAAATGGGGCCGGTATACCAAATTTCATTAACTTTGGTCCATGGTGACTAAGGAACGTGCCGCGTACGGAAGGCTTTTTTCTCCTTATTCGATTTGATTGATTCTACGTATCTTGAAACGTAAAACATCAAATTTTGAGTGGGTTAAACATTTTTTTTCTCGTGCTCGATTCTAATGGTTCATTATTGAAAATAACAAACCAATAACCATGCACATAGCCTGTCGCTCATTTAAAATCTCAAACTTTTCTATAGGATTTCATTGAGGGTTTTTCGTTTTAAATTCAACATGTGAGCTAGGAAATACTAGGTAGACTTGGTAGAGTGCCTACCGACAATTTGCCGTTTCCCCGTCATCAGCGGAATAGGCCTAGTTCTCCTCCGATCAGCTCGCGATAGGAATACGGCCGGAGGCAGTCGTACAAATGTGGAGCAATTGCTACGAAGCAGGTGAACCTCAAGGCCCACCCCGAGTGTCTTTGAATGATACGGGTTTATCCTGAATCGCGTGCCCCGTCCAAGGCCCTTCCCGATCGAGGCCGGAATCTTATCTGTGAGAGGTATACGAGGAGTAAAACTATTATTCACGTTTAATGAACTCGACTGACAGTCTGCGCCGTGTTGTCCTTTGCAAGGCCTCAGGTACTCGGCTGCTCTGCTCATGCGTCGCCCTATCAAGATGGGCGTGAAGCAAAGCCGAATCTTATGTGATACCTACCTCCTGAGGCACAAGCACTCAAGCAGCTATACAACAAGCTTCCCTGCAACGTCACCCACTTCTCTCATTATTGATAAAGATGAAAGTACATGACAGTTGATAATGTCCCGTCGAGTAAAACCTTTAGCGAGGGAGCGTAAAAAAATTAATATAGAATTCGAATGTGATGTTTTTGGACACAGGTATGCATGCTCAAAACGTTCGCAACGTACATCCTATCAAGACGAATGGAACATCCTAAAAGTTCCCAGAAAAGGTCTAAAAAGTTGAAATTTTGAAGCGTGAAACAAGAAACTAACATCATCACCATGATTCAGCGTGAAATAATACCCCGATAATCATGTATCAGATGCGTTAATTTGATAAAGCTACACAAAACAGGGGTTTCACGTTTTGCGCATGTATTATGGCATGGTTTTGAGCACTGAATAATTCGAGTCATGTTTTCTTCTTCTTCAGACTTCAATTTACGCGTATTCTTCATGAGCCATCTAGTCTTCTCCACACTTATTTGCTCTTCCAATAATTAGATGACACTATACAAAATATATTGGAGGTGGAATTTGACCGAATTTCTAAGGAATCAACATCTTGGCAAATTGTTTGTCGCAGCTCATGATAACATGATCCAGAGAATCAATTGTGCCTCATGAATCACACAATGGAGAATTTGGCGCTCCCATATTAGAGTAACTCACTCATGTGACTCCAGCATCCATCAGTCTCAGCCTTTGCACACGTGCCGAGTCAGTCAAACATAACCTAAAACCGGAATCTTTTACGTTGTTCAGACAAGGTTTTAACTGCAGCTTCACCTTCGTTTGAATCCATGCTTGAGCTTACGATTCAGCTGATAACGAGATAATACCGGCGAGAGTGAAAGTGTAGACCACGGAAGTTAGGGAGTGTCTTTTTACTTCCATGATGTAGACAATAACCTGACCTTGGATGTTTATTCTAGGCATGGAATCATGGAATAGCTACTAACCATGGGTTTCATCAGAATCTCCTATCAAGTAACCGTATATTAACAACAGAACCACTATCATCCGAATTTGAGACCAAAAATATAAAATACCCTCGTCTGGCAGTGGAAGCGATAAGCGTTATCACTATATTTACTACCACTTGCTCGCATTTCATACGGAGACTACAGGATGTTTATCTAACACGATGAATTTTTGACATTGAAGTTCCACTTCATACGGTTGCAGGGCAGTCGACAGGAAAAGTTGATATCGGAAGAAAAATAAACTATATGGGTAGGGGTCATCACAATGGCTATTTTGGCTAACAATGAAATTGAAGGTAAATTCAGTAGGTAGTGAAGAATTGACAGCGAACAATTAAAATAGAAAATTGCAGGTATCGGCGCCGTTAGAAATCACCCCTTCTTTAGAAGGTCATATCAAAACGCCGGGACACGACCGAACAGCAAACAATAGTAAAATTGCTATTCCCCGAACATTGCGAGCAAGGAAAAACGAAACGAAACTCCATCCTGATTTCTTGATTTGTGACGCAGGTCGTTTATTGCGGTGACGGTCAAAAAACGCTGGAAAATATGTAGGGAAGATACGTGACGCTATCTAATATTTTTGACCGCACTAAATCTCGTTCAAAAACAATATCGTTCCCCCGTTTCTGCGGAGATGCCGAACCATAAAAACTGCGGGCCCATTTCCTACGCCGCCTGAACGCCCTTCAAGGGAATAAATCATGGGAAAACATTTCTTGCTTGGGGAGGACGTTTCAATTAAATTTTGACACATTGGGGGTGATGCTGGGGCGGCTTTGTGGATTTTTTTTTTTTCGTTGGAACAAAAGGTTGTTAGCAAACTTGTGTTCCAATGCATACCTGGATCTACGGTACGAGACCTCAAATTCAAGCATGTGGGTATGTGGGTACTGGATACCAGAGTACCAAATAATATATTTCCTAGAAGTTATGTTATCGCACACTCCACGCAGACACAATGAGACACACCAATAATGTATTTGCTATATTTTAGGAAAGTCTTATTTATTTCTATTGGAGACTAGGGATGCAAATCGATTTTCTATTGAATCGATTTTCCACCTCCAATTTTTAGCCCGAAATCGATTGCAAAAAAAAAATCCCCCTAACCCACAGAAAAAAAGTCTTTCCATTCAAAATAATCCTTGAAAATTCGGCGAACCGAAATGAATTCCGACACATTCTAAATAACTTTGAAATGTGATGTGTGATTTGCATGTCAAGAATAACTTGGAATTTAAAGAGAAGAAGAAGTTGGGCAGGTTTTTCCCTGGTTACCGCATACAGGTTATTCTTTGTGGTCACATGTTTAGCAATTCGTCTCGTTTAGTTATTAAACATTGAATAGATAAAAACCTACCGAATTTGGATAGGTGAAATACCTACCCACCAAAACATTCACATAAATTTTATTTATTTTTTTAATAAAAAAAAAACTAAAAAAAGTTTTTCGAAAAATCGATTTTTTCACCCAATTATTTGGTGCAATAAATTTTAAGCTTTCGATTGAGAAACGATTTTCAAAATCGATTGTTGGCAACCGATTTCGCATCCTTATTGGAGACTACGCACCTTGGCACTACGAACCAATATGATTTGGGGCATACCTACATGCGTTGGATGATATGATAAGTAAATGAGAAGTGATAATATATAGGTGTTACTAATATACGCCAAAATGTTACGAATTTCCAATGACACCAGCTCGTAGTGATGTGGCATCTACTTGAATTTATTCTACGGGTAGGTAGGTACGTATACCTAACAGTCAACTAAATAATGTCAACCTAATGTTAACTAAATAATTAGTATCCTCCAAGGCGAATCTCCCTGTTTTTTTTTTTTGTTCCATTGGTGGTTTCCCTTAAAAATGAGAGAAAACTGTTCCAAAATCATGGGCGCTGGTTACAAACTCTATATGACAAACAATAACGTGCGTTCGAGTGCCGTCGAATAATACTACAATATTACCGTGAGGTACATTATGAGAATCCCCAATGTGACAACTAATATTGTTTTGCAAGAAAATGGAACTCTGTTGGGTTGAGGGTGAGGAAAGGTCATCAACAAAGAAGAAGCGTACTATGGAACATACGACCGATGTGAAGAAAATGGAAAAAAAATTCATGCAAGGAGGCTAAAGATTAGGGATGGGATATCGATATCGATATTATGGAGATATCGATTTTTGGGCCCCAATATTCGAAAATGGAAGAAAATGGAAAAAAAATTCATGCAAGGAGGCTAAAGATTAGGGATGGGATCGATATCGATATTATGGAGATATCGATTTTTGGGCCCCAATATTCGATATTTCAGCATCGATACCGCACATGCGATATTATCGATATATCGTTGATCCGGACCGATAATATCGGATTGAAAAACCAACACAAGAGGGAGCGAAAAAATGCAAAAAATGGCTTCAATAAGCGTTAAAAAAGGTCACGTACCTACTTACATAGGGAAAATAGTTCGACAACTCAAAATAGTAGGTGGGTATGTAGCGGTGCTACATTTAATTTCAATTATCGGTTTCCAAATTCAACATGTTTCGATCATCACCTGTTGTACAGAAATTCTTGGTTGGACACAATAATTAGGTTTGTGTGTTAGAAACTAGTTTACTAGTGTGGGCAATAATCAATTTAAATTATAGTTGCCTCATAAATCTTTTTTCCTCTTTTATTTCAATCTCCAGCCTTTAACAGTGCGTCAAGTAAATACCGTTTTCTTCTTAGAAAAATTACTTTTCGTCATTTTATTAAAAAAACATCAATTTGTTAAAACTGGCTCCCTTGAGTCAACTCCTTTCTGCAGTGAGAACAGAAGTGGAAACAGATGAGAGGTTGTTTTACCACTTGAGATAAGTTCAGGTGCTTTGCTAACGGTGGAGACAAGGGATAGTACTATCGATATCGAATATCGATAATATCGATGTTTTGGTCCGATATTTTATCGGTATCGAAGCCGCTCAGAAATATCGACATCGACATCAATATCGATATTTTCTTTCGATATCCCATCCCCACTAAAGATAATATATAGGTTTGATACGTTTCAAAGGGGGCTACTTATTTTCTTTGTTAAACATAATTGTGGTTTTCATGTGAGCACATTTATAAAAGCTTCTCCTGATCTGACAGATACTCTGGTTAACATCACGGCAGATCGTTTTGTCCTTCGAAGCAGATGAAATATTATTGTGGAGGTTTTCAAGAGGGGGTCGGAACCTGCCCAAAAAGTCCTCAAGAATGCCTGAATCTTGGCTATCAGAGAGTTTATAAGAACGATATTACTATCACCTTATTAGTACTTGGGAATAATAAGTTGAAAAATGTATAAATTCCCCTTCCCCCAATCACAAAACCATTTTAGCGTTGAAAAGTTTTCAAACTTTCCTCTGTTATTAATTGATTGATTTCATATCGAGTTTCGGCATTTTTTCTATTAGGCATTCAAGTCTGAAGAGCCGTCAACTATTGGAATTTCAAAATCCAAATTTTAAATTAGATCAAAAGTTTAAAAATGTTGATAATGCACTGCCCCCGGGATTTAAAAAGAAGAAGAATTACGAAAATTGAAATGAAATTGGTGAATTTATTATTGGCTAAGAAACTTTTGAGAAACTTTCCAACAACCCTCCGGTACCACTGAACTGAATGAACCGAGACAGTAACCAACTAAAATTTGTTCAGAGACTTCTGAAACGGAAGTATATTTTTTGACAATGATAAAATTAATTTATTGCTTTTAACATGTTTTTTTGTCTCCCTAAAGAGTTCAATCGAAACTCCCCAGGCCATAGGGGAACCGAAAATATTTATTTCCAAGCCCTAAAGCAGAAATTTGACTGCGATTTTAGGAAGACAGTAATGGAAACACCCATGAGGATTCCAAAGTGATCCAAAGTTCGCCAGCACCACTCTCGTCCGAAAATCTGATTGGTACCATAACACGAAGAACATTGAATTGATCATGACCGTTGGAGCAGAGGTCGGATGTGGAAATCTCGCTAACGATTTTCATAACTGACGTTTTCCGGCATGAATCTTTTTTCAACGGCGGCGGCGAATCGTTTCTTTCGCCCTGGAAATTGAGTGGTCCCGTCAAATCTGTCAGACCTTGTTAAAACTATAGTGCTAAGTTGTCAGGAGTAAATTGATGAACGGATTGAAAGCTCGTTAGAACAATACGGCCGTTTCACCCCTTTTATCATTTCCGTTTAATTCGTTTAAAGTCACTCGTATAGTCTTGGGTGTTCTCTCGCGACAAGCACTGCGGATCATAGTAACAACAACATGATGATGATTACAACGATGAGAGAGGTAGGTATAATTACATAGGTAAGGAATTATTGAAATATGATCGAAACGTAAAACACGAATGTCATATAATTGGTACCATCAGTAACTATGAAATCTCATGGATCAACGCTTTCGAAAACAATATTTATGGACACCTGAATGATTGACAGTGAGAATTGCTCGAGAAAAGAAAAGCTCTATCTCTGTTGGAAGGAGGAATACGTATTTTGAATCAAAGTGACACTTGAACCTTTCAACTATTAGTACTTCAAAGGCTTTAGATCGTGTTATTGCAAGAGGTGGCAATGTTGTTGTAATTTCGCCTAAACTTCTTTCGAATGGTCAACAGTAATATTCATGAACATCAAGCCATTGAACTCTTGAAGGATTATAATTACTGTAGTTACTCTTACTCTAAACTATAAGCACCACCAAGGTACACTCATAGTATTGTACACTACAACTTACTGAAACGTGAGAGGTAGAAGAGATACGTACCTGGAAAAAAGGAAATTGGAATGGTTAGAGAAGAAAGAAATTGATTTCAAATTTCATCATTCACACGATGTAATGAGGGACTAATTATAAGGAGATATATATAGTTATAGGTATAGGTAGTTATTCGAATAGCATCCGACAGTGTAATGGAAGCTCTAATCACAAATCAATGACAATATTATATTCATAATCCAGAATGGAATGAATAATGCCTGAGGTCTATATACAGGTATCTATTCGGCATTTCAATAGATATTTTATAACGGCACATAATGAAAAATGCCTGTTGTATAGGTACATTCAAAAGCCCGAAGGTCGTAATGGTAATCAGAAAACTTCAGGGATCGAATAACGTATTATCCGTTGTCCGTAGACGTGCTCCTGCGCATAGATACCTTGAATATTAAATTTGTATACCCCTTATACGCAGTCCAAGAAGTTTTCTGAAGTGCAACACCTGTGTGTGAGACCCTTAATCACCTTCAAAATGTTGAATTTAGGTATGGAAAGACATCGTAAAATTGTGTACCAAGTCACTAAGATGTTGAAGACCTACTACTCACATCATTCGCACTATCCGTTTCACTTCAACCTAACATAATCCAGTAAGTGAGTAGATATCTATAGTTAATGCGATTGTATCGTCAACATAGTGGTAGGTAATCCTTGAATTTCAAATTCAAGAGCTGCTAAGATGTATCGAAGAATAGATTATGGGCCATAGATTCATATTCAGGAAGCACGTGCACGACATTGCAATGTACTTATTCGATCTTCAAAGTCATTACGCTCTACACCATGTTTGATTTATCGAGGGAGTAAGTTTTATTATAAACCGAACAATCTTCCCATCTTCATAAAAATAATGTTGTACAATAGGTAAATTACGTCAAGAATTTTAAATCGTCGTAGGTACTGCAGTAACTTAAAATGGTGTATGTATATCTGGCATGCATTATCTCTCATTTGCGTTTACCAAACCAGACAACCATTTTTCTCCCTGAATGACCGTCCCATCGATCGTCAGGAAAAGATTTTGCGTGCAGATATAAACGACCGACCTCTCCGAGCCCACAAAACTAATTTGGCCGCTTTGTTTCGCAACTGGGAAAAAAAATATCACAAACGGAACCATTACCACAACAGTTCGGAACGATAGAAATACGGAAACAATCAACAACGATGGCGTGAATTGAACTGTAAATAACCAGAGGTCCACTGGATGGGTTCATTGTAAATGCTGGGGCCCTTGTCAAGCTCATTTTCGGTAGGGGAGGCCTGGGAATACAGCGATAGTGGAAGATTGGTCCTAATTTGGGCGGCCGAACCGCGATATCAGGTTGTCAGTCCCGCGGATAGTGGCACGTGAAATTAATGATAAGAGCGAGCCTGGGGTTAACGTTTCAGCCTGGGGAAGGCCTAGGGCGCGGAATTGATAGGTTTGCTCGGAACTCCGTTAGTCTCTCCCTTTGAAATATTCGAAGGAGGAGACGCCAAGTTCGTATACGGGTCTTCTTTTTTGGGGTTCGCCACCCGCACTGCTGGTTCGTCCTTGAAGTTCCAGTAACTGTTCCAACAGAGCTCTTCCCATCTTTGATGAACGGCGCAACCCGTTACTCGTACCTGTTCACATGGCTACACCCGATTCGGGAGCCAGATCAATTTGAAAAGTACATAAGGTAGAAATAGCAGGTATATATCTTTAAACAACATGAAAAATTCTCTGTCAAGTGGAAATGACACATGGGTTCCACGCGTCGTAGAAAATTGTGTAGGTAAGTTTAAAACTCTGATCGTGTTGATGTTTCTCAGTTCAGACAAATGTCAATATAATCGTGAACGAAATTTACGTTAGCGCATGCGTAGAGCGTAACAGTGATTCAATCATTATGAAATTCAAATGGGCGCTCAAGGGCCCCTACCCACACGATCCCTGAAAATTTGAATGAAATCGGATTAAAACTCGGAAAGATATGGCTGTAGGTATCATAACAAGGAAATGCGGACAGACAGACACGGAACCGAATTTGTTCAGAACGCCATGATACGTGAAATGCGAGTAGAAGTTTCAATTTTGGAGTGAAAAAAAATCAAATTCATGCAGCATGAGTTGATGAGCGAATTTTCGAAGAATGATTTTAGCCCATTTGGTGGGTGATTCTTATAGGAAATTTCACGCTGATTCCGAATATATACCATTATGTTCCTATGTTTAGGATGGTATTTCACACCAAAAACCTCAAAAAACGCGTTTTTAGCGATTTTTGACTCTAAATTTTTTAAAATTTGAACCCTTGGAGAACTCCAAAAATACTGGCCAACGAAATCATCCTTTCTATTGATATTATTGACATTTTGAAATTTTTTCGGATTTCTACCTCAATTCCTGGGTCAGATATCGTCTGGAATGACACATATAAATAAATATATAATTATATGAATATATATAAAAGTGCTAAATTTCAGGAATCGTTTTAGAATGGTCTGAAGGATTTCCATGAAGAAAATTTTCAAAAATTTGCAACACTAAAATTTTGAAGCAATTGCAAAAGCTTCATTTTCTTCGAAAATTCGCTAACCTTCAGCAGAGTCGGGAAGCAATAACTTCAAAAATGACAGTACTCCATAGAGAATTAGAAAGTGAATATTTGCAAGTGATACGCAGGTACTCTCACCTACGCTAGGTACCATCCCAAATGGTGAAGATTCATATTCCCCGGAGATCCCATCACTCTGTAAGGATACTAATGGAATGAAAGTGAATTTCATCACGTATTTCATGGCCTTCTTTTCGTACATTTGTATCACCATGAGTTGAAGTTTTATTTCAAAAGATTGGAGAAAGTAGGCCAGTATGGCATCCTAGGTATGATAATGATATAGGAATTAATTTCATTGAGTCCCGACTTGGAATATCCAAACAACAATGATAAACATGAAAACAGAATCAGTTCATGGAATCATCTCCGTCGAATAATATAGGTTCCAATATTCTAGAAACTTCGTTGTTCTGCTGCTATTTTTTGTAAGGCTTTTGGGCGGTCTACCTGCATTCAAGTCTACTCGATTTTCGTTGATATACGATCACTGAATGATTACCTTCAAGGTAACAAAAGGGGAAACTCTACCCACCTATTTTAGAAGGGAGCACCTGGCTGTGAACTCCAGTCCACTCGCATACCTGAGCTGAGTGGTTTCATCAGATTTCATCCCATTATGGACCTGTATGGAAAATCGAATGACTATTATATTTCGTTGTTGAATGAATAGGTACCTATAGTACATCTCGTTGTTATGTTTTTTCTCTGATCCTTCGTATAAATAAAGTATCCTACCTGCTGCAAGGTCTTCTTTGAACGAAGAATTTCGCGAATCTCTTACCTTAAGGTAGGTAACCCTTTTTTTATCACAACCAATCAGTAGTGAGATTGTTCAAGACAAGCCGTACCTACTACTCACTTTCCTCCCGAAATTTTCAATCATACATATCTACAGAGTCCCAACAGATTCGTGTAAATTAAATTTTTAGTTTCTTTGAGTAATCCAAATGGGGTCCTTCATTGAAACGTGCTCCTATGACCAAAATAACTAATTAACCATGATACATTTTCAAAAAAAATCTAGGTAATTCGCGTTGCTGACCAATAGAGCCATCCAAAATTTTTTTGTAGAAAAGTTGAAGTCCTAAGAATTCTGCGTCGAATGAGACCAACGTTTTAATGAAAAAGTCATTGGTAATCATGGAAAACTTTGAAAAATCCTCAATAATCATAGGTACGGTATTGGTGAGTTGGCGTTGGTCTCACTTGACGCAGAATTCTTAGCTCCTCTACCTTTCTGTTATACAAAAACAATTTTGTGCGGTTCAATAAATCGGTCAAAAACGTGAAATTTCTAGGTTTTTATGGGATATCTATCG
>JAEMON010000004.1:28269978-28289537 GCA_030264115.1 Lygus lineolaris
GAAGGACACGTCAGCATCTGATACATTATAGCCAGCGCAAGAATGAATTCGTCTATAATACTTATGGCTAAATAATCCATTTCAATGCAGTAAGTAAATAAAATTAAAAAACATGGAAATATGAAATTGAAGAGAGTACCTATTTTTGGTCCATGAATATTATGAATATACCCGATTCTATAACGAGTTTTATTTCAATGTGATACATAGTTGGTAGGTACCTAAATTACATTCTTATATTGTATAACATTTACCTTTCAGGCACTTTGAACATTTTGGAATTGACCTGTTTTCAGAAACTAATCAAATTAACTTCCATTATCGTGAGAGGTGCTTTCATTTCAAGCTACTGTCTTTTGGGAAATGACAGTCATCGTTTCTACGTTACAGAAAAGCCGCACGGGAGTCGAGGAATTTTCTCTCTCAACCGCTATTAACTAGAAAGGTTCTTCGTTGGCAGTGGGAATCGGTTCATTGAACTTTAATCAATTTTTAGCTCAATGAGAGACGCATGACCGCTTATTGAGCACAGTCGGTCGGTGAAGGCACGCGGTGCTTTCGGATCGGTGGGCGTTATAAAATCCATTTGACCTGGATCCCATGAAAGAATCGTCCATTCCTTTACATCTGTAATATCCTCTACTTCCAGCCTTTGTCCCATGAGTGCTGCAGAGTCGGATAATCTACACAGTTGAAATCGACGATCAAGCTTATAGTGAGGACGAGCGGAAAATGGCTGAAAGTGGTAGGACAACACTATTCACTGAGACGTATTTTTGGTCCTCCCTCGGTAGACAATTTTGTAAAATATAGAAGGTACCTAGGTATATATTTTGAACGTCTTCTGGGAAACCTCATTTTCTGTATATTTACATGGAGTATCATGAGGAAGCAAAAGGTGTGTTTAATATGAAGTAGTAGGTAACGAGAATATTCACGTTCGGGTGCAACGACGAAATATTTTCAACAGTACCCTTGAACGTGAAGGAGCTAAGAGTGCTTGTGAATCACATTAGCAGGATGTAGGAAACTTTGAATTTAGCAGAAAAGTAGAACATGAATGTACTCATCACTATTCAACATCAGCAAAAGAGTGAAATGCCAAGACTATCATTCTGGGCTGTGAAACTCCGAGCGATCATTTCCCTGAAGACTGGTGGCAGCAGAAGCTCTAGAGGGGGCGGCGAAAGTGCCGCCTCTTTCGATAATGAGCCAAGAGATAATTAGCGGTAGTAGACGGCCAGGAGAGCCCAGAGGAGGTCGATATGGCCGTGGAAACCTCACTCCATCCATCATCTCGTCTGCAATCCTCAAGGTAACTCGAACTCGAGTTGCCAACTGTTTCAACTACCTTTGTAGCTCGTTTTCCTAGGTCAGCTGCTACAGCCCTTTATACAGGCTTTTGGCCCTTTTTATAGATTCCCTTTGTGGCATCTTAGAACGGCGATGATTACAAACTCACAACTCCCTGAAGTACTTCGCAAGGCTTTTCATCTTCATCTTGCGTGGGTACTAGTTCCTTCCCCAAAATGCACGACTACTTCTCGAAATGAACGTTTATCCATCCTAGACTTCAGAGAATAAATTTCAGTCAAAACCTTATTTTATATTGAAACATGAGTAGATATTTTCATTACGACTCATAATTTATTTACTTCATAACGATACGTCTCTTAATTCGAATGAAAACTCACATTGGAAATGATTTTGTGGTCATAGCTCAAAGTTTATCTTTAATCATAGCTTGGCATTCGACATCTCAAACGTACTCATGACATTTTGATAAATAGACTTTCTGATCGGTGCGTTCGCCAAATAATCCCGGAATTGGCAATTGAATCATGCCAATACTCTAGGCAATAATGTAGATATCTGAACCTTGGGTGAGAACTGCCCTCGCCAACGAAAAATCTACATTTCGTTTGGCAAGGTCGCTCGAGGGATGATCAAAGTTGGCAAGCTCTCTCGCGTGTTTGCGATAAATCAAGAGCGGTACGGGGATGTCAAATATTGGTGAAACGCGCCCCATAATTTCCAACAGTTTCAATCGAGATTCGCTGTCACGAGGTAGGAAGGAATCAATATAATAATAATCTATAATATAATATCATCAGAGGCATGATTAGGAAAACATATTAAGATGTTATCCAAAACCTATACACGAGTATAATCATGGGCATACATTTTTTTTCCTTCGGCAAACGTACAGGATGATTCACTAAGGGCTAACCCCCCCTTCCCCTTTTTTCCTAGGATCCACGTAAAAAAATCCGTTCCAACGACATTCTTCACAATTTTTGCCGAGATTTCAGAAAAAATACTCGTACTTTCACTCCTGCTACTTTTGCCATAGTGGCGCTAATGACCCAAACTTTGTTTTCATCAATGTAAACTTCCCTTTTTTATTTCACATTCTGATCCTACTCAAAATTTCATGAAAAAATAATCCCTCGCTAGGAAATTCGTGCTCAATTACGCACTAAATGTGCTCAAAAAGCAAGAAATCGAGTTTTTTGGGTGTAGCATTTGTCAAAAAATTGAGTAACCCAGATTTTGTTCGTTTGTTTAATGATAATTTGAAACTTTGAGGCTTAAATCAAAACACAATATCACCACGTTATTCAGCGTGGAAAAACACATTAAAATGACGTACCATACTTGATAGTTTGTTTCACCCAAGAGCATAACTGAGCACGTTTTTGAGCACTCAAATTTTCGAATAAAGGCTCATTTTTCATGGAATTTTACATGGTAGAATCAGAATCTGAAATAAAAAAGTGGAGATTCCATTGAATAGACAGAGTGTAAGCCCTTATTAAATCACCCTGTATACATATATTATATGCAATAATTTTTTTCCAACCAATTCTAAATTTTAATCAAACTAATCCGGTACAATTTTATTCATAGGCATAAATTATTTGGAAACAGTAAACTTTTCATATCAGCAACCATACATATAGGACAACAATAATAATGGATAAATGATAAGCACACTAATAAATTTCACTGTTACCTTAAAATCAGTAGGTGGGTACTCGTGGCGTTAGTACAACACTGCCTACGCTAATAATTTGAGAAATTGTCGACTTGAGGCAGATCTTCTCTTTCATGTCGATTCCAAATTCTATACCTAATACGTGGATCACCTATGAAATGAAGTACTGAACAGTAGCTTTACTAGTATGCATGATGGATGTTCCATCGACTGCGTTTACGAACACCTGTTCGACTCCTACTAATGGTGCGCGGACTAGAGTGATTCCACCTAAACGGGCTTGCTCATCGCTCGTTCGAATCCATCATTGTTTTCTAATGTTCCAGCCCGGCATTTGTGGCCTTTCATTATTTCAGACGTTGACTTTCGGGCGTTCCTACGGTAGCCTAACGATCGAATAATCGTCCAGTGTACGTAATTTTCAGCGCCAACGAAGTCCAGTTCCCAAGCGATCATCGTTCTCTAGAAATCGTTCTGCTCCAATCAGATAATTATGCTGGTGAATCGATGATTTATTGTGTGCAATGCCACAACTCCTGTGATAACGAAATATTCGGATCTTACCCTAACCGATGTTGTTTTTAATGAACCCCAACGGATGATTTCAATGGCATGGCACAATAAGTAAACAACGAATTCCATCAATAGGGGTCACGATGAGATCATCTGGAATAATTTTCCTTATATTTAGCGGAATTACAGAATACGAGTATGTTGACTTTTCTATCACCTAACTGAAAGGCAACTTGATGGACCTTAGGAAACCACACATGGAGGGTGGGATGCAATGGGGAGACCCGTCGCAGAAACTTGGTGCTAAAGCTCAACAGGAATCACTCTTGGACGGGATCTTCTCTGGTGATATTCTGAATTGAGTTTCGAAGCGGTGCCTGTTATGTGTTGATTTGAAACTGAAATACAAGATACTAGGTAGGTACCTTAAATATTGCACTTCAAACTGGATGCGTCGTTGATATTAACTGTGTGGAACCATGACTGATGCCGAAAGGAGCATGATGATATGAGGGAAATCTCAGGATACTACTTAGCAAGTCACGGTAAAGTACACTACTCATTGATGACCTCCTAGAGGCACTACAGTAGAGAGATTGTTGGATAATGCTCTACCCTGGCGTGATCTACAGAAAACATCAACCAGAGGTCCACAATGAATCGACATCTCACGTGGATTTCGAGGGACGTTCTGGAAATAGTTTCCTTTCAGAACGAATTGAGACGTAGACAAATAATGTAAGAAGAGTCTCCTAAGAAAAAACCTTCCCGCTATCAATTACCTCACCTAGGCAGCAAGTTCCCCTTTCGAGACAAACAACAGGGAAAAAAGGCCCCCGTTGACGAGTAAGGTCTGGGAAAACGTGAATGCGCCTCGCAGGCGATGTATTGACTTTATTTATAGTTGAAGTTGGCCAGATGGAGTAAGACGGGCAAACCTCGAAAAAGGAATCCGATAGGGTAAATAGACTTCTAAAGATAGATTGCAAGGAACGGCTTTGGGAAGGAGAAAGAAGAGGATTTACTGGATCGTATAAAACAGGAGAAATACTACAAATGCGAAAGGTCAAGAAGACGCTATTTGTTTGGGGAAGGAAAGAGTAGGTGGATATTACCTATATGTACGTTTTCAATTGGGTTGACTGAAGATTTGGATGTTAGTCGTGGAATTGGGAAATTATGCTCACAGTTCTGTACACAGTTGGTACATACACACAAGCGATGACGAGCTCACTAAGAATATAGATAAAGTCGCCCAATACAGGGTTGAAATGAGTTATATTATCAGTCTAGAAATGTGTCAATAAATCCATAGCTATCACCACATTGTTCCATCCCTAATTAATACCTCACATTTACGTCGAATTATTATGAAGCTCCCATTCAATGTACCCGCGTGTTTTATATGGTTTATTAATAGATTCGGAGATATTACTATTTCAGGGTGGTTGTTGAGATGATGGTAGGTATGAGGGAAAATTCCTAGAAAGACTGGGACATTATTACCATGAACAATGCAGGGTACCGTTTAGAGTGAAAATTTAAACGGGATATTTTCGAAATTGATAATGCATCAAGCGTTGAGATGGATTGCCTAAGGCATTCAAAATTTAGTCCTTATACTCCTACCCCCTAAGAACGTAATATCTCATAAAAGGGGGAGGTAGGAGCATGATTTATTCACTTTTCATTATCTTGGTGTGGTTAAGTCGAGCGGCTTGAGGCAAGAGGAAAAAAGAACTTGGGGTCTGGGAAGGAAAAGGAGAAGGCATTTAAAATTCTGCAGGCATTTGAAGAATTCAGAGCACGTAGGTAAAGGGAGAGAAAGGGGTAGGGGAAAAGCGCGGGTACCGGATGTTTATCACATAATAAGGAAGACGTGGAAGTAACAAAGTGTAGGAAATACGATAATTGTGTGGGGGTTGAAGGTTCCTCGTTGTGGTAGACTCTAGTGCGCTCTGGCGGGAGAGATTTATGTTTCACGATGGCGGGCGCTGCTGAAGGGGGTACATGTCCGGGTTATTGGTCTCCAGCACGACACCGAGATGCCGAGAGGGGACTGACAACGACTGCGGGGGGTCTCCGAGGAGTTGACAGCCGTTCTATCAGACGAGCCTCTATCACTTCGTGTTATGTTTTCTGAAAAAGGAGGACCCTAAAAGAGTTGATTCAACGACTTTCAAACGAAACTGAGTGTCATGTTGGCACAGAGCTTCATCTATTATAATCCTCATGTATACGAAACGTGTACTACAACAAGTACGCAGTTCTCGGATAATATTTAACTTCAAATTATATACATCAAATCATTGTACTGTCATTACTGCGTCTGGTAATGTTGAAGAATGGCATTATAATTATTGTTTGAGCATGATATGTTGTGATCATCATGATCGAAATCTCTCATCGTTCAAACTGTACTTGTCGGTATGACATGTAGTCATGGCCAACATTAATATTCTGGGATAGATGATGTGAGGATACAGGATGTGATTGCCATGAAATTATAGTACTGGCTAGCTAACCGACCCACACTATCTTCTCTACCCCAAATCACATCAGAAATGCCTAGCAGTTCTAGCCGAATGCGATTCGGCTAAACAAGTAGGTTTGAATGCTGGGCCACTCACTCCCATGGAACACACATCCTAACCATGGCTGTAGTTTCGTAACCATGATCCTAAAATAAAACCAAGCATTGTGTACCAAGATTGCACGAGAAATACTGGAATCATATTAATATTTGGTGTCGTAAATATTATGCGATGTCACATAGCAACGAGAAGGTCATATAAGACCACCTTTCCGAACGCAATATTATTTTAGCCTTCTATATTTCGATCGAGAGATAGAGATTGGAACAATCTGGATGTGAAAGTTATCCTGAATAATCGAATCGCAAAAGTCAACCATCAACTAGGTAGATGGAGCTGGGTGGTTTCATTCATAACAATAAGAAAAACAAGGCTACCTTTGTAGGAGAGACGCTATCTCAACAGCTCAATCAGTCGTTCTGTCGTAATTATGGGTTCAGAAAACAAAACCGTTCCTTTCACCTTCGACGTCAATCGGATCGGCAAAAACGTCGAAGATACGATCGCAATAAGTATTGGTTTTCATTGTTTTCCTCCACAAACCCCGACTGCTAAAAGTCCTCCATGGGACCTAACACCGGTAAACAAACGAGATTGAAATCTGGGCAGTGGAAAAAGAAAAGGGCAAATATTTTGGGGTCTGTTGTGACCCCTTCATCCGTCGGATCTGTTTGGAAACAGCTCAGCGGCAGACGACCTACCCTTCCTTTCGACCCACATGTCAACGCATTGTCTCCCTTCTGGGTCGCAGAGACCCCCTTTCCCTGAACGTACCCCTTTCTCCTGCCCGCCATTGTGACCGTGCCATCTGCCCCTTCGTTGCCATTCCTATATATCATTCCCGATGATATTTATTTCGCGTTGAAGCAGCGCGTATTGAACCGCGAAGCGCTCCCGTTGAACTGTCTTTTTTACGAGAAGAGGCACCTGTTGTAGTTGTCCTGAATGAAAAACGACATCTCCCCTCTGTTATAACTGGGGAAAGTGACAGTAATAGCTGACTCTTAATAGTATTATAGTAGCTTTTCAATGGCAGAGGCTTCTACACTACTTACATATACCTAATTCCATGAATATCACAAGGAAAGTGTTCAATGAGGCCAGGTTCAACTTTAGGAATTTATAGAAAATGGAAAAATCATGAAACATCGGTTCTTAGATGAGTGACTGGTCGTTATTCTTAATTTAGTCTGCTCAAACAGCCATTTTGACAAGAACATGAACAACAAATATTCCAATTGGCATTCGTACAAACTTATAAGGCTCTAGTGGTAATCTAAAATATGAATATTTCAATTGGGAAGAGTCAGCTCGTCAGGAGGTCTTATATAAAGTTTATAAGTCAACTAGCCGGTTACTCGTGCCTTGCAGGGTCCCACATGTGGATGTACTCGCATCGCTCGCGGTTTGTAGCCCTATCTCGAGGTTTGAGAAGTATCAACCTATCTATCAAAATAAGACATATAAAAACTGAGGTTTTCCATTGTTGTTGGTGAACGGTGAGCCATTCACCAAGTTCAACAATGGAACTCCAACAATACAAATAAATGTGATGGTAACTTTTTTTAATTGTAAGCTTTGAGTTTTATATTTATTCATTATACTTATATTATTCTTATTTATTCACTATTTTATTATGTGAAAACGTCTTGAAATCATTCACTTCTCATGTCATGACCTACGCAAACTATCTATTCCTACATAATAAATTGATGAGATGAAACTGTTAAATGAGGATTTTTGTCGGTACTTCTGACTGAGGGAAGTCGTTTCCTCGGTGATAGAAGATAAGGCGGTTTCCTAAGAACTCTATAGTTGGTGATGACGAATGAGCTGCCACTTCATCTAGATCCGACCAACAATAATTAGAGTTCGGACATCAAGATGTGAAATTAAGATCTATGTCAGATGGTCGTCCCCTTGACGCCAGGAACACGAAAGATAAACTTGGTGAGATGTATTTGGATACGTATTCATTCTTATCGAGAAGGTTTCATGTATCTATTCCAACTTTGCAAATTCGGATTGCGCAGAAACACCGTCGTCGCTTGGGCGAACGAGGGAAAATAAACACAACTGAACAGGTCGTGAATAATAGTTGGTAAATGTGGGGACATTAGGAGCACTCGATGCATAAATGTGGGCCGTACGGTCGTACCTGCAGTGAATCGTTTGCGGTGATTTTACTACAAACAAGCCGGTGAAATATGAGTTGAAGTTTGACGTGTTTATTGTGGTAGGAAAACAGCTCTATCTCAACAAGGACGAGCCTTTTCAATGACCCTCTCAGTTTGAACGGTGAACCGTAAATCCTTCCCAGTCGTAACAAATCGGTTAAAATCGCCGGTCAACTGTGGCCAGGGGCAAAGCGTACCGTGAAAAGGTCCCCAGAAAACCATTCTTTGGTTTCTACCCAGGAGATGAAAACAGTTCCGGAGAAAAGGCTCAAATGGGAGTGAATTTAAGACCCTCCCATTTGTCATGTGTTTTGCCAAGCAAAAAACATGAAGAACGGTTTATGATTCCGAGAGGAGGCACTACTACACGTTCAAATATATAGGTAGGTAGGTGACTAGATAGCAGGTTTGTGGGAGCACTGGAGTGCAGCCAGTGAATTACATACGATTCGATAATAGGTACATTTTAATTCGAACACTAGACAGGATCTGAAAGGAGGTCAATTTTTACAATAACGGAAAGCGAAATAGTAAAAGCTATAGAAAAAATATCAAAGTGGTGTCAAGCCCAGGTCACGATACTGAATCTAGTAAAACGATCAAAAGAATGAGAGAATAAACAATTAAATTCTTTATGAGTTCAAGTTTCAAGAGCGTGGAGGAAGCTCGAATCTTACAGCTCCAGCTCCAGCTGTTATTATTCATTCTCCAGTGAAATGATTATATGATGAAATCATTGTTCATTCAACATCTTTTTTTTTTCATCTATCAAAATTCTGGAACTGGATGTAACTCGTACAAAACACTGGAAATCCTGCATTCATTAGCACCTTCTTAATGACACATTTAAAATATTCAGTTTTCTTTCTCTCGTTTTCACCAGTCAGAAGTCCAAGGGATTAAAAATACATTAGATTTTTGTTCTGTCCTCTCCAGCAATTCTACGGTTGATTTGTGCGGGAAGTTTCTTCAATTAAATTTTTTCGCACTGATTTTTTTTTAAATTGTAGACGAAAAAATCAAAATCCTCAATTGGAAGGAGAAGCAAAGATTGGTACTGTAGGGTGAAGGAAGTGGTGGGCGAGAGGTATCAACGGGGAGGGGGTGACTTCGCCCTCGGTAAGAATGACTTTATAATTAAGTCAGTCGGGAAGGAGTTCATTAAGGGACAATTTTCTCAGCTCTTCTACAGAGCACCAACAGAAACTCGAAAAAAAACACTCACAAATGGTCCTTTTCTCATTCCTCCGCACTCCTCGACCTTCCTGGAGCTTCATTTTTTGTTAGTAGCTCAATTTCCACCCTCGGGGGGTATATTAACTGCGTTTTATCCTCGTTGGCGCGGACTCGGAGAGCAGCCATGTAATGAGTATCGCGGGAGATCAGGGAGAGTTCATTGTGTTATGTACTTAAAATGCGATTACTGTCGACTGGTAGTTGGACGGGTTTTTCGTCTCAGTCCCCCGAGAGGTTTTTGGGAACGAAGGAGAAATTAAGGTGATATTCTGGCGTAATTTGACGGTGGAATTACTGAGAGAAGGAATAATAACTAAATTAATGGAAATATATCTATAAAAAGGAAGGGTACGATCAAAGATTGTGATCAAGAGATGACGTAATCTAACTTCGACAAATTCAGATACAATATTCCTGTGACTTACTGAGAATCAGATAGACCACTGGAGCTCATTTATATATAATAGTTTGATGATTTATAATCGTAATTCCGTTTTACAATCAGAAATGAAAACGTCACTACAGTCTGTGAGTCAGTCAGCACTTTTTCGTCTCCACGTCTCAGAGATATTTTAGGAAATGAAGAGGTAAGCACGTGAGCTCCTTTGATGATGACAATATATTCCTTCAGCGGAAACGATGCCTTAGTGGTCTCACAACACAAATATCTGAGGATCTGGGGTTGGTCTCATTCGACGTAGAATTCAATTCCCAACAACGTTTCTTATCCAACAGCTTCATACATATTCGTACTTACCTACCGAAAAAAAATTAAGTTGAGAAACAAGTTTTTGTCAGACAAATTTTTCCTCAATTTTGTTTGAAGGATTTACTTAGTAAGTACTTAAAGTAGGTAATCCAGTAATTCAAGATGCCTAGATTTTTCGTTTCGATGATTGTTTTGGTACAAAACGTCCAATAATGAGGCCTTTTCCTCCCGAAGTTTTGCAGTCTTCCAGAAAAATATATAATAAATTTTAGTTATTCTGAAGTCTGCATAACTTCGGGGGGAAAAGTTTCTGGTGGGAGTCATAATTAATGAGAAGCACCTTTGTAACCGAAGTCCGGAAGGATCCGCGGTGTGAGAGATGGGTGTTGTGTTAGTTAAGCAAACTTGAAGCAAGATAGTGGGAGTTTGGGAAACCCCTTTAATGTGGGAAGGAAGGAAGGATCTTGGGGGAAGTTTTGGCAGCGGCAAAGCCGTTCAGAGGTTCGAGAGGCGAGGGGGCACTCGAGAGGCCCGTTCTGTATGGAGTGGATCGTTTTCAGGAAATCGGAAGCGCCAAAGGGTCACTACGGGGTAGAAGCGATAACGCCTCCATGATCGGCTGAATCTTGCTCAAGTTTAGGAAGGCACTGAAATGAGTTTGTGCTCGACACTTGACCTTATCATAATGTGGTATAGCGTCGCTTTTCCATTATAAAAACGCCAGTAAACACAAAACTCGCGTGACAAGCATGATCTCGTCAATTCAGGTCTTCTCGCCATCGAATAAATTACAAGTGGGACCACCACACCAATCCATGTTCGGGGAGTGGAGAAAGTCCTTCATTTAACAACAAAAACATAATAGTATTAATCAGTTTTAGACAAACATGATTGTTACTAACTAGGTACCTATCCGTTTAGTTTCATTTACTGACGTGGAAGAGACCGCACCTACAGGAAATAATGTATCTCATAAACCTCAATAAATTGTCTTGGGAGACGTAGATTGGTATAGGTACTGGTACACTTATGTAACAATAATATGTCTGCGTATGTGTATTACTTACTGCGAACAGTCGGAAAATTTACGTTAGATGAAAAAAATAAAATAATCAACAAATAATAATAATCAACTCAGAGAACAATATTCCAGCAGCTCAGTTCTACCGTAAATCAGCCTCACCATGATCAGAAAGTGACGAATCTCACTCAAGCCTATATAGAACCGGTGAGATGAGTTTGCTATTCATAGCTTTTTCTCGTTTGACGCACCGATTCGCAGAATATCTTCATGCAGACTAACTACACTGCTGAAACGCTCATTCATACCATTATCAACTCAAAAGTTCCCACTCTCCCACCAATTGCATTCAGTCTCGCCAAGGAAGTACAAGTTTTTTGTTTCATACGTCCTCACCAATTAAACTCACCGCCTGTTCTCCACTGAAAGACTCTTTTGCCTTTATTGCCGTTAATCATCGTTCATTTCGTTACAATTCCACCCGTGAGTCGGAAAAGGTCTTTTTCCAGAGGTTTCTATGGACGACAGCGGAGGAGAGCACTAATTGAACGATCGTTAAAACCCTAATAAGCAGAAGGCGCGTTTCCAACTATGGAAATGAGCGCTGCTTCACTTGTAAGTCGGCAGTTACTCCGGTCTTTCTGTAATTGTTAGTACAATTTAACCTTTATTAACGAGAAACTACTTTTTTTCGGGACCAACCGACAATTGTTCGAGATGGACAAACCGATAGGGTAAAAATTACAAGAGAAATGAGAAAAAGGTGTCCTCCATGTCATTCGGAAATATGTTTTCTTGGTTGTACTCGTATTATCAGATTTTACTCCGTCGGATGACGACGACATTGTATGGGAGGAGAATAATTAAGTCGTTGGGTTTAAGGGGGGACCGGGAGCTGAACAAAATGTCCTTAAAAAGCCTGAATCTCGGCTATTGAAGATTTTATATGAACTCTTAATATAACCTTACACCTAATCGAGACTAATAGGTTAAAAAAAGAGATAACCGCCCCCTCATGTCTTCCCATAACCGTTTTTACCACTGAAAACTTTTTCAATATTTTCTCCGTTATGAATCGATCAATCGGTTTTCGGTATTCTTCCTACCTATTATGCGACCCTGAAGAGCCTTCAAATGCGTAAATTTCAACTTATAAATTTCCAGAAAAAATTTAGAGGGAGAATGACAAAAACGGAGGTAAATTGGTAAATTATTATTGGCTGAGAAAACTTATGTAAACTGTTCGACAACCCTCCGATGCCACCTTAAAAATGGTTTATTGACCTTTCCTCACAATTTAGTGATACTTAGCAGCAGCTGGGCTTGCTCGTTAACATGCCGATGCTATAATAATGCAAGAAAACAGGAACCGTGATTGTGGTAAATTTATCAAAAAAATTATTATGGAGTAAAATACTACATGCAACTACTAGGTACTTGTTCACTGGGTACGAGTCCACTAAAATATAATACACCAATGGGAACAAAAATCTATAAGTGACTGAGGGAGATGGAGTAATTGATTGTGTTGTGTGGAGTTGTTGTTGGAGTGTTGTTGTTGTTGTGTGTTGAGTGGTGGGACTGATGATGATACATTTTTGAAAAAAAAATCACTGGTTCCTTTTAATATTGGCTGAGGATGTAAACAAGCCAGCTATCGAAGCTGTGGCTAACCAATGATTAAAATATTTCCTCAATTCATGACCCATGAAACATTGTACGAAATGACCAAAAAGGGTTTGAATCACTATTACCAACAATTTCGACGCTTTCAAACAGACGTTCAAAGGAAGAGCAAGGTTCGTGTACAAGCGGTGGGAGAAGAGAAGTGACGAATTGGAGTTTTGAAAGTTGGAGAAACCCTTCCCTTAACGCGCATTAGGGCGATGATGCCTAAAAACCATAAGGTGACAAGTTGAAGCCATAATTTCTGAAATTCAAAGTAGGCACAGTTCGAGTGCGGGTGCCTCCTTGAAAGTTTCTCGTGGAGTTATGACCCTCTGGCATGTGGCCCACTAAAGCCTTCGAACTGTCAACCGGAACCCTTTAGAATTTTTATTGACTTTCGAGCGAACGTGGAGGGGCAGAAGAGCACTAACTCATATTCGGATGTAAAAAAGAGAGTCGGCGAGCGGAAGGCGAGGGAGGTCAATTTGTTATCGCCAGGCGGTATATCACTGCAGGTGTATAATGGAGAGCTGAACCTATACCTTCCCTGTGACACGAAAACCTTTCTCTATGTTTTCCTCCGGGTAATATATGAAAAATGGGGGAAAGAATACACCCTCAGGGCTCGTCTATTTGCGCTCGTATTCTCGATATGTTTTCAACATACCCGTGGGAAACCAATTCCTACACAAACTATAGGTATGTACCTTCAAAGTGACATTCAGAAGCTATTTATAGGAGTTCATCCTCTAGGTGTGATAGATACGTACATCTTCCTTTCCATTCAGAAAACATAAACAAGCACACTGTTGGTTCATCACGAATTCATGTAACTACCAACTTGTGCCGTAAAATATATTTTTGCGGCCATTTAATATTTTAGCGGGTTTCGAGAGGAGAACCACTGCCATCTGAACACAACTTTCAGTGATCTACTCGTAGTTACCTGTAGTTGTCACAACCTGCTGGAGCTAACCTCGCCCAGACCAACTCATCATTTTCCCGAAGTGTGGAACTACGTTTTCCTCTCTCCCCACTCTTCGTAATTTCTATATGAACCTAAAGTAGTTTTCCCTTGGAAAATTCATGAAAGGAGTAGTCTTTCACCTAGAGTACTACATTTTCCCTCGATAATACTTGTTATTGTAGTCCCGTCATCTATGGACTGCACGGAGAAAATCCACGGATCTCGTTCTTCTCGTTTCATCACAAGTGGATCTCCTGCCGTACAAAGTTAAGGTACCTATCGTCGGTTTCATGTGAATGAAGAATATTCCCGTATTTCGTTTTCGCAGGATCACCCTGGTTCTCAATACTTATCATCTATGGCAACCGTTTCAAGTACAAGGTCAATTTCAAGAACGTGATACGGATGCGTGAGTCTGGATGCACATATCTTCGTAGCCCGCATTCGTCCTCTAATTCGTTGCCTTCCCTATTTTCCCGAGCAGGTCCTATAGTACTTATAAATACGCCAAAAATATAAAATCAATGTATTGTAGTTAGCATATAATTTATCTTATACTACATAGGTACCTACAATACTTATATTCGTCCGTGAAGGCGAACTTCATCGCTGAAAGGCCAACCTGGGCAATTGGCTGTTCGTTCTGAATGAGCTATATTATTGCTCATGAGGTATATTATAATGCCTATGGTATTAGATACCTACCTAACCCCATTCAATGTAGTAATATCCCTAATGCCAATAAGTACTACCTATGTATTCCAAGTTGCTCATGTGTGCCAAGAAGCCCTGAGTAAAGTTCATTCCTGACACTAAAGTGTTGGGTCAATTATTCTACCTTACTTATTGGGTGGGTTCATCCCCACATTTTCGTTTTGATTTTGAGAGTCACTTTTTTGAATTACCTTTCTATTGCGCAATGGCAACAAACTTAATGAACTGATTATATTACTCGATGATTGAGGCATTTTTTTCCTTATTTTTTTGAAGGAGGCATTTTTCGCGTGTAGGTATAGGTAAAGGGGAATGTACGCCACAATTTCAATCTATTACCAAACCATCTGATATTTCATATCTTAATACATCAAAAGTCATATCAGAAGAGTGAACCATTCAATATCGTTCTCAAAGAAGCTCAACATGGTGGTACTACTTTAGCCTCCAGGGTAATCGCACAGAAAGATAGTCAGTTTAGGTGTTGAATGATGGATTCGGCTGAAAAACTAGGTAATCCATTTAAAACTATACTTGGAATGCTCGGATTCAATACAATGGGCCTCCCTACCAACAACCTTGCGTCACGTCACTCGGTCTCTCAGGCGCGAAACACGTCAGATTCCGACTCAAGAGGTCTGTCAGGCCCAACTTTAATTGGGAGAACGCGACCAACGATCAAAGGACCTCCTCAACCTTTTCTACCGTCAAAACGAAGGAAAACCGGACCTTCGCCCATTTCTCCTCAGGACTGTCTTCGTCCTTTTCACACTTTTAATAAGGTCTTTCCTTTTTTCCTTTGCCTTCCATTTCCTTTTTTTCCTCTTTCTAAGCCAGAAACCCCTTTAGGTCCCCAAAAGTGGTGGCGAAGGGATGTCCTAGAGGGCGAGTCTCTTATTACTAACCCCCTTCCCTACCATTCGGGATCAACCGAGCGAAGAGGAATGCGTCCCCTTACACTTGGAGCCTCCCAAAGAGGCGACGGGTTTTCTAATCTTTCTATCGGAAAGGGAAACCCGTTCATTTGGGGATAATACGTTTTCTGGTGGCGCCACCGTCGAGTTAACTCTGGCTTCATACCCTCCACCAATGCAGTGACGACTCATACCATCTATTGAACCACAGATTTCTGACGTGGATGGGATTTACTTGTAAAGATTATCTCCCCCTAATATATTAGGTGTAGGTAGGCGTAAAATATAGCTACCTGATAATGTAGGTATCTATGGCTTACTCTACAAAAGTTCAGTAGATACCTACTATTCAATCCATATCGGCAAACCAACGGATGCTAGTAGGGGTGGGGATATGGCTGAAGAGGCAAAAACTAAATTAATTCATACACTAACTTTTCTTGGCCAGTTCATCTACCCCATGACATTAAGAGTAGAGTTCAAAAAATAATATTGTGAGTAGGTATTGTCAAACATCGTAGTAGTGTGTGAGGGCAATGTGTCACAATAACAAAAAATTTATTTAAAAGTAGGAGTAGGTGGTTTGGTAAAAACAACAATATAATATTTCAGGCAAGAATACTCGGGGCTAGTTGAGTGCCTAATAGGTACTTGCAAAAATTAGAAAGTTGGTATCTATCGCGAGTCGAATCTCGGTGGAGCAATGCAAAACAGGTGGGTTACAAATAAATGTGCCTATATAACAAAAATCATGGTGATCAAAGGTGTTACAGCACCACATCTGGGGTTACAAATAAGGTATTGTTTAGTAACCCATCAATGCCCGTTTTTAAGTTAAAAAATTTCAATGAAATCGGGCGAGGTTGTTCATTTAGGCCTCCAGAACCCGAGAAAAATAATTGAAGAATTTCATATATATATATATATATATATATATATATATATGACTAATTTTGCCAAATTGGCCTGTGCCATATGCCATCGTTGGGCCCTTATGACATGGCGGACGCAATTTTTCACTAAGGCACCCTCACTACAATTTACATTCTTGATAAGATCAAGTTCTACAATAATGACCACTTACTGTCAATAAGGAGTGTATTAATAACTAAATTCTGCAGGAAAAGCGAGAATTCGATGATGTTGGATACCCACCATATTCAATACATCACATGAAAGAAGGACAAAAGATCTATTTTATACTAATGGCACATGGTTCTAGTTTGATACTTGCAGTTTTCGCTACTGAACATCTATTCCTTGCTTATATGGACTATCCTAATTTCCACGTCAACCAATGATCTAGGTATACGGTTAAATCTGATTGCAGATCGCAGGCCGAAACACTAATTCTAACATAACTAAACACTAAATCTAACACTCTTAGACAACAAGAAAACAGAAGGAAGTAACAAACAGAGTTGAAAGGTTTTGCAGAAATAACAGGAATATGAGCTTCTCTCCAGTTGATTGGTTGAAGGCGTGACAAAGCCACCGAAATAAGCTTATTTTAAAATAATTTCGTGCTCGATTCCTATGTTCGATTATAGAAAATAATAAACCAAAATATAGATACTTACCCAAGTACGTAATTACATGGAGAAACTCAGGAATACACCCAAAAACTAAATACACCTGGATTTTAAACTTCAACCAAGGAATTAAGTACCCAGATGTACAGTGATTAATATCGTCGAGACAGAGAAGAGGGAGGGCAGTTCCAAAGGACGTAAACTCTAAACTCCGACGGGCCAGAAGTAAGTGGATAAGCCAGGAGGATTAATTACCTATCTCCGTGAAATCAAGGGCTAAACCATCAATATCGGCTTTACTTCAACCGTTCAACTTTCGGACGTCAGTCAAATTAACGCTCGAGCAAATGCTGTCAAACTTTGAGATTTTCCAAGAATCTGTGCTCAATAGCTGTGGCGATTCGAAGATTATTCATCGACGATATGGAGATGTGCTAGAATATTGTGAAAATTCACGTCGCAATTTAGGAGCGAAGTAAGACCCATTTCAGCTATTAAAAGAACATTATACCAAATGATAACTGCAAACCTTCTCGTGTCAAGTTTTGATTTAGATTATTCAAAGTGCGAGATGAGCTACTTGGCTTAGAATTCACTTACCATCGAACAATCCGAGCTCTGCGGACATCCCTCCTCGTATTCTGATGCTTTGGTAAACTGAAACACGGAAACAATCGATTAAAAAACTGAATTTAAAGATAAGGGTGAAATAAGACAATGATTTTTTCATTGGCTGACAATGATTTTTTCATTGGCTGAAAATGCAGATTATTTACCCGTAGTCTTAAGTCTGAATTTTGAAAAAATGAGGTGTTTTATTGAGTTAATTTGTTAATCAATCTCAGAACTACTGGAACTCCTTTTTGTGGGTTTAAGAAATGCTATTGTTTGAGACCGATGGCAGTGACTCTTCAGATTTTCAGGCTGAATAGGCTATCCCCCAGGTAGTTATACGATCATAGTCTCGAATGAGGTATAGTTTTTGCTGATTGATGATGAAACATGATGTTTTGAAGCCATATTTCTACGTATAGACGTCCAATACGAAAAATAAGCAGGAGTTCCAACACATTCGTTGCACATTTTGCTGACTAGCTTGATACTCTGATTTCTTCCCTAGGAAGAAGAAGAAGAAGAAGAAGAAATCATTTTATTTGTCGAGAAACACAAGGTGCATAGACCATTGTCAAATTTTATGTACATTTCTTCCAATTTTACAGTGGATTGTTGGTTTAAGGGATGATACTGAGCTGGCGTGTGGGCAGGCAGCGTTATAGTTTCTGCGCACGTCTGCTCTGCTCCTCGTGAATGCGGCTCGGCAGGAGGCAGAGAGGCGAAGACTTCCGCTGGATTTACCCCTGTGATCAGAGGAGCTTTAGCCAGCAGGGTGGAAGTGTTGCCAGAATACAATCCAATTAGGGATTAGAGGAAGGCCAAGGAAAGGTTTCCCAAGGAGGGACCCGGGCAGCTCCAGGGGTCGCCAGAAATAAAAAGTGCTGAGTGGGATCTCCCCCGTCCTGTCCTATCGAAGGAAATGAGGACATAACGATATTAGAGGGGAACGGGCAATCAAGTCTCTGGTCCCCTGGACCACCTTCGCCCCAAACCAGATCTGTCGCGACGTCTTATCTGGGATAATTCATCTCAGATTAGGAATCGCCTTGGCAGGGGCATAAGCCTCGACAGTCCTCTTCTGCCGGGTAAAATCTCCAAAGCTCATTACATAAACAAGAGGACACCACTGAATTAATTATCCGACAAACGTTGAATAGCATTAGGTTTGTAATTGATGTTCCACTCGAAAGGGTCGCTTTGTAAAATGCGCCGACTCGGGTTCCCTCTCGCGTGTTCTATGGCCGACAGCGCTCAATCAATCAATTACAGATTTCGAGTTTGTTTGTAGATCCGGCGCTCAACGTCAGTCAAAATTCCTTTTCCGATACAGGTCTATCAAGGTTCGGTATGGGGACTGACGTCATCCCACAGCGACAGGTGAGTCACAACCAGATACGAAGCTCGTGTTTGAAACTTTTTAGTCGCAATTAGCAATATCATTGTATTTATAATACTACAGTGTTTCAACAGTGGACCTTTCCTTATCTGTACAAAAATCATTCATTTATTTCATGTCATTAACACAGGAAATTCCTAAAGTAATTAGTTGAAGAAGTTGTAGCTTCATTATGGTTAGGTATTTTATTGATATTGTTTAGTTTCCCCCAAGAACTGATTAGATTCCCTGACTAGATCATTAAATTTTTGCCTTTCAAATGAAATTATCGAGCTGATCCACAGTTTGCGTGAGTATTAATAATGGAAACTCCTAAGCTTTCACCCCTCCATCACAATCATGTTGAATTCAAATGTTAAGTATTTGTTTTTAATTTTGTTAATACCTATTACCTAAGTATTACACATACGGTGGGTGGAGCCCTATTACAAAACACCAGAATGTAGCAGTTCAGAATAGAATAAATAGTACAAACTCATTACAGGTTTTTTTCTTCTTTTTTTTT
>JAEMON010000004.1:28289547-28304494 GCA_030264115.1 Lygus lineolaris
CCAGTAGCATATCAGGTTCAACTCTGCTTCCTAAAATCAGCCTCAGCCTCAGAAACCACCATCCCACGAGTATGCCAGAATCCAGTTTTGGAGCTAGCTAACTTTCTTGTTTTAGATAGGAAAATACTATAAAAGACTACAGGTATGATAATTATATCTATAACTATAGTACGAAGAAAGTAAACAGGATTAATAGCAAGGTCATTTAGATAATTATATCATTTGAAAATTCAAAAAAATATGTGTGAATAAGAAACTTGAGTTGATGATTATTTTTGACACAAGATGTTGCCGTATGGCAACGATACTGCGAGCACATAAATATTATTTTCATCGTAGAAAGCAAACTGAAACACGGGTACCTACTCAGTTATAATCTGTTTGGATGAGACCCTATTGAGTGGGACCTTGAGTGATCTATCATCCATCCCGCCGCTATATTTATGATGGATCGACAAATGAACACGAAAGACACACCAGAAAACCTTTTACTCCTATTGGGTTACGTCACATTCACACATTCTCTAACGATTCCTTCATTGAACGAATCAACTTCGAAAGTAACGTACGTCCTTCGTAATTTGATGGGTTTTGGTAAATTTGCGACTTAGTGAATTGACTTGGAGCCTTGACTTGAGACAAAGAAAAATTACTTCAGTTAAAAATTCAAATAAATACACCCCATTCTGTCCATAGAGAACGAAGGTTATTATCAAAGTGAGAACTTATATGACATTTCAAATCGGATTGTACGATATTACATTATTACTTTCACCACTGCACTTCATTTCAACTGAATAATGAAACCAGTGCTTTTTTTCATGAATCCGTTACTTAATAGGAACTACAGCTTCGTGAAAATATGTTGGTCTAGGATTTTTGAACAACTGGAAATAACTGGTGATTTGCACTGAGGAAGTTGTGCAACAGATAGGGCGCTCGTGTTGACATACAAACAGCTAGATAAAAGGAATCTGATAATTATCAACAAACGTTTATTATTAGTAGATAATTTTATCGGGAGTCGCTTCCCTCCAACGGCCTTCAAACATCAATCTTCATAGGATTGGAGCTTGCTAGATAAAAAAAAAAAAATTGGAATACAAAAGTTCCCTCTACTTCTAATCGGTAATCAAACAATACAGACTGACAGACACACAGACCTGTAGATCGAAAGGAAGACATACAGACCGACAGGCACGGAACCAAACTATGTTCAGTACCTAAGCTTAAATGTTATTTAAAAATAAAAATTATTTTGTCTTCTCGTAACAATGTAAAGCCTGATGAGGAACTCGCCTTGTTAATATTTGGCATTCCCAAAAATGTGAACTATGGCCATCACTAGGAACATTACAACCTTCCATTTCACAAACAGCTCGGCGAATGTGTGTGAGGGAATGATCCTTGCAATTTAGCGATATTCGTCTCCTTTGCTGTGTGGAAACAGGTCTCCGATCTCAGCACAAGAACAACCGAAGCTCGTAACTTAGTGAATAGGAAAACAAACCCCCGCACAAGGTACTAGGCAACAGCGAACATGAATGTGCTCTGTGTTCGGTGATGGGGCACATGTACGTGTATTGCCAGTTTCTCTACCTTTGATACTAAGGAAGCAAGTAAATGATATAATTTGAATTTTTTAGGGGATAAAGGGTCCATGGGAATATGTGAAGCAAAAAAGAATAGGTAGTTTTAGTAGTACTTGTTTGCCCTACGGAGAATTTTTCCAATTTGGATTTCCTGTTACTAATGAGGATGATAGTACTTTTGACTATTACCTTCCCACTCCCTATTTGTCTATTTTTCCATCATAACTCGTCCTATTATTGTGCTCGTCTTCTGCACATTGTACCTGTATATTCTTATATTACCTTGTATTGAAACTGTGTAATAGAAAAATTACAAGATTCGATATTTATTTTTTAATCATCAATAATCGACGAATTTTCTTCAAATCGAGGAGAATACCTACTATCGCATTTGAAGGTAGGTACTTAAAAAGAACTACACACGAAGTTATATGAGAGGTCGGTCAAATAATATGGTCGTTAGACTTGACGTAGACGGTAATTGGCTGTGAATTTAATTGCATGTTTTCAACGTTTTGTTTGGAGTAACGATGGAGGTTTTTCCACCCCTCTCGAGGTGTCAGAGGAATGAGTGAGTACGCGGTGGGCGTTGCAGTGCGGTGACGGGCGTGTGTGCACCGAACGTGCGTGAGCGACTGTGCACGCAATATCTAACTTAATTACGCGCCGTATCGAACACGCGCCAGATTAAAACGAAAAAAAGTTTAAATTGAAGTTGGGGAAAGAAAACACAACTGGTTGAATACTAAATAAATGGAGGAAAAGCGAGAATAAAGAAAAAATAATTGGTTTGCCGGTGCCATCAAATTCAATCGGAATCGGGCTTGAACGATCCATGAAATCTTAAAACGGGTGTTATGATGGTGAGTTTGTTATCAAATCTTTTGTCAGGTACCTACCTACTTAGTTCAAACTTGGTGGTACCTAGCTTACCAGATTTCATAGGAATGCAGGCTTCAGCAGCGACCATATCTGACACTCGATAACGTTTTGATCACTCACATTCTTGTTGGGCATATTTCGCACTAATTTTTGCCGCAAGAGCGGGGAGATCCATTCAATCGTCACGGAGGAAGTAGAAACTCCGATGTGGCTTCAAAACCTATTTTTTGCATTTCTTTGACCAACTTTCCACTTATGGTGAGCTTTCCACTAATGGTGATCCTTCCACATTAGATGCGTTTGTCTTATAATGTTTGGATTATTACCGATTAGGTAGGTATATCCACATTCATAATTACATAAATAGGCAAAAAAAGGGGACTTGATGGTGGAATTATAAACTAGGCACTTTGATCGTTACCGAGAATACTGAAAGAATCATACATCTTCGCTCCAAGACGGTAATTGCCGCAAAATACGTCTCCATCAACGTCAGAACAGCGTATTACGATGAGAGATGAGATACGAAAATATTTGCATACAAAGTAAATGGGAAAAGGGTCCATGAAAGAATCGAAGGTAAGCGATAAGCGATGAAGGCTGGGGAATAGAACAAAAAAATATTCGGATAGCAGTAATGACGAATGAAGATGCCGAAACACCTCCACTGGGATGGAAGAAGATGGATTGTGGGAGGTTTAGGATGATGCCCTCCAGACGGTTGGTGGTATAAATGTCCAATCTATTTTTCAAGCCTTCTACCATCGTTTTATCCGACCCAAAACAAATCGCCGGTCGGGGAGTCTGTCGGAAATTTCTGGACTCGCGGCAAATCGTGATTCTGTTATTGACGAAGAAAAATAAACTTGAGTGGAGTCTTGATGAATTCACGATGAGTTGAAAAGGTGAATACATATATAAAATTTGTAAATATTTACTCTACTCTACAAGCAGATACCTAGTGACATGGATATGTCCCCAGCCCATAGTTACCGAATTTGTTTATTGGTCTCGCGTTACAAAAATTGGGTTGAATTAAAGAAAAAGAAAAAAAAACACATGACCCCCAGCCCATAGACAAATATTTATCCATCGATCACCATTCCCAATACAGCCATTCACCATCCATTTAAATACAGGGTCACGTTCCAATGAAGATGATTCCTAGAAGATTGGATTTTACATGATCGTCTTCGTCAACAGTTCACGCGATTCTTCGTTAGGTGTCTCCATCAGTTCTAATGGACAATTAATAAGCCAAGTGAATTGAGAGTGATTTATTTCTTACCTGACCACTTAGGTCTTACTGGATCACCTGAGTATCTTGGACGGAACCGAAGACACCGAGTTGAAATTGTGTCGAGAACGCCTTCTAAATCCAAATCCGGTGTAAAGAGGTTGAATCACAGATTGAAAAAGCCGCAAATTATTACAAAACGGTGTGTTTTTTGTTTTACAGAGCATCCATCTCTAAAGATTTCATTGATTATAACAATCGTTATAATTCACTATTAGTTACTATCAGTTATAAAATTGTCGTATATATACCTACCTACAGTAGTATCTCGAGGATCGCAATCATTTCTTGTTTACAACGAGAGTTGTAGCATAACAAAATTCAGTAAGTAAGGAAGCTTATGGAAGTAAAGAAGAAACTTGAATAGGTGAAAAGAAAAAATACTCAGCCAAGCGGAAATGGCACACAGCTTCCCCGCGCCCATGTAAAAGAAATCAAAAATTTACTGGGTAAGTTCAAAACTCTTGATCGTGTTGATGATTGTCAGCTTAGGCGAAAATTCACCATAAATCTTAATATATAAAAATGAATTCCTATTTCACGCATTAACTTGAGAATGAGTGCACCAAATTGTATAATTTTTTTTTCGGTGTTCGTTAATGTCTGGAGAAGGTTTTTATAAGAGAAAATTTTTTTTCCGACCTAAGGGAAACCCCACGCGTGGGATTCCCACTGTCACGCGAGTGGAGCGAGCTTTTGAGATCTGGACAACCAACCGTTGTGGGACCGTGCAACGCACGGGTAACCGGTTAGTTTGAAATAAAAAATAATTACGAGAGTCCAAAACTATTAATCGTGTTGATGTTCATCAGTTAATACAAAATGTCTCATAATAGTGAAAGAAATATGCGTTAGCGCATGCGTAGAGCTTACCGCTGATTCAATCATGATGAAATTCATAGGGACCATTAAGGGCCACTTATAACAGGAAACGAGTCCTTCCTATGGATCGCGCACAAAGGGCCGCGAAAAACCACATTTAGCTTACAACATAAAACATCTTATTACCTTGACGTCAATCATCACTCCATATAAATATCATCACTCAATATAAATACTTTTAAATACTTTCGCAAATGGAATGCCCCTGAGAAATAATCCAACTAAAAACAATTTTTTTATACGATGATCTTTTACAATTAGTAGGGTAGATTATTGTAGAGGTTTCCGCAATAATAGTGGCATGCTATAGAAAATATTTCGTCATTTAAACATCTCACAGAAAGCCGACGGTAATGCCAAGCTTTGGGGCACATCTAGACCCCAAATGGCGCCGGTATACCAAACTTCATTCACTTTAAACGAAAAAAATCAAAGATATTTTAGATAAGACGTTGATTTCTTTTTTATAAGTGTTCTGGTGCGCACATTACGGTAGTGGAGTTTCGATACCTGAAGATTATTATCAATATTTGCAGTGGGCAACTTTACGCATAGGTACGGTTAAACTCAGTCTCTTTACTCGAGCTAGCAACTAGGTACCTGACCACAAGAATAATTTATTATCATGAGCAACATCAAAAGCCTAGGAGGCAGTACATGGTCGGGACCACTCGCGCGTGTCCGCTTGAAGGGATGGTTCCGGGCCCTGCTATCCTGGAATTATACAGTAGCATCTTGATGCCGGGGGTAATGACGCTATTAGTGGAGATGTTCAACAGGACTATGAGGTTCTCTGATTTCAATAAAAATGGTGAGAGGATGCCGTGTGGTGGTGCTGAAGAAGGAGGGGGATGACCGCAGGCGCGCGTCGAAAAGGGGAACCGCCGCCGGTGAACAGCGATTCGATCACACTCGGCGCAGGATGGACAGTTCTTGCCTCACTCTGCACTACTACTACGCGACCAAGTACAATCCAGCATGACAGGCTGATTTATACCTCTTTCAGACCCGGCATCAAGAAGTTGAAAGAAGCTAGCCGTAGACCGGTGTAAAGTGCCACCACCGCTCTCAGCGGTTAAATGCACAAACTTGCATAGTTACTAGTAACCAGGGTAACTCTCCCCAATTTTTATTGTCCACTTTTTTCCTCACTACAGAAGGTAGAAAGCCACGATTGTATTCGTGCGATAAATTAAAAAAATTTGTGTCCTCCAAAATCAAATTTTCCACTTGCGTTTCAATTCCTTGCCCCAGACAAAACTACCCACACGAAATTATGCCCAATTTTTATGAAATTTTCAGGGATTATCAGGTCAGCTGGTAGTTGTGTTCTTCAAGATTCTCCTCCTATGGGATTCGCTTGGGGCGGTAAGTGTAAGGGCAAATAACAGAAGATCAGGTTCTATACCAAATAAAACGCTCTCCAAAGTGTATGACCTTTTGATAACACTCAACTCCTATTGTTTTCACCACCATTTACTCTCTTTATCACAACGTGAATATAATATCAATCTATATCTCAGGGAATCCCCCATAAAACGATCTGGAATGTTGAGAGTAGGTATTCAATTAGGATGGCAGTGGCCATTCTCACCCACCTTCCCACTCTCTTATATAAAATTTCAGATTTCCCCCCTTGAGGATGGGAGGCCCGGAATTTGCTGTTTTTGACCTCAGAATCAGATTTCTCACCCTCGAAAATCCTAGTAACCCAATTTCCAGGTCAGAAATCCGAGTAGTGTAGTAGAGGTAATAGGATAACGGAAAAACGCGTGACATCATCTGGTATCTCTCTCACGCAGTTCCCTTGAGAGGGAGAAGGCAATACATACCTGATGATGCTGCACGCTTTTTCCTTCTCGTCCTTTTGTTTCCAACTCACCTAAGTACAATTTCAAAGAAATAACCGAGATCTTTTTGAGCGAAAATCCATCCATTAAGAGAGCTTCACCAGACCTTCTGCTTATTAGCAGGTAAACTGGATGGTGAATCTCCTCGAGAGGCTCACGTTGCCCACGACTTTATCAGTAAAAGTAGGTACCAAAAAGTGGTAGCAGAGCCCCGATGGTGAAAAAACTACAAACCAAAATCACTCTGCAGCCTGCAGACGCAAATATAGAATTCCCAGTTTAACTATCCGGTATACGCAGGTCGAAATTTAGACGGTACTCTTCTTATCCATGTGGGATGGAGTCCGTCCGAAGGGGCTCTTCAGGAGCAGTCGAGGATGCGGGTCATCAGATTGCTTGTGCCCGAGGCGGTCTCCGACCAGACTGTCTTCCACCGCGCTGGTCTCTCAGAACCCTCTTCACTCCACTCGTTACACCAAACTCTTACGCACCCCTCCAGCCCCGTCCGCCCTTGACTCCTCTGTAATTAATTTTCAAACCCGGTTTCTCTCTCTTAAAAGGGTAGCTTGGGCCTTAAGTTAAGGGCGGAACTCCGGATCTATCTTACCCCTTCGCTCCCCCCTTCCTTCAACTTGCTGCTAACGGCCTTCCTTTTTGTTGTTGAAAAGCCCTTTGTAAGGTCCAATAAGTATTACAATGCCCCATTAGCATTCCAAGTCTCGCAAATCCTTTGTTTTTTTGTTTTTTACCTCTCTTTTTTTCTCAAAAAGAAAAGGAACAGGAACAGGGAAGCGAGGTAAAGCCTACAACTTGCTTTATTTACTCCATCGGCGACAAGACCCAAGTTCAAAAGAAACAAAAGAAACCCCGTCTCAGAATTCATACGAAACTTGTTACCAGCAGATGATTATTTGTACTCCAGTTTCAATTTCAAGGGTATAAAAAATACTGTTTCCTCTCAGAAACTCCAGTTATATTGTTCGGAATGGAGTCAGCTTACGCATCATTGCAAATTTCAGTCGAATTCAAGGGTGTTAGAGGTGGTACCTATTGCGTGGTATATACGATTTTTGTATACAGCCATCTAATTGTATATAATCCCTAATAAAGGTGCCTAGCCTTATTCTTATAAATAGTGCAAACCTTCTTGGAGTTTTAAGTTTCATGTTGTGTTGGTTGCAGTGTTGGACAAACGATATGTTGCAATTACTTTTGTTCTTGGTTGTAAATCTGGCTGTAATCACTCCAAATCCATGTTGAGCCCTACCGTTGGAACCGCCTCAGTCTCTAGAATATAATATTATCAAACGAGAACCAATAACGTAATATGTAATAATTAGAGTGAATAATTACACTCCAATTACGTAATTGACACCGTTTTTATTACAATTGTAACTGAATCGTTTCAATCACTCATTTATTGTGTGATTTTTGACTCTAAATACAAGTTTCATTGATTTCCGTTGGATATATTGTATTCTAGGGACTTGGGCGGTTCCAACGGTATGGTTCAATGAAGGAATTGATTGGTTGAAGCCTGATTTAGAACCGAAAACAAAATTAATTGCGAAATGGCGTTTGCCTAAGACTGGTTGGTCAAGAATGATCATATTTTGTCTACAACAATACCTTCTCAAGTTGGGAGCGTTTTTTTTTTTTTGCTATACCTAGTCATTGGTGGTTGACGATACAAACATAAAGGAGGCTCCGTTGTTTTCGAATTCGTTAACATGGATTCATCATGAACGAAACAGCTTTTTCGATTCAGAAAAGTGCCCGGGTACCTATACTCCAGAGTAATGAGTCGCATATCTCCACGGTATGATTGAGCCCGAAAGGAATGTACTGCGATTGGGAAGAGATGGACGCCATCATTGCGAGAACCGACTACCGCTACATTCCCGTTTACGTGTGCAGCCGATGATATTTCTTTAGCACCTTCTTTCCAGTGAAAATCAAAGAAACATCCCTGTGATCAAGTCGAACGTAGCTTGTTATGTAATAGAAAGAGGTTTACCATGCTTCTCAGGATACCTACTAAATCAATCAAAAGTCTACCGTTCCTCCATCGACTCTTTCCATCGTTTGGGCATTTTTGCAAGAATCTGTTTAGGTATATTGCATTTTCCTCAACACAAACCGACACTTTTTCCCAACTCGAAACTTGTTTCACAAACCGACATTTTTTTCAGGAATTCCATAGAAAGACTTCCTAGCAAAGGAGCCATGACGACATGGTATGAGCAGAATAATTTAAATCTTACAGTAAACCTGTCGGGATTGTTTTAGTTGGAAAGGAACATTAATTCTTGTGACTTTGGAGAACGAGGTGTAATTTATGTATTTTTCGTAAAAGCAGGTCATAAAAGCGGATGTCGATCGTGTGTTGGTTGGTGGATCACACAGATATGGATTTAACGAAGTAGGGAAAACTCAAAATATCCGAGTTTTTCCGATTTGCATTGAAGATATTATTGAGTTTGTAGATTCAAAACGTAGTGGGTGCAGCAGGAACGCGGACTGTAACACAGCTGGATAACATCACAAAACTTGAATAACTTCACATCCCCTTTTATTCGCTTCCAAGAACCACCAAAGTAACGATCGGGAGGTACGGCCTTGGAAGATGTTATTTTCGTAAATTTGATCACTTTGGGCGAGCGATTACGAATTCAATAGGTATATTTAATCCCCTATCAACTCACTACATCTTATCATTTCATTTGTGAATTCACTAGATTTTTAATTATTTAGAAAATTGTCCCTCACTCCACTGTCTCTAAGCTTAGTCTTCTTAGGTAGTTTAAAACCCGCAATAATCGTATTTCATTCACTCTGCCCGCAGGACAAGTAATGATTATTGTTTTGATTTGAATTGATTAGGAGAGGCCAATATAAGCTTATTGTCAGAGTAAAACCTATAATCTTAAACACGAAACTTGGATCGTAAGTAGTCTGGAATCACCAGCCTCGTTCCGGAGGGACTTGAATATTCATAGAAAATGCCCGAGCTAAGAGCTTCCTTCCAGACTAATACCCAATAGATCCTCGATGACAGCTCTAGGGAAGGGGAAAAAAGGGACGAAATGGTAATTATGAGCTATGGACGTAAGAGGATCAGAAACCCCTTTGAGAGAGACAGGAGGTTTGGTGTGGGCCCAGAGATCCGAGGCCCGGGTTTTGAGCGAGCGGCTGGATCTTGACCTTAGCCAATATGAGACAATCAATAAAGTAGAAGGAGGTTGAGTTTCCCTCTGCGCCACCGGCAGGCTCACCCTGTCGCTTTCGTCTTTTCGCCACCCCCTCGCGAGTAGAATTTCGAACATTCCCCTCAGAAACGAATCGAAATTACTGCCAGGAAATAATAAATGAGGCATCTGGATGAGTTGCAGTTATAATAAGCTTTTATTGCTTATATTGTGATGTAGGTGTGTAGTACGTTTTCCAATTTCATACGCAAAATTTTGGTATTGTGAGAGCCCAGAACTTCATACAACACAATCCTACCACCTTCTCATGGTAACAAAAAGAGTAAAAGAATAGAAGTCAAGGGAGACCTCCTTGATCAACACTGGCGGGCTCTGAGCTAGGAGGACTCTCGATGGAATAAGCAGGAGCAACAACCAGTTGTTCTGACTCTTCATATTGCAACGACATAGATAGTACGGATAGGCTGCTGGAACTGAAACATGTCTGGCCTTGGAAGCTGCATTGACCAATGCTTTTGGAACCAAACGCATCAGCTTGACGAATAACGTTCGATGATTGAGTTCGAAGGAACAATGGCTATCGAGCCCTAAAATAATAAAAAATTGCTAGAACATACTGAACGTGTATTAAACAAACTCTTGAACACAATATTGACCCAGGAGGTGTCTGCAGACACTCATCTAACTATCCTATATGCAGTAGTGTCCGATAGAGCTCAGCAGCATAATATACATTTCGATAAGAATTAGTTTCATTATTATAACCACAGCTTTACATCTACAGTAGAATTTAGGTAGACACAACAATCCAATCTCTTCCTGCGCTTTGCACTTGGGAAAGTAAAGCCCTAAGATTCACTCGACCATACATATTCATCGGAGAACCCTCAACAGAGGTTAACAAAATCTAAACATCCAGCATTTTGCAATGCTGAAGAACAGTAGACAGTTAGTGTGCAAGTCGAAAATGAGTACTTATAGAAGAAGACACTTACGTATGCGCATTAATGATCATGCAGATCATATTTATAAATAAATAATACTAGAATGAGAGTAATAACATGTCAAAAATGTCCTAAACAGAAATAAGATGTTTCCTTCGGGGCACAATGAAGCTATTTCGGAACATGTAATTTCACCCTGCCCCTTATCAACCGGTCGTCGCTATTCATAATGGCATTCAGAACACAGCTCTAATGGTGGCCTAACCATAGCGTGTTAGTCCAATTTCATTTCAAACCCTGCACCTATCTTGGGTCAGGGAGTCACGCCATTTTAACCAAATACCTACTCAATTCGGGAGTAACTAATCTATAATGGAAATCGAGTTGTTTCAGTCGTTTTGTCACTCTTTGCAGCTACACACAGCTACTCGTATCAGGTAGGTACACTAGAAACCCATACCAATCATGTTCAGTATAATTCCATAGCATTTTCAAATTTGCAGAAGAAACTCTGACTTCAAAATTTTCGCATTTTTCAGTGACCCAGGGACACAAATTTAATGCAGTGTGTCACCACTTGAATGAAAAGCTGGAGGTATAATTTATGCAACGCATCCATCTCTGCCATCCAATACTGCAGTACAACCAAATGGAGAAATGCTGCGGGAAGGAGTGAGAGTTAAGATTTTATGAAACCCTCTCCATAGTCGTCTCAACTTCACTCATGACCGCGAGCGCGAAGGGATTTGCCGACAGCGGAGATATAACCAGAGTTTCCACGTTTTCTTTATTAAAGTTCGAGCTTTGCAGGATGAAAAATATTCCAACAAAGGGCCACGTCAAGTATATTTCACGCACTCTCGTATCTGAACTTTAATTAAAGTAAGTCCTGGATCGTCAGAATAATGAAATATTCAAGACGACCATACAGTTGTGCTCAACTAATTATTTTTCACACTAGAACTGGAGTGAAATAAGGTGAAATGAAAGCATCGGGGAGAGATCCAGTGATGTAAAACATATTTTGGTTTCAATCAGTGAGACAGCAATCGATTCTCAATTGAGTAGGTATTCTTAAGAATACAAATCATCTGCATGATTAGTAAAGGACTGAGCGAGTGACAGTGGGTTCGAAGATTACGTCATGATGAAAATCAAGTAGCAATAACCGCTACCCGCGTATTTTTTCAATTTTCAAGATGGGAGTGAGATGAGATGACAGGTACCTATGGGACCTATTTTCTTTCACGCGAGATATGCGTAGTTAATTTCTAATTGATTTCGGAAGTTTTGATGACATCATTGCACGGGATACTTGGGAGTGGATACTTGGTGTCCATCCATGAACTATTGAAACTACCTAAGCGCCTTTATTTGTTCGTTATCACTTTGCAAGTGTGCTAAACTGTGCTGAAACCAGTTGGTTAACGGCATGGGCTCCTGCGATGGACCAGCACTGTCGTGTTACGAACAGAAAAATGTGGAGGTGAGATGTTCATGACGTGACGTCACTAGTGCAACGTAGGTAGCTCTCGGAAACCAATAAAAAAATAATTCGATATGGCCCCTGAACAATTTTATTTATTCCATTGATCATCAACACACACAAAAAAATTTTAAGAAAAAATTCCTCAATATCAGGCCCACGAAAAACGCTCATTAGGATCTGCCAGTTGAATACTCTGGAGCCTCACTATTCCTATTACTGTCTTGCGTTGAAATCCGTTCGAAATCGAAGTCATGAAAATGAGCATGATGAAGATTTATGATACATAATAAGCTCGTAAACAATACTGGAACTAGCACCTTACTCCAGCGGACCCTTGCACAAAAACGATGGTACAGATAAACGCTGAGATCCACAATCTTCCCTGAGTTGTGTCACAGCTGGAAACCTAAGTCTCAGGAAACACGAGAAATGAACGACCTTCTGGAAGACACTAAACTACGGACAAGAATAAACCATTAGAGACCCTGAGGGAGAGGAGGCATAATATGGCTTAAGATAGTGATGAACACGCCTCCACTTCTTTTTTTTCCTTTCAACTTGCTTCCGTAGTGGTAGCTCACAAGGCACTCCTAGAGCTCTGCCTACCTGTCCACCCGGAGGACAGGACCTTAATTATACCGAGGTACCAGCGGCCTAATCTTCGGCTCCAAGAATAGGATGAACCCGTCCTTCTGACCGCGTCACTCTCTCCCAATCTTTTATAACAAAACCAGCTTCTACCACCGTTCGGAAGCAGACATTTTTACAAGAGTAAAACAAGTTTAATAAGAGCTCAGTCCTTTTTTTCCAGTTTCTTTATTTTCCGAGACAAAAAAAAATTTGTAGCGCCGTGGAAGAAGATGAATGAATCTGGAGCCCGAAACCGCGTTATAAATCAGAAATGAAGGATTGCTCGACTCTTGATCTCTCTTGAGAAACATCTTTGGTCTACACTTATGAAACTTGTAAGGCAGCTACCTGTTCTACTCGTACAGCTACCGGTTTATTTCAGAATTAAGTATAGATAGATATTTATGCATCATTTACTTCATAGCTTTATGAGGGCAAGGCCTGAAGAGACTTTTATCTCCGACTATTCCTAGTATAAAAGTGAAGAAATTTGAATTCAAGAATGCTAACGAAAGTAACGCGTTCCACTACATAAAGAATGCGTTACCTACTACACAAAATTTAAAAAAATGGACACATCGGTGGATTTATAGCAAAGGTACCTATATATCAGGAAAATGAAGAGAGTGATTATTCCAAAGGCAGTCTCCATACTTATTACAATCAGTACTTACTTATCACAATCAGCAATGAAATGGTGTCGGGTTTTGGGTTTGAGTCAACTGAGGACTGACATTAAAACTCTTACAGGAAAGAATGCCTACGTTTGTGATATTTGTGACTTTAAAGCAACAAAGCACAACACAGAGATTCAGTAGAGCATGAACTGCGATTTTCATAATATTTCCATAGCGAATTGTGAGAACTTATTCGAGTCCAATGTTTTTTCAGGGATCTGCCCCTACAGGCTGCCTCCCTGTTACCACTATTTGGCTCACCCGCACGCACGATGTTATGCCTTGTTATGGCCATATTTTCCGAGGGCATTCGAGTCGTTGAACAAACATTTGAGTAAACAAAGAAAAGATCGATATTCGCGTTACTGAAAACCGTCGAGAAAACAGAGTGCTTCTGTTATGTGAGTTGTTATCGATTGTGATTCCGAACAATAAATTAACCAATGCAACTGATCGAAGCCAAATGATGAATGTTCAAAAGTCTAAGTTAGAATGAGGTACTTATAGGAAATTACTTGTAGTCATGAGTTGAATAGTACGAAGGCAGATATACAAAAAGGTAGTTATAGTATTTTAGTCATATAATAATAAATATGAAGAATGAGTTGCAAGTTTCATAAGTTTAGAAGAAAGATGATTCTTGAAAGAGATCAAGAGTCGAGCAATCCTTTATTTCGGGTTTATAACGCGGTTTCGGCTTTCAGATCCATTCATCTTCTTCCAAGGCGGTACAATTTTTTGCTCGCGAAATAAATGGACTAAAGAGAGGTCTGATCTCTAATTAAATGAACCATGGCATAATATGCCATATTATGGACCATAATGAACCATGACCATTGATGACGAAGACCTTCCTGTCTGAAGTGAACACATAATTTATCGTACGCATACAAGCTCCAAATACAAGATTTTAATAACACAAAATTCAGAGAGTTGCTCAGTAGAAATGTTAGAGTGAACGACTCCTTCAAAATCTCACTTCAACCCATCCCTTGGAAAAGACGAAATCAAGCGTTGAAACGTTGGGATTATCGTTCATGACTTATTCAACTACAGCTTTTGCTGCAGGATAATATATACAATATCTGACCGAAGAATCGAGATAAAAAATCCAAAAAAAATTTAAAGTGTCATTAATATAAAAAGAGGATGAGTTCGTTGGCTAGAATTTTGGAGTACTCCAAGGGGTCAAATTTTGAAAATTTAGAGTCAAACATCGCTAAAAATTGTTTATTGAGGTTTTTCCTACATATGAAACGATTTACGCCGATTAATAAAAATCTGCTAGGATCAACTCACAGCAATCGTTTTGGTGTCCTCAAATTTTACACAAAATGTTTTGCATGGAAACTTGTAAAATTGTAAGAACTATGAACGTATGAAGTTTTACTCAACCACCGTCAGTGAGAGACCAATTCCATGATGAAGGAAGAGGTTCTACGACATAACTCAACTTAGCTATAACTATAGGCTGGGAAGGGGCGTAGTGAAACTG
>JAEMON010000004.1:28310762-28323369 GCA_030264115.1 Lygus lineolaris
AAATTCGCTCACCAACTCATGCTGCATGAATAGAACTTCTAATAATATGGCTTTCAAAACACTCAGTCCATGGGAAATCCGTTTTTTTTTTTTTTAAATCACATGCATAGTGATAGTAAACAATAACAAAACGAACTCCTTGAATATTTCACTGAGCAAATTTGCTATAAATATTTCACTTTAAAATTAAACTATTTACTAATTAAATACCTACTATGAATTTCAGTAAAATATTCATGTAAACTCGGCCAACAGCCCTTTTGTTTCATGGATATTATAATCGAAAACCAACCAAAATACCTGTTGACCGATGAAACGTTGAATGTTTAATACAGGAACATAGTAGTATAAATAAGTTGGAAATGATTTCACAGATGAATCGATTCTCTCAAAGGCAAAAGGGATCGCCTTGAGTTGCGGATGATTTTTTAAAATATACCTGCCTTCCCTTCGCACTTCACCCTAACCAAGGGCGTTTCCTAATTTTCAACATCACCGATTTTCTCGTTACAGTTGCTTGTCCTACGAGATATTTTTAGCATCAGATATCGCCGATGTGACATCTGTCGAAAGGAGCCTTCTCCGCATGACAAGTTGAAAGACTCCCATCTGTCACCAGATCTCATTACCTCCTATTCCAGTACACGGACTCCGGCACCTGTTGGCCGCATTATCACACGCCACCGGAGGCCACCCATACGCTTTTATGACGTCGTTCCAACACTAGTTTTTTTATTCAGTTCTAGAACGATTCAAAACATTGAAAGGACGACTGTTTACCAAACTGGAATCTTTGTTTCCTTAGAGGAGAAAAACTGATTATAAGGAAGTTATGGCTACACGAAATAACATCGTTGGCTACGAGAGCAATGATTGTTGTTGTAAACGATTGTTCCCAGAGACAACCAAACTATTGAGATAACGATTACCTATTGTCCTTATGAAACAACACAGCACGGAAGTAATAATGATCAGAATCAGATGATAGGTAATGTCCAACAACGATTACTTTGCATCTCTTTTCGGGTAAAAGCAGCCCACCATGGCACCCTCCGTGAAAAGCTCTGGGACCGGAAGAAGGGTTCCGCCAGTGGTGTGAAACATTTTTCTAACTTTTCTCAGCCAATAGTCGATCAATTTCAAATCTGTTTTCGGCATTCTTTCTATTTTTCAATTCTGCAGGGCATCACGCTATCAAAATTTTAAATTTCGAAAATTTCACATTTTGTTATCAATTTGAAAGTTAGGATATGAAATTTTGATACTGCGTTGCCCTGCAGAATTAAAAAATAGAAAGAATGCCAAAAACAGATATGAAATTGATCGATTATTGGCTGGGAAAAGTTGGAAAAATGTTTTAACGGTAAAATAGTAATGGGAGGATGGGAAGGTGCGGTTACTTTTTTTAAACACATATTGGCATGAAGTAGTAATACGATTTGCATTGAGAGTTAATATGAACTCGATAATTCCCGAGATTTGCGAATTTTCGATGACGGTTCACACCCTGGTCGGAACACCCATAGCGCATTACTTACCTTTGAAAAAACATTGGCTCACGTACAAGGCGAGGGTACCTAGTCATAGAGGGGGTGGCGTGGCAGGGGAAGCGAATGTATTTGTACAGGGTAGTGCGTCAAAAGGGTGACACGATCCAAGGAAAATATGCAAAGTAATCGTTGCTAGAAATTAGTATATAGGTATACTTTTTACAAAATAATCTTCCTGGTGTCGTGAATTTTCGGAAAGTATCATCCAATGGACAACTTTGAAGTAAGCTAGCTTGTACTTGAGTTTTTCGAATTGCTTGAGTAAACATCGTGTTGTAATCATTATGTGCAAACAAAACAATCATAAGAACCTCTTTTTGGTTCTTACACGAGCATAAGGATAGGCATTGTAACGTAATATGCAGAGGAATAGGAGGCGGGAGGTTTCGTGGGTCACCCTAAACCATTTTCCTCAAAGAACAAGATCAACGGAAGTCTGTCTAAATTCGGATTATGTTTTTTCTTTTTTTTTTCTTAACTTCAAGAAAAATTTAAGAAAGTTTAAGAAAGGCAATTTATTTGAATACCCGTACAATTATTCTGTTCATCTTTCTTGGGAATTTAGTGTAGGTACTAGGACATGGATCCTAAGCAATCCCTTTACACTACTCATCCTCAATAATCATCATTCAATGTTAAAATGAAATAGCATCATCCTTTTACAAGAGTGATAAGGACAAGGCTGAATCAGTTTTAGCATTTTACTTCTCTCGAGCAGCCACTCGCTTTGATCATAATTCCAAAATCGTTGACTTATATTATCATTCTGTGTAATTTATGGTTCAACGGATCAAAAAACAAGCTCTTTACAAAACCGTGAAATCACTTTGAAACTCGGAATGGGCTGCATAACTCATATTTAATTGCTTTCATAAATGGGTAGACCCAATTATAGCACCTGATTAGTAAGATCGAGTTGTTGATGGATAATACGTCCAATTAATTGGTGGAAGGGAAAAAATTCATCCGAATGGATGCTGCGGGGTTTTTTCAGCCTCATTTCCCCGAAATTATTACATAGTAAGGGTCGTGGGGATAGGGGGGTTTAAATATAAATTAAACGATAAATCAGGGAAGGGTACATATTTATTGGGTCCTATATTATATATTTATATATCGGACGCCGTCGTTATTGACATAGACAGGTGGGGAGTTAATGAGGTTGTGAGGTGGAGGGGGGGACCCTTATGGCCGGGTGCCAGAACAGTCGACGCGGTAGGTCTTCAAGTCTCGTGACATGGAGGAAGTGTATTAGTTCTGGTTGTGGTAGTTGTGTGAGGAAGAAGGAGAAGTGGGGAGGGGGACCTCCTTCCCTTTCCTTAATGACTCTGAAAAATATGATTTCGAAAGTTTTGATTTACTGAAGCGGGAACAGGAGTTTGTATAGTTATAAATATAGCCCTAGTTTAAAAAGCGTTATGTTCTCCTGCCAGGAATCCCTTAGCTTTTTTGAAGGCTCTCGGGAAATCGAATATTCATATTTGTTTGTCTGGCAACCCCTTTTACAGGATCGTTCATCTTGGTTTTATGACAGCAGTAATTTTAGCAACTTTATCGCTTGTGGGTTCAAACATCTAAATTTGCCTTCAGTAACGAAAGACTAGTAAGTAGTTATAAATAGAACACTGAATCGCGTTCTCCAACTATTCGTACTTTTATGAAGTTGAAACTATAAACTTCGGATGGTTGATTGCCCAACCCTATTAGAATCTCGAGAGTCTTGTAAAGTAGACGATTTCAGATCCAGAGATCCCTCTATATATGGTGATTTCTATATAGAACAGGAAGCTCCAGATTCGGAAATTTCAGATTTCTTAAACCAACTTTCAAGGGAAATAGGTACCAGGAAAAATTGCGACAAAACATTCTTTTTAGCACTGTTTTGACTTTTTGTCAAAAATACTTAACTTGGGGGATTTGATTAAATTCGTGTGATAAATATATTATTCTTTTTACGGGTAAAAATGAAATCCAATTACCCCCATCTCCAGGAAAATACTCTGAGGGACGTACAAAATGTACGAGTATAATGATGTACGTATATTTTGGTCTTGACTATTGTACTCCCCACTGACTTATTACGTTATCGTTCCCCAACCTTACATTTCACAAGTAGGTAACTCAACAAGCGTTACCCACCTACTTTTTTGTTTTATTTTTTATTAATATTATTTTTTTCAAGTTGGGAGTGAGATGAGATTATGGGTACCAATTTCGTTTTCGCGAGAAACGTGCGTAGTTAATTTTTAATTAATTTTGGAAGTTTTAAAGACGTCAGTGTGGCAAGGGATGAATACTTGGTGTATATAGTCCATGACTCCATTTTTAAGCTAGGTACCTCATCAGTTGGGTTCAATCTATATAATCACATGCGAGGGGATGAAAATGTGATGAAACCATTTGGAGCATCATATTGCGCACGAACAATTTGATTCTTCCCATCAGAAATCAGCATAAAAACGATTTACGGATTAAATCCTCGATGATCAGGCCCAAGGGTAACGCTCATTTTGGTAGAACCACTAAAAACCATTTTATACATGAATCCTCGTAGTTTTATTGTTTCGAACATCCTATTTCTCTACTCTTAGCTTCCATTCTATCTTCATAAGTTTAGCCATTTATTGGTAGATGATAGATTATTTATGAGTGCACTCTGCCTTAACTATTAAAGGTAATTGACACCTCAACTGAATAAAGAATAACGAAAATCATAAAAACCTATTTATTCGCAATATATAATTATCGTAATATACACCTGGATAAATATACACCTTCAACATGATCATTCACTCAATTCGTCCCATTAACTCCGGGTTCAGCGTCTGGTTTATCCTAAGGTGTGGGAAGCGATTCCGAGTCTCCTCCTCCTTCGACCCCCCGGCAATCAATCTTGTTCCAATTAATCTTCATCCGACCTAATTGGAACATTTGAATTCCTCCGATCGAAAATTAACGGGCCAAAATTAACTGACCCTATCCAGACAGTTTTCTTGGGGTTCTGGCGAAGGACACAATGGTTCGTCGATCCAACTGTAATGGGTTCATTATTCCGTCAGGAGGCTTTCGTTATGGTTCGGTTAGGTCGGAAATCATTAATCTCATTCATGACTTCATTTCTTGAGACTCATTATGTCGAGTATCATGTTTTCGGTCGATTTGACTTGATAACCGTCGACTGCTAAATACATTCAATGTAATAAATTAGCCGCTTTTGGCTATCCTGCGAAAGTATAATTGGACAAAAATGAATTGAATTCAGAATGGAGGTCCGAAAAAAAGTTGAAGTATGTAGGTATTGAAAGAGCTCATTCCATGCTACTTTCTGCCACTTATGTTGCTTACCGTCAAATGAATAATGAACGTAAATATGAGTTCCAAAACAATAAAAGATGATGAGTGAAATGAATACCTATATTTGGAAATATCTCCGACCAAAATATTTTCTCTTTTGAATTCGCGTTCCTGAAAAGAATGGCCAAGAATACAGGCTAGGCTCACCTTGCACATTCTGCCCAGCCACCTAGGTATATGGAATAAAATCAGCCGATCATGCCCTCAGATAGTAGCTATCCATACAAATGTAGACCCTATCGTTAGGTGAAAATAATACAGTGTCTCACATACACCTCCTCAACCAGCCTTTTTCTTGAACCTTATACAATTAAAGAATGATTATGGGGGTCACATGGAGGTCACATGCACTCCATTGACAATAATTGATACAGATACAAAGGTACGATTTGTAACAGATTGGATTTTTATTTTTAGCTAGATCTCCTGGACATGAATCCAGAACGACTGCTCGATTCACACATATTTCTGGGTGACTGCTTTTTACGCGATGGGGGTCACGCTTGACATGGTTGAGTTTACAGTGTCTTTTTTATACTTGAAGATTTTAGTACCATTTTCATGTCGTCTTAGGGATGTTAGGACCCTTTTTATACTAAGTAGATCTTATTTGGAATTTTGTCACCTTACCTATAGAGAGCGTACTGACCAACGCATAGAATAGTTCGTGTGAAGGAATCAGCCATGTAAAAAAGTATCCGTACATGGATATTGCACTCTCATAGATATTGCATCCCCCCCATAGATATGCTGTTTATGTACTATGACATCTTTTAAACTCATCGTACCCATCCCCCCATAGATATATATGTTGTTTATGTACTATGTCATCTTTTAAACTCATCGTACCTACCTATACTGATAGTGTACATACCTACACAGAAGTTTTCCTGTACAGAGATCAGCCATAAGAAAGAATCCCTTCGTAGATGTTTTACCGGTGTTGTCCAAAGATCGTATACTACGTATTAAGTACCCACAAAATACATAGTTGTGTATTGAGCCCCCATACCAAGATGGAAGAGACCTTATGAAGATACATCACTATACAGAAGAGTCTCCATGTTTTTAAACACGACTGCACCACCAAACGTACAGAGTAGATATAGCCATATTCTTTGGAGCAATCAGAGAGAGAGCCAATTACCTTCACAACATCGGTGTTCATCTCCCAAAGCGCGGCCAACGAAACGAAATTCAAAACCGCGAAAACGTAGATTTCGAATAAACGAGTTTCCCCCTCCTGGCAACGGCTGATTGCTAGAGTTTCCATGAATTTCAGCTGTTTCCTCGCTTTTCCCTCTCCAACAGCCAGACTCGCCAGAGAGTTATGATCTCCCCTCGACTGTACCGGTAGGTAGGACAGACATGACCTGAATATTGTCATAGCTCGGGGAGGTCGGAATGAGGCTCGTCACTGCGCCTCACTCCAGTAGTAATAACTCCAAGTCCCTCGGACCCCGCAAACTCAGCCCGTCTCATTGCTAGTCATGACCAGGGGACTCCTGGGGTATAATGCCTATTTGACCATAGCAACCACCCTTCCCTACACTCCCGCCACACCACAACCTTCATTATTCTTTTAATTGTATTTTATTGGTCCAATTTTTTCTCCGTTCCAAACCCCGCTTTTCATACGAATGTCCGGCCTCTGTTTCAACTCAATTTCGATTCCCCTCCGGGTTTTCCTTGAAAAAGGGACCTACCTCGTATAATATGCATAAAGGGGGCGAAATAACCGACCGAAATGGAAGCTTTCTCCCTTGCCTATCATCTGTTCCAAAAACCATTCATAAACCCTCCCTTTTCATATTCCACCGTAATTTGAATTTTTTGTTGGCTACTTTTGCCTTCCCTGCTCTGTAATTCACGGTTGATGTGTTACAAGCTCATTCTACCGAGAAAATCCTCACCCACTCGCTCTCATTAATACGTAGATGTGATTTACTGACTCATCAACTCCCTTCTCCGAAATAATTCACGTTTATTATCCAATCTTCATGAAATATAAATGAGCATTGTCATTGAAATTTATGACCAACTTTTACAACTTATATACCTTCCTACAAATCGAATTAACTTAACGACCTAAAAGCATCGTACTCTGATCCATTGCTGATTATTAACTTTTGCGAACCAGGTGTGCTATAATAACAGGACTTTGGATAGCATTCTCTTCCACCTCTACTTTCATCTTTCTCCCTCACAAAACTCAGTTTTTTTTTACAGCCGTGGGTTGCAGACCTCCCTAGGATCGAACTTATTTGCTGAAGTAAGAGTTTTTCATGCAATATGTACGGTGATCAGTTTCAGTGGTCTTACCATCCATACAGGATGCAACTGACCGTCCAGACAACTTATGAAGATCACACCAGATGCAAGATATCTTGAATAAAAATCAATAAATTCACTAGCTGTGACGGGTGCTAACTGACTGGTGTTCAATGTCTCGTAATATTATTATTACTTCATTTTTCCAAAACATAAAAATAATGAAGAAACCAATCCTAACTTAAGTTAATGCAAGCGGTGTGATGTGTACTTATTATTGATAATATTATATTGATAAACTGCGAAACTTATGGTGTTAAAGTAAATGAACCGACAAATGAACTTGAAATCTATTCCAAAAATGGTAACCTGTCAGTTGAAACCCATCATATTACCAGAATATGCAGGATTTATATAACAGAGGAATGCAGAGGAGGATTTTCCAAGCCTTACCTGCAACAAAAAAGAAACATAAATAAACTTTTTAGAGCTGAAATAGTTATTCAATAATAGGTAGCTTAATATTTATGGGGAGATCAATATTATATTATCACGACAAAATAATGCATTATATGCCTATAAGTATTTATTAAAGAAAATATAAAAATTAGTCATGAACTAGAAGTACTAAGATCGTTAAATAACAAGTATGTAAATAATAGAAACTTTGCATAATTATTAGCTTGAATAGGATGTTTTTGAAAGGCATAATTAAAAGAGACTTGAACTTTCCTATCTATATCGGATCTTCAAAGCAATCCATAGCGAAGGGTGTGAGAATGAGCCAATCTGTTGATGAATTTCTCCGTTCAAATCTGTTGTGTACGATCTTCAGAAGTGTAGATCTTGTACCAAGATTTTTTCTCTGTAAAGGAAGGTACATACATCGTTATCATTTTGATCCAGAAGTCTGACCCGAGGAAATACCTACTTTATGAAAACAATTTTTCTTAGCATGGAACACGCTTTTCCAAAAACTGCATTACCATGTTTTTTTGTCACAAAAACGCCTCAAATTATTACACAATAGCCTACTTCTGTCAGTCGAAATTGATTTACGATCGTGTTTTCATGTTTATTGAGCAACCTCAAAATTCTTGTGGCAAGCGAAAGGTTGATCGTGCAGGAACGCTATTATTGGGAACTCCATGGTTGTTGGCATCAGTGGACCCCAAGTGGAACCTACTGTACCAAATTTTATCTATTTCGGTCCATGGTAACTAAGCAAAGTTCCGCAAACTAGATTTTTGGAATCAACGTACCTTGTAATCGCGTAACGTAGAAGGGGTAATTTTTCAAATAATAAACAGTTGTCTTGCTGAGAAGATTCCAGTGGTATTGAAAATAATAAAGCAAAAAATGATGAGTTTTGAGGGGCAGCAATTTATAACAAATAATACAGATAAATATGTAATAACGGGTTAACAAACGCGGATACTGATGAACCTTTTCGTGTGATTTAAAATGCATAATTTGTAAAATGTGTAATTTTTGTATAATGATGAACATCTTCGTTGTCGTTCAGCGAAGTTCGACGATGTGAATCTGAATAATTCAGATTCACTCTAATTATTAGAGTTATGAACTACTACCCTCGTTGTAGATCCATGAATATATTATAAAAATTTCAAACGAGAAACATAGCAAAGAGGGGCAGAAGGTTGAGCTGGTTTCCCACCAAAATGATTAGAAAGTTCATTTCGTACGGAGAGAGGAAGACGGTGAAAAGGGGCGAATATATGTTTCGTCGACCGTGATATTACTCGGGAAACTTTAGTCATATAAGTAAAGGTTTTGAGAGTTTGAGAACAACATTATTACAGTTCGTTTCCCTCTGGCGTCATCTACTCATCGCTTTTAGTTGAACCAGAGGTGAAGGCGCTACGAAAACGTGAACCGAGAGAATCTGGGTAGAAGATGAGCCACGGATGGAGTGAATAGTTCGTTTAAGGGCACACAAAAAATAGGGGAAAAGAACACTTTCAACTAAACTTCTTTGGAATACGTGGGTATTCCAAGGAATAATCCGCGAAATGACGCCATTAAATTTCAAATTTGCGAATGACCGACCATACAACATTGTTCTACATGACGAATGCTTAACACGGTAGAGTGAATGGTATCCTCGATTCCAGACAGTAATTCTAGCTCTGAGGAGACACAAACTCAACTACCGCATATTCTATCGGCTGTAAAGATTCACACCATTATAATTCTAGAGGATTTGACCACTTGAGGAACGTTCAAGTGCGCTGGAGTTATCTCGATTCAGATGATGGTCATTTTTTCTTGAATTTATAATGTATAGAATGTCGGTGGGACAAGAATGATACCTATCGTTTCTTCACTGCCAAAGTTGGAGATTTATAATGCTTCATGTCCGTATGGGAGTAGTCGAAGCGAAATTTTGATTATTTTTCGATATACTTGATGAACCATTTTTCTTCCAAAATCAGAATTGTTGCAGTTTGGTTGAGTGTCTGTGGTCAATTCATCTTCACAGGTCAAACTCCATAATTGTTCCCCTGATTTTGAAGACATTTTGAAGGATTAGGTAGGTTGGCCGTTGGAGTGTTCCTTACGAATTGCGCAGCCATCGGACCAAAAGGGTTGTATGCACATCATGTGCCCAATGTCAATCCGTCCGAATTGGTGATTTTTCGAGGGTCACTGGCATTGCAGTCTTGTTGGATTTCCACCACGACCCCAGGAACGAAATACCACGGATTGAAGTTGATGGATTCAAGTTCAGCCCATCTTGTCCAATCCCGCGGGTCCGTATACCTATCACAGGTTTCAGTTGTAGCACATACGAGCACATTGAAATTCAACAAGGTGATCGGTTGAGATTACAACAACTGCTCATTGTGCCAGACAGAAAACCTTAATTTAATATATATCAGAAACCTTTCTTTAAAAGTGGGTTTTCCAGTCGTTAGGAGGTGATTTTCTAACAAGCTACTCCTTTCGGTCTCGAATTTCGTATCGCCTTCAACCGAAGGCACCTGGCTCTACTAATCGACTTCGACCTTTACCTTTAATACTCCCTCTTCCTCCTGATATAATTAAAGCAGTTGAGGGGGTTTTCCAGGAGCTTAAAAATTAATTAAAAAGCGTCCTCACTCCACCCTTTCCCTCTCACCTTTCCATTCTTTCTCATCGCTATCACTTCCTTCCTTTTCAACGCTTCTTTATCCGCCGTTTCTGTTTACTCGTTTAAACGAGCCGTTATCTCCTAATCAGGTGGTTCGTAGTGAATGAAAGACGCATTAAAAATTTGATTGACCTCCGCCCCGCTATAACTCGTTTATACACCGATCACTAATAAGATCTGGTTAATACCTATACCATCGTAACGATGACGTGTAACATGACCACGCGACTCAGTCCGACAAGATGGTGAACGCGTTGCAGTGGCCATCAGGATATCAGCAATTGCCTTCAATGCTCAGAGTTGATTCAACACGCACTTGACATGGATAGAAGAGTTCCCTACAACCTACATTCACAGGCTCCGATTACAATCAGTGTCTCGCTACTGGTCTGGCATACTTACTATCTACCCTTCTCTTCAACAGCCAATTTTTTGAGCTTTTTCAATTAAATACCTAACATACCATTAATTTGGACTGGAATGGGGTATTCCAGAATTTTTTTTAAGTACTGCATTGCTTGGTATTAACGAAAATTGGGCCTGTTCATCGAGAAAATTGGAGAAGCAGAAATAAGGATTTGAGAAGAGGCAGTCTTTTGACTGAAGTCAAAAGGAGGGAGGGGGTCGATGTTCACTGCCTACTATATCTGATTGAAAAAGATAAGTTGATCGTTGATTCAGTCCAAAATTTGTTGCACTGAAAGATGTTATTGTAGATGAAATTATCAGAGATAAGTTCTCATTGGATGATGAAGTAACTTTTGACTGAAACTACAGAGATCTTGTTTATTGAGATCACTAAGGAAATCTTATCATTTCGAGTTATCTGGCAATTGCGGACGTAAAGGGAGGATCCGAGCTTTTCCAACATCTGATATCTTCATTTCACAATTGAAGGGGCAAGTCGATAAAGGTAATACGTCACATTTTTCAAAATGTCCGGAAAAAGCTGTCAAAGTTTTTTTCTTGATGAATTTTGCTTTTTTTTTTTTTGGACATTGTCAAAAATGTGACACCTTTATCGACACCTTTATCACCTTTATCGACTTGCCCCTTCAATTTCTACCTCATACTACACAATAATTATAACCTTCTCCTACACTATAATTTCTCTATACAGTAACTCGAACTAAGAAAATGCAAAAATTATCTTAGACCCCCTGGAATACCCCATTGTGGCCTACATCACAAGAGATATCAAGTACATCCTCCATCGTATTAAAACTATAAGCTTCATCAGGTAGGTAAGTGTTATGATTTCCCCCAAAATCAAACACAATTCATTAATATGTTCCCCTCCTAGTAAATAAGAAAAAATATGTAAGCAATTCTATAATAGGTTTTAATAAAGTGAAGGTCGCAAGAGGACAGGAAACGAGAGGCCATCGACCTGGGGATTCCCCACGGCGAGAAGGGAAGGGAGCGTAAGGGCGTATATATACCCTGAGCTCACCTAGCTATTTTACCAGTCTATCCTGACCTCTTGTCTTGACCTGACCCTACCTCGCAAACCTCGTTCTCTCTAAAACCTAAAAAACCTTTTCTTTTCTCGAGTGAGCTGTTTTCTCCTTCAGAGAAGTACGCGCTCCTCAAAAACCTAGTGTAGCTGTGCTCTCACTTCGAGGGTTACTTGCTCCTGGGAAACTGGAAACTATGGTGTAGCTGTTCTCTCCTTCAGAGAAGTACGCGCTCCCATAGTTTTAACCCACCAAGGACGAGTGAGCCGAATACGGCACACCTAACATGTTCGCACAGAATCGCGTTTATGTCGCTGCAGGTGGATATTTCCTCTGTGGCCTTTGTTTTTCCGTCCCAGGAGGGTCCAGCTCATCAGTTCATAGCCATATTTCATCGCGAGAAGGTGTCTCTCTATTTGATTTTGATTTTCAAAAAGTGGTGTCATTTTTCAATGGACCTCGCATTGGTAAGTTCAAGATCAATTATTATTTTTTAGAAAACTCATTCTATCTTTATGGTATCATCATTAGAAATAGTTTTAGATGTAAATGAGAATGATCTAATTAGCCATTTCGTAATTTCACCTGGGTCTGGGGGTGTGAAAAGGTGAGTGTGCCGTATACGGTCCACTCGTCCCCCCCAGGTGCTTTTTTTTACCCCTGATCACTGTCATGTTCAGAAGCGAAGTTGCAATAGGTATTCTCTCTTTCTACAGGCTGAACGCGACTCTCAAAGACGGGCAACTGTTATAAAAATCGTACAACTACTCGAGGATGAAATCCTGGATACTTTGGAGGAGGACGATGATGTAATTTTTACT
>JAEMON010000004.1:28334732-28348411 GCA_030264115.1 Lygus lineolaris
TTGGCAACAAGAATTACTTAGAAAATAAAATTTTTAAGCAATAATTGTTGTCAAGCAGCAACCGTCCATCCACACTTCACTACGGGGTGCCATTCCGATTTACTTAAAAGAATTATAATTATTATTAACTTCAATCGAATCGAATCCACAGCACTAGCAATGAATCGAATCGAGAATCGTCCACAAAAAATCGATCTTCGCGGTTGTCTGGTAAGTTGGAATCGATCTAAAAATTCGATTAATCGGACCAAAAATTTCGATCCACTTGAAAATTCGATTCGATCTTCCATCCCTAATGTCAGCTGAATCAAAACCAAACTACCTACCTGCGCCAGCTTCCAACATCGTCACTTGCTAAAATTCACGCCTTCAGTAAAAATTCATTGTTTCAGTCAATCTCTAATCAACTAGGTAGACATCAACGTGAAGTTTATTGTTTCAGCATTTTTCTCTTTAGCTTAGTCTGAATTCGGGTTTTCTTCTCATAAAATTCCACCAGACCGTCCCAGCGAAGAAAGAGATTCTGTGAACAATATTCTTCGAATGCTTTTTCATTGGAGTACGAGAGGAGGAAAAAAGTAGGAATAATAATATAATAAAATAGGTGAAAAAAAGAAAGAAAATGAAACGTTTACTCCCGGGTCCTGGACCATTTTGTTTACACAGCTTTTAGAAGAGGTTTGACCTGGATAGCGGTAGGGTAAGACAAAAGGCAAGTTTTTTTACCTCATTTAATTGGAGTCAGATACCAGTGGAAATCTTTTCTTCGTTACCTTTTAGTTAAATTAATGAGAATTGAAGCTGGATTGAGGAATCGCTTTTGTTCGGCGGGCACCCCTTTAGTATTTTTAGTAGGTATTTTCTTTGGGACGGCTTCGGATAATAGTGTCACTATGCTACGGTAACTAGCATGAGGCCCTTGGCTCAGTCGCACAAATTCATTTCTACCGAAATATTTTTAATAATTTATAATTGTAGAGATACTTCAATTAACATTTCCCATGTAATATCCATGATATCTTTCGAACAATGGAGTAGTTTAAACTATTGTTGTTTACCTACTACCACAATCACGTTTAGAACTCATTCCAATCAATTAACTCAATATCCAGGGAGTATACGAGGTAATGAAGATACGAAACAACTTTCGCTATGATATCCCGCTAGCACAATGTTTAGGATTTTAGAAGTTTTAAAGCAGAAAACACACTTTTTCACTTCACCCAAAGTAGGTATAAAATCTTAAATAGGTACTTCCAAATAACTATTGAAGCTTTTCCTACATATTCGTGTGACAGCGCCAGGAGGTTGGTCAAAGCAATACATCCAATGAGGTTTCTTGGGTTAATTAAATTATTCGATGAGGGAAATCGATTGAAGACCCTAAGTTTTTTGGATCGTAACCTTGAAATGGCAAACAAATGCAATTGAACAACACTCTTCATCAATAGTTTATCAAAAACCCTCACAACAACAACAAAACAAGTCACTCTAAAATAGCTCATGTTATTTGCCTTGAATGTTGCAAGTCATTCATTTGAAGAGGATTATTATGGAAAATGTCTTAGCAAACATTTCATTCAACAAGTCGTATCAAAGCCTTGTGACATCGTTCAATAACAAAAACATGGTAGAAGGTCCTATCCAGTTATTTTGTAGTCGTGAGAATATTATTTTAAAGAAATTGAGAAAATAACAATTACCTACAAGCAAACCAGGATGTAGAAACAGTAAAGAAACGTTTTACAATTGCATCTCCTATTTTCTACCCCTTAGAGAAAACGACAAACTTCCGGGAATATCTAGAACCCAAATGAAGCCGGTATAGGTAACAAATTTAATTAATTTTGGTCCATGGTAACTTAGCGAAGAGCCGCAGACAGCGTACGGCGAACGGACTTATTTTTTTCCATTAATTTGATTTTTGAATTCTACGTACCTTGAAACGTAAGACCTTAAATTTGGAGAGGGATACAATTTTTTCTTTCAAGCTCGATTCCAAAGGTTAATTATAATTGAAAATAATAGACCAAAATAAATCCACTATAAATAAACCATCAAGTAGCATCCAAATGATGATTTGATTGTTGATGAATAAACTCATATTCATCCATGAGTTGATGACCGAATTTTCGAAGAATAATTTAACCGATTTGGTGAGTGATTCTTATAGGAAATTACACTCTGATTCCGAAAATATACCATAATTATGTTTCTATGTTCAAGGTGGTAATTTACACAAAAAACCTCATAAAACACGTTTTATAAAGCGATTTTAGACTCTAAATTTTCAAAATTTGACCCCTTGGAGTACTCAAAAAATTCTGGCCAACGAACTCATCCTTTCTTTTAATATTACTGACATTTTAATTTTTTTTTTTTTTTTTTCGCCTCGTTCTTCGCCTTTTCAGATATCGTCTGGAGGGGGGATTCATCAACTCCTGCCCAAAGCCAAAAAAAAAGCATCAACTCCTACCCATAATTTTTTTTCGGGCTCGTTCTTTACCGCTGATGTTTTTCAACTCCTACCCCTAATTTTTTTTTACTCCTACCCAGGAGAGGTCAGTTCAGAGAAATCCCCGTACCCGAGGGTAGTAAACTAGAAAGGTGGAACACTATCGAGTCGTCGGCATTAGGAACATACTACTACATAAAATAATACATCAGTATAAATCACTACTACACTACTACTTACCAAGTAGTAGCAAAGTAAGTTGTAAGTAGATACTTACTAAGTAGTAGTAAAGTAAGTAGTGAGTAGATGCTAACTTAGTATACAATCATGTTGTATACGAGTTTACAAGTAGTCTCCCTAATAACTAGGTCAAAACAATAATTTGATACTAATAAAATAGAAATAGTAAGTAGGTATTTAACAATTTATACCTAGTAGGTATAGGAAATTATGTATTACTTGTATATTGAGGCTCGCTGAGATCTACTATCGACACGATTTATCCCAGAGACTCCCTAATTTACATGAAACTTTCCTCATGTACTCGTACGTGGTTATTTGTCCTTTTTTTTTTTTTTCTTAATCAACACAAACAAGAGCCGTTCCATCACACAGATAATACTGACATTATCATGAAACCCGCACATTCTGGGGGGACGGAGTTGATATCCTTTTGACGCGGCAACGGGTAGGAGTTGATGCGACTTTCGCCTGGCTCTGGGTAGGAGTTGAGTCGCTTGTAAACACTCCGAACTCGGGGGTAGGAGTTGATGGACGCCCGTCTGGAGTGACACAGACACACACAACACACACACATATATACATATGAAAAAGTTTTAAATGTCAGGAATCGTTTTAAAATGGTCTGAAACGGATTTTCATAAAGAAAATTTTCAAAAATTTGCATATTAAAATTTTGAAGCCATTGCATTAGCTTCATTTTCTTCGAAAATTCGCTAAAAGGATTGTGCTACACGGAGAATGAATATCCTATTCACAGAATTTATCTCCGACTGAACGTTTCCCATTTTTTTGAATTAATGGAGCGTGTGGTAAAGAACGAGTAGGTCTAAATCAGGAACGAAGAAGGATGAGATTCTTTGCAACGCACAGAATGCGAGAAATGGCCCGTTTAAATCACTCCTCAAAACTACAGATGAGTTACTAACCACAATTACGAATCATTTACGTAGCAAGAGAGGTGGAAATTTAGTTAATCGAGGGATGCATGCAAACAGTGCTAGAAAAAATTGAATTAATAAATTTTCCCTCCAGAGTTATCTGAAATTGAAAATCATGGGTATCTCTGTTTCATATTGTTTCCAGAGCGGAATTTATCGAACGGTTCGCAACAGCCGTACAACCGCTAATGCCCTTGTTCTATGCAGAAAAGAGAGGGAGATACGAAACAATTACATAAATCACCATTTTATACAAACAGGACCTTCCCAACCAAAAACCCACTCGGTCCTCTGTCACAGAGGTCCTCTGCATGGGAGCCGTATCGGAAGCTCGTATATCAATGGGACAATTGCCTCGAGTTTTTTTCTCCTTCATAGAGACGGTACCTTTTGGTACGAGCTATTGTGTTGCAAAGTTGTCTGAATCATTCTTCTTGTGCCGCAAAGCGTGGTGTGAACTTCATTGGAGTGGGAATGAGAATAGTGATGGAATGATGGGACAGAGGTCGAATGGAATACCTTAGTATCCTTAAAACGATAACTCACTTTTACAAGTTTGCTACTCATTTACGAGAATATTGTTCATTATTATTACTCATCATAAAGCTTTTAATAGGGAACAAGCCTAGAAAGAAAGTTTTTAGATCATATTATTGTTGTTTATTTAAAAGTACAACATTGATATTTATGGCTGATACCTACTGAAATGATGAATGTGAAGTTGATTGAGAACGATGGTAAATCTTATTGTCAAGCGTTCGACATGAACATCATCTACATAGGTAATGACATCAATGTCAACGCCGATGACAGGCATTACATGAAATATGGTGATAACGTAAGAATGGCGGTAGATCGTTTTCCATCAGTTTTCAAATTAATCAACTTGGCATTTCGGAGAACGTGAGAAGATCCAACATATAGTATGATACCAATGATAATATGCGCAGCCGGAACCAAAACAGCTCTCTCATTACATACCTACCTAAATAATTTAATATGTCATGTTTATGTTATTACGTTATTAGTTCCAAAAGCAGAATATTATAATATCTAGTCCACTCGGAACTCGGGTAAGTATGCTGTACACAGTATTTTTGATGTAATTGGAGATAGATGGAACACATCAGCAGTATGCAGAACAGGTTATGTTTTCCAAGAGTTATGTGCGAGTATGATTACTACATGATTATCAAATAGTTGGTACCTCGCAATACTGAAACCCTCAATGAGGTACCTATAGGTTTTTCAGAAGGCAAAAAAGCCTTAGTTTTTCACATATTAACCAATAATATTCGTATAAAACTAAGGAGAGCAAATAAAAATGTTAATGTATGCAAGTTTTCCAGATTGAGATAAATTTGAGTTTATAATCAAAGCGTAGTGGCAGTCGTGAGAACACGAGCTGACGTCAGACAATTGAGTTGTGCGCTGGCAAATATTTTTTAGAAATCCTACAGATTTCTCCCATACCGATTTTTAAAATTCCAAAGGTTCATTATTGAAAATAATAAACCAAAATGATCTACCGGAAACGTAAAACGACATATTTCTGTAGCACATAATGGAAACGAGGTAACGTGGAGTTTCCCACCAAGGGCTTTTTCATTCAACTTTCCTTACCCATTCTTTTCGCACATAAATTTTTTGGCCAAGGGGACAGCACTTCTGTGAAGCATTTATGAATAAATTCTACCTCAGGCAGGCTGTTTGGATACTCCGAACTAGATAAATAAAAAGAGAAACCGGATTTAAAGAGAAAACGTTGTCTATTTCCACGAAAATAATGAGTTACAAAGTTAAATCGATTTTGACGGTTAGGCCATCATCAGTAACAAACAAGAATTAAGTTTGTTACTGATGATGGCCTAATCGTCGAAATCGATTTAACTTTGTAACTCATTATTTTCGTAGAAATAGACAAACGTTTTCTCTTTAACTCCGGTTTCTCTTTTTATTGAAATAGGTTCCCACAACTTCGTCGCGGGTGATTCAGTTCGTACCGAACTAGGTACCTACCTAATTCTCTTATTCACCTGATAATTACATAAATGGTAGCTACTTATTGTGCAATGGAAATAATTATTGTGAACCTCGCGAAATAATAATGGTACTGGTAGGTACTCACAATATATGAATATTATTTATGTGTACTAAATTCTGTGTCTTGATTCTAGTGTGTGAGCGTGTGTGGTGTTTCTAGTGTCTTTAATGTAGGTATACCGATAGGATCTTTGCAGAAGGGTGATCCATATAGAAAATCATAAACCCTTGTGTAATAAATTGCAGCATTTTCTTTAAGTAGGTGTAGGTCGGACTGGATATATTACCTATAACGCATTGTTTCTTTCCCATTCAACCTACGATGCTGAAATTTGAAATGGACTTGTTGGGTAAGATCGACGATGTAGGGAGCATCCCCGATCAACTGAGTCGAAAATTGAGGTTTTAGATCAGCTGAGTCGAAAATTGAGCTCACAGATCACCACATCTGTGTCTGGGGGTTATTCCACAATTTTCATCACGACAATAGAAATATCACGGTTTTCTTTAGATCTACCACACAGACAAACAACCAATAAATTGCGAAGGGTATGAACATTAGCAGTGCCACATTCATGTCACAATGTATCAACGTATAGCGTATTTTCACCAACCACTCAAGAGGAGTCTACCATACAGTTTACTTGACCGAGGAGTGGTGGAATATTTCCCGAAGGAGAATCGAACTCAGATACATGGGACTATAGGTACTCGGATTCAGAACCAAAGCCAAAGACTGCGGATAAAGTATCAAGGGATCTTCTGATGGAAGATAAGATATCAAGGAATCCTCGTGGATCAGAAGAGATACCAAGGAATCTTCTGATGGCTGAGAATCGCTCAAGAACCCCCCAATGTTACGGAGTCTTCTCGGGTTCCCTCATAAATTACACCGCTTCCCCCAACACCAGGACACTGGACGATGCGCTCCCCGTGTAAACTGCCTGCTCCAGGGGCGAGTCCATCATCCCTCGCCCTGCTGTTATCGGGTTGGCGGAGAGGAGGGGAAGAAAGGTTTGATTTGTTCACGCTTCGCTGAGGCCAGCAACTATCGCTTTACCTCCCCACGCTACATCGGTTTTCTCCTGTCACAACACGACACGTTCACGTGGAACGTTCCACGCAATCAAGCTCACTTCCTTTTGTGAGACGGGCGAACGCCTGTAAGTGCACTGTTTAGTTGAAGCCATTTCCTACAGTCCATATCCGCTACAGCAGCGATCAACTATTCATATGGAACTACTTTACTAGTAAACTCAACTACCCACTCAAACATAACTATCAACTCGAACAAACTTTCAAATTAATGCGTCCTATTAAACGAGATCGGGGAACCGAACAGTGGTGTGAAAGTACACTGAAACATGATTTCCTAGCCGCAGCGAGGGACAAATATCGGGTTTGTGTAGCTATATCATAAGAAATACCCATGGATCAGTGTGCTATCATGTGTTGTCGCCATAGGAACTTGGACGCTACAATTTATAATTTATCATTCATTCGTACGTTTACATTATTGAAATAAAGTGTTCTTTACTTTACCAATTCTACAATCAGAACAATGTACACAAACGAAAAGCCCTCCCCACACAATTTTATGGTTTCCGTTTCTAGATAGGTATATGTAGAATCCAAAAATAGATTTTTAAAAAGTTCCATTCATGCAGCATGAGTTGATGAGCGAATATTCAAAGAATAGTTTTAACCGATTTGGTGGGCGATTCCTATAGGTAATTTCACGCTGATTCCGAATATAGATGTACGCATGTTTAAGATGGTAATTTACACAAAAAACCTCAAAAAACACGTTTTTTTCTTCCAGAGATTTTCAAAATTTGACCCCTTGGAGTAGGTACTCCAAAAATTCTGGCCAACGAATTCATACATCCTTTTGATATTACTGAAATTTTAAATTTTTTTTGGATTTTTTATCTCCAGGGTCATTCCAGTCTCTAGCTCGAACACTTTAAATAGGACGGTGTACATAAGAAATAATTATTGCAAATCTGGCGATATACGGTAAGTTTTTACTATAAAATCGGTTATCTCAATAACGAATAAAGTGAATAATAGGGCTAATAGTTTTTTTTTCTTTTTTTTTCACAAAAAACACAAATTACAACGGTTGTTCTTTGCAGGTGGGTGATCTAAGAAGAAAAAACAATGAACCGTTGTGTAATAACTTGTAGCGCTTTTGAAAGCAAATAGATTCCATACTGAGAATTTTGACACAAACTTCACTCTCCTACGATGAGTATCAAGTTTTCACTCTATGATTTTTCAAAGCTTGTATCCCAAGTGACGTGCAATGACGTCACTAGGGACGCAAACTTTGGAAAATCATTATAGGAAAAACTAGGTACTCTTCGTAGGAAGAACTACTCTTCGTGTTGCCGAAATTCAGTTCAGCGATCTGTTTTTGTGTCATCTCCTACGTTTACATAACATGGATTGTTTGGGATATCTATACCTATTACGTTCCCTCACTACCGTAGCAGCTTCCACATTAGCCGTCGTTGTTCTGCTTTTTTCTGCATCAAGGACAGTGACCTAAGCGGAGAAGATGAATCGGAGCACTAAGCACAATTTTTTCATTCATCATTCCCAGCGGGACTGCTGAAGAAAACCAAAGGGTCTTTCTCTTCCTAAAACTTGAGTTTATATTAATAATGAAATGCGACCTATAACCGAGCAGGTTCCTCATATTCCAGGTTTTTCAACATTCGGTAGAACGTAGCATGAGAGAACGAGAAAACCGAAAATTAATGTACCGAAACTGGCCTCGAAATGCCGACGTTAGGCCCGTATAAAAGATCTCAAGCGAAGAAACCTGGCAATGGGGAGGACAAAGGATATCGAATTGGCCATTTGGGAAGACCACACGCCTATCATTAAGTCTGGGTGCCTGGTAGTAAAGTAAGAGTAAGAACCGTGCGATCAGAAGCATGTTGAAGATAGGTGCTAGTGCTTCTACAGTGATTTGGACGGTCCGTTGCTAATCGGCCCGGGGCTCCCAGATCTCAGTTCCTGCCTCCTTCCCGGGATAATTACTATATTAGAGAACACGACCTCTCGGGGGTCTTGACCGACCTTTAGTGGAGGTTGTACGAGTTCACATTTGGAGAATTAGAATGTTCACGATTTGGGAACTAGAGATCCACGTCCATATTAGGAACTGGTAGGACCCATGATAAGTAATTCACCGTACCCATCGGCCTGAGAATCACTAATGCTGAGATTTATACAGAATAATTTTGATTCATTATAACATGATGACTGTATAGTCCATGAACAAAAAAACTATCTACCTACCTACTACCTATTCATTTCTCCATCGTCTTCTTTGTGTTTTTTCAGCATTTTTATGTTGATGGGATCACCCTTTATTCTCTTTATTCTGACTTTCATTATGTATTTTACAGCAAACGTCGTTGAGACAGTCGAAGTTAAATTCGTACAAAACCGATACTTCTTTGAGAAGGGCCAATGCTTTGAGGTCCATGGGCTAAGCTTTGGATGAGTGAGAAGGGTGAGATTTCTCCGTAAGGGAGTTATTTTTTTGTCGACCTTGCAGCTTCACACCCGGTCTTACTTAGGGTTGAAAGCAAAGACCCTAAAAAATGGGGAGGGGTTGAGTGTTATAAATTTACTTAAAAAAAAAAGAGGAGAGAACCAGGGTGGGGATGGGCCATTAAAGGGCGGTGGTCGGGAGGTAAATAGAAAATATGTGGCCTCGCGGAGTAAACGCCGTTTCATCACGTCTCAGTATAGAAATATTGCCTTAAAAGAGTATGAGGTATCCCCCAAGCTAAGCGATCACTATTTTGTTTCCCTTTTTTCGGAGGATGAAAAATATTTTAGGTTGAATATCTTCTGTTTGAGCTGATAATGTCGTGTGATGGTCATTGGTAAAAGCATGGATTTTGTCAGAGACTGAAGTAGCGCCATGAGTTAATCAATAAATCGAAAATTCATATTTTAGTCAACACATACGTATAGAAACACCTGTGAAGTCATTAAAATAAACCTTATTCTTGGGTCGTAAAATACGAACCCTCTTCGGCGCAGAAGAAATCAGTTTGGAATGGAGCCCATAATTGGCGAACCCTATTTCTCACCCACCATCTTTGGTAAAGACGCTAATTGGAACTGATGGTCCGTGAAGACGAAAAACGCGATTTTATTGAATAGGGAAATTGAAGAAAAAATACCCCCTGAGTCTTCTACACCGCGTTTTCAACACCGTTGAATCCCTACCGGATCCCCGAGGTCGGGTTCCTGAGGGGTGAAATTTTGAGTTACGGCCGGTAGTAATTTAACAAGAATTAAAGGCGTGGCAAATTAAGGGGGTACGGGGATATACGAAGGCCTTTGCGGAGAGAAGGGTGTTTTGGCAGAGGTGTATTCAAACATTGGGTACACATTGGCTGGCGGAGCTCCAAGTGGGCGGCGGATTAATTGTGGAGCTTTGGGTAACAGGGTCCAAGTGCTTCTACATCAACCCTTACCGGTCTGGTTCTGTGCCTTGGGTACGTACCCTGTGCTCAGGGGGTAAGGTTGTTTATTAACTTTTTTCTCTGTTCTTCTATCCCTGAGTTCTACTTCTACTACCGATGGGGGGCCAAAGGATGAATTTGGTTAGAAGTTGTTGATTGAGATGGATGAACAACTTTTGGGGGGATGAAAGTTTAGAGATCCTGGAACCTTGAGTGATGTGGTGGAGTCGTTAGACCCCGTGACAAGTTCTAGAAATGCCTGGAAAGGCACTTCTAATTATATCAAACTTGGTCACGTGGAATAATCAGGAATGTGTCCACCACAGGACTCGCCTTCCCAGGATTCTCTGATTTTGGCGGGTACCAGTGAGGAAGTATGTGGCTCACCAAAGAGGACAGGAATCCTCTGCCTTTACTCCTGAGACTATGGTCAGCATAGCCTGGTGTTCCCTAGCCCACGTCTGTCTCATCATGGCAGATGCAGTACTGGGTCTAGGGGTCAGGAGCAAGTGTGTACCACATGCTACCTCACCGATATCACGTCGGGGTCACCAGTTTAGAGATCCTAGAACCTTGAGTGATGTGGTGGAATCATTAGACCCCGTGACAAGTTCTAGAAATGCCTGGAAAGGCACTTCTAATTATATCAAACTTGGTCACGTGGAATAATCGGGAATGTGTCCACCACAAAAGCAATGGAAGAGAAGGAATAACATGTCTATCACGGTTTCATCGTGTCGTCATTCTCCGAATAACAGAAATATAATAGGTACCTTATTATTATCATCAAACAATTAGAATTTGGACGTTTTCCCATAATCAGTAAGATCAGCACTTGCCAATTACCAACATTCGAAGAGCGTAAGAAGCACAGATAAAATAAGTGTATAATTACTTAATGCCGATAAACTATACCACCCTTTGCTGCCACTGCAATTAATCGAATTGCGACGTGGGTTCAAACCCTGTCAGAATAAAAAGTTATACTTCATTTGAACTGTTCTCAAATCCTTTCTAAAATAATTTTATTCAACTATTGATGTTGACAAGGATTTACCTATACAGTAAAGTACAAATAAATGCAGAACTAACTTACAGATGCGGTGGAATACGTACAATGGTAAGACGAACAACCACTTTTCACATGGACACTTACCTGTAACAAAAGACTCACCATTGAAAAATATTGCAAACAAATATAAGATATGTATTTATGAGGAATATTAATTTACACGAGTAGATAGAGATACATTATCGGAATTTATTCATGTCGTATTATTCATTATAAACATGGTTGTGGAAGACTAACAATGCAATACGATCATACGTAGAATCAGTAGTTTTTGCATCATTAGACTAGGCAACGAGCATTATCATAGGTGCCATATTATGTACTAATTGGAGGGCAGTCCAAAATCAGTCCACTCATTGCTTTCAACGCAAAAATCTTCAGTGTCCAGCCAATGATTCGAATTAGTGACGTTCAAGTATCACTCCTGAATACAATCCTACAACACAATCCTAGTCCAAACGGCTATCACTCCGGAACACAATCCTACAATACAATCCTTGTCCGAACGGCTACCAGTTCCCTCCCCATAGTGAGTAATTACGTCCATTTGGACTATAGCATACTCAAAACTAAGAACCTAGGTACATTTTGATCAATCATACAGTAGAATAGGCTCTATCCTTTTTCGTTCACGAGCATCCAAGCAGGATTTGATCCAAGAAGGAATTAAATGGAAAATCACCAATTATTTCAAATTGTGTAGTCAGAAATTCGATCTCTTGCGCCTTGCAATACAGAGCATAGTAAATGAATAACAGTAATTTGTTCTAGGTACTTTCAAGGTCACCGATTCTGCAGTGAAGCTTATTCAAAACGTTTTGAACAGATTGTATCCTAAAGTAGGTAGGCTACACGTTGCTTTTTGGGTACCTACCTATGGGCTCATTCAGGATAATGTTTTCCAACCGCAGACCTCTCATGTTTTCCACGGGCCAAAAGCATTATTTTCTTGGAATCAACCAGCTTGTGGTTTTGGCATGCATGATCCTATTTTAGACAGCGCATCGGCCTTTTCATTCTCAATTATTTGGCATCAGTGTGAGGTAACCCACTCCAACACCAAGTGGGAGCCTCTCGTCAGCTGTTATTGTTAAATGACTATTCGGCATTCAAGGACCATAGCTAGATTATACAAGTTGTAATTCTTCCAGTAAGTGGTTGAATAGTAGCCCGCGAATCCACCAGAATAGGATTTAGTTGTCGTTTCTCTCGATCAGGCGTTATTTTGCCAGTTACTAATATAGACCGCATCTCACCCTCAAAATTACTGCCAGTAAGTTTTCCACCGAGCTGAGAAATCTTGGAGAAACGAACGGAAAATCAGAGCTAAACAATCATTCTCAGTTGACATTGAAATGGCGTTACGAACACCCGGATGAATGCAAGGTGCCAAATATTACACGCCAGCCAGGAAAGGGTGAGATTCCGCACGAGCACCCCGAAAAAAAAGTCGATTGTTTGGAAGGTGGGAGATGCTCGTTATAAAAATGATTTAGGCCGAACGCCAGCGGGTGGGTGGTAAAAAAGCAACAATGGGTTGTACGGGGTCGAGTATCCGGATACCCTTTCCCCAGACTGCGATGCGGCAGTGAGCAAAAAAAAAAAAAAAACAGAAATCTGGTGTGGCGCTCGAGCTTTGTATCAAAGCCTGCTATATAAAAAATTATCGGACGAACAATAAATTCATTTCAGACCGTGCGATTGAAAATATAATAAAGTTTCGATTAAAATGCTTGCAATACGTGTTTTACCTAAGCGTCGCCGTCAGGACGTAACCGTTGCGGAAAGTATTTTCGAAAACGAAATTATGAAGACTTGCTGCGGGCAAAGTTTTTTCCCTCTCTATGTCTTATACTTAACTAGTTTCTACGTCAGAGCGGCGAATTGTAGGGAAGAGATCCGGTTACCCAATGGTGGCGTATGATAGTTTCAAGGTAAGTAAGTAACTTCACCATTAAAAGTTGAGTTAGCGTGTTATAATTTACGAATCGATACTCGTTGGTAATGATGTGTGATCACTAAATTAGCGGTTCCAAGGAAGAAAGGGGTTGGGTTTTCGAAAGCTCTCCAGTTGCGTACGTCACAAATTAAGATACTTATTGGGAAACAATATTAACGAAGACATACATTATAATTGATTTTGTCAACTCCATACCAAGCAACAAGTCGTCCATGAAATCACAGAGAAAATCATTTCTGACACACTCTTTGGATGCATACCGGGTTTTCTCGTTTATTTATTTAATGCGCAAAAATAAGTTTGGACATAATAAACCGTTTGATGTATAACAACAGAAGATGAAATGGGAGGATCCTAATAGCCAAAACCAATGTCTAAGCCAAGACCTTTTCTTTTGGTTATTTGAATATGAACTTAATGACCCAAATTTGAATGTCGCCGTGGCCTTGATTTTGGTTTATTATTTTCAATA
>JAEMON010000004.1:28367090-28381905 GCA_030264115.1 Lygus lineolaris
GCTTGAAGGGACCCACGACGTGGTCTCATGGTGGGGTGAGGCCATTGCAGACAGGAATGAATTGCTTTGAGAGGAGACTATGAACTATGGGGATTATAAAGGATTAACTAGATGACGGATTCACAGATAAGACCCCCCTATGTTCCTATGGCCTTAACACTTGCTTCCGAAGTCTACAACATTAAAAATAACTAAAGAAAAATAGTGCTAAAAATGAGTTGTGGCCATTTGTACCCCCGAATACGTTTATTATGAAAGGAACTCAAGGTTCTGCATTGAACCAAGGGAGTGAGGAACCGCGATTCAAGGAAATACGAAAAGGTTTCTTCTTCCTCCGTCTTCGACTTGAAAACGTTTGAGTGGTTCAAGGGAATTGGCTAAAGCTTCGTGAAGTATCGACACAACGTTAAAAGGTTCCAAACCCAAAGCACAATGAAACACTCTTCATTTTCAACAACTTTTTTCCCTCTCGTTTTCATTGACTCTTCGAGAATGGCTGCAATTTTTTCGATCTATTTCCTGCGTCGTTTTCCACGTGCAACCAACCATTTTCACGAGTGAAACCCTTCAGGGAAACCACATCGCATGAAATTCGCATTGTAAAAAAGTCTTTTGTATGCCTCTTGCCAAATAGGCCGTTGTTGCGGAGTAAAACCTTTTTATTTTGTTTGAAAGTCGTTTCCCAACATTTGTAGCCTCCTGTTCTTTGGGAGTCATTAATGTGTGGGGAGGCCAGGGTTTTGTTTGGCGAGTTGTGAACTCAAGGGGTAGGTAGAAAGATGCCCTTTGGAGCATAAATTCGAGGTTAGTTTTATTTCATATCCAACTCAAACGAATTCTCCTACTTTTTCTGAAAGTTAAAACATTCGTTTCAAACCCCAAACTTTCTTGTTGGTTATCGGTCGTATTGTGGTATCAACCGTAACTATGTGTGGCCACAAAACGGATGTAGGAAGCTAGTGACATAAGTAGTAAATTCAAGGCGCTGCGGGTGGGGTTACGTATAGCAAGCTATCAAGACCGCATTTCGCTTATCAGATACCCCTTATATGCACCTTTTTAGAGAGCTGTTCTGACTCCTCTCAATTGATAATAATGATAATCAACCTCATAGCCCATTTTGTAAGGTCATTTTTGTGGGTTTTTCCTGCTCACAACAATGATCAATGATAATGGGCCAATTACTCGCAGTAACATGAGAATATTAAATTACCCACATACTTTGATTCTGAAGGACATTATCCGCAGAAGTTATCGGAGATCTTTAATAGAACTCGGCAGTACAATCCACAATACACACTTATCACGGTTTGTGATTATATATATTGTACTATTATTTATTCTCAAACGTTTGTGAGAATAAATAATTTCGTGAATAAATAATATTTTTTTACATAAATACAAATGTACAAATTTATTTATATATCTATTTATAAATACAAATATTTATTTCTATATTATTCATTCAATATAGGTATATATTGATGCCTTCTCTGGTATTTGAGAGCAAAATCTCGGTAAGTATTGAAATGTGTTAAGCACTATTTCGGCCAATCACCGTTCATTTACTATTCATTTATTACTTACTTTTCCGAGGTTATTTTAAATTATTCAGATGAGTCTATTCTGTCCAGGCCTTGTTTCTCAACATGTGTATAGAGCAAGATAATTCATACTGGATTGTTAGATGGGTAGGTACTGACTTGGATAATTGGTGCAATAATTGGGCAAATTATTGCCCATTCAACGGATGATCCTAGTTTGTATTGAACATTGAAGTTCATTGGAGGGAAACAGAATCGTTGCCTTGTAGAGATATTTTGATTGAATGAACTATTCACGCGCGAGATAATCAGACCAGATGAATGCATTCAACTAACTATTCCCTGAGTGGCCGTGGTGGTCTCTACCTTTATAAATATTGATGCACCGAAAATACGAAAATTGAAACAGCTCTCGAAACACAAATAACGCCGGCGCGCCCGATAAATTATTAACCTGCGCAAACACCACCCGCTTTTTCCCGAAAATCCATTAAACATTCACGTATCGGATCCGCGGATATACGCGAGTAATATCTGTGCGGGATTATCCTTCTTGGAGGCCTCGCCAAAAACCCGTGATTGGGATTCAACACGTAGCGGGAGGTTTTTGTACCTCAGAAGAGGGGGCTATGCCCCCTGCCCCCCTCACCATCACCCGGTACGCACTGGAAGATAATTAAGGGGATCGGAGCAGAATTTTAAACAGCTGAGATCCCATAGGCAAAAGCTCTCGCCGTTATGAATTACGTAATTCGATAATACTTCAATCTCATGTGGGTTCCTGGTGGGGGGATTTGGTGCCGAACAATGGAACCTCATTTCCCGGTGAAATCACTGGAGCGTCCTTCGTCGTCACGAACGAATGAATAAAAATTGGCTCCAAAGAGCGAGGGAAGAGGGTTGGTGGTTGATTAACCGCATTTTTGCATGAATGAAATTACGCTCTCGCATTCATGAGAAGACGATAATGACTCTTGTACGTCGCGTATTATTTTGAATAAATGGAATAACCCCATTGAACCTATGCTATAAATTGCACCGGTTCTATATTAGCGTCTGTGCTAACCACTGCGAACTGATATCCAGGTCTGAGAACTTTTCAGGGAATACGAAGCGACGAAAAGTAGGGTGCCTTGGCCACATTTTCAGAGGGAACCGCAACGCCTTCCAATGGTTAGTAGGAAATATAGAAGGAAGACATGGAATTGGCCACAAGCAGCTATCGTGGCATCCCATCATTCGTTTATGGACGGGGGTCCAGGACTTTACCACTCTCATGCCGGGAGCGACTGAAATTATAGGACATCGTAGGAGATGATTTTGAGTTCGATCCTGTATTATTATAACGTCTACTGCTCCTAAAAAAGAAGAGGAGAGGATCACTATCTATGAATGAGGGATCAGTATGTGTTTATTTATAGGTATGATACTGTGGACACCTCACAGTGAATTCAAGCGCATTTGATTGGACTTGACTCAAATTCCATCTTTGATTCAACAAATCATTGCAGCTTGGTGAATAGCGTTCAAAAATGTAGGATCCGAGGTTCAATTCCGGAGATTGACAAATTGTGATATCCTAAGGGTGAAGGGGGATTATTGCATTCATACATCTCAACCACAGACCTGTGAGCCTCATGCGATTTATTTGTAAGTAAACTTCTATCATCTTTACAACAAAATCATTGATGGAGTACGTTTTTATATCTTACGTTTTTTTACTGACCAACAAATTCAAAAAAATTGAGTACGGCTACCTTCAGATAAATCAACTGTGTTTATCAATACGTAATAAAGTATTATTGCAAGCAGGTGTAGATTTGTACAGGTGTTTCTGTATCCATTCTGGTGGTGTTCCTTTCTACATCTACTACTTACTCTTCTACTGCTATTATATATGTGTTTTGCATCGTTTCTGAAGCAATAATTCATAACAACTCCTAATTTACTGAATATAAAACCGTACCTTTCCATGTTAACTACCACTTCAGGTGAGCATTCAAACATCTTGATTAGTGTCCATTAAATAATTCAACCTTTGAGTAGGTAACTATGTACAAAACAAAGACAAATAACTTCCGTTGTTGAGGAAAATTATTATCATTGTAATAACCATCTACCCAAGGTGCGCGCCTCTCTCTACGCAACCAGAAAAATATTTTACTTATGGCAGAGGCATTTCGTCGACTCTCGGGAAGTAATAAAACCTAATAATATAGAAAATATGAATTGCAACGTTGTAATTGTCATTAATGAAGTCATTAGCAGTATTTACAGTTTGGGAACATAGAACGATGAATCAGACAACTACATTTTATGGAGTTATTGAAACATAAAATAGATCAACTCAACTTATTATATACAGGGAGTAATCATCGTTCGTTATTATATGAGGAATTAAATTGAAATTCATGGCATTGCTGCATAGTGGATACGGATACTACCATCGGGAAGGTATAAGTACCTAGTTGGCTGAGGAATATCTTCTCTACTGTGCGGTGGCCTCCTCTTCACTTGTTAGGGCAAAGCGTGGGTTTCCGAGCGGCTCACACTCATTACGCTACCGGAATTCTCTCAGAGCAGGTGGCGGCAGGGGGCAGGGGAAGCAGGTGTAATAAATTATGCAGATATTGTTCGGCAAAAGGGGAGATAGGTAGGAGTGGTGAGGCATGGAGGAAGGAAGGTCTTGTCCCGTTCGGGTTTCGGCGGTGGTAGGCTCGGTCCCGAAGACGGGGCTTATGAAGATAAACGGGTAAATGATGAATCAAGAAGAGGGTTAGAGAGAGGTAGGCTGGGGCGGATATTCACTTCTGTGTAGAGCGGAATCTCAGGGCTGAGTCTTTCCTTTGGGAAACACCTTGACTTGTTCACGTCCTCATCAAAGAGCATGTCGTGCAAGTTACCATCCCACCAGATGTTTGATGTTCAACTTACCCTCTGATCTGTTCTCGGCCTCTAATAGATCGTTGTTTTGTCATTGATTCAACAGACATCATAAATCAATTCATCCTCTGAGGATCCATATCAGAATACCACAGTTGGTTTGTTCAGAAGAAATTATAAGCAATTCGTTTTAAGCATAAGTACCTACTACTGTCCGTCAGGCGGAAGACCGACAGGTACTCGAGGAAGTATGACGACCTTCATCTTGAAGGCAGTAAAATTATTCATGTGGCATATTCCATTTCTACGACCGGTGTCCCTAGATTGATTAGATCCATGATAGTCCGCACAAAAATAATCAGTTGATTACAACTTTTCCGTAGCAAATTATTTCCTCACGTTTTGAGGCCATTCAATATCCCGAGTTAATGAAGAAAAAATTTGTTTCCGTTGGATTTTGGTAGTTGAAAAGCTGTTCAACGGAAGTCCATTGTTCATTACGCTACCTCCCAACCTTCAAAAAGACCGCAAAAGTCGAAAGATGGCGAACATTCAGTAATAAGGAACCAGTGATTTTCATAACGAACCAGAACTCTTTGTTTGAAAAATTACAACTGCGCAGAGAAGTTACTTGGGACCACCCGCTCCAACTTCAAAGTTTATTTCGGTTGTAAGTCCGTTTGATTTCCCACCGACCACCCCGATAAAACCAAAGAAATTCATCAGTGAGTTACTCCGTCCCCGCTTCTGAACAATCTGCTTTCTCTAATAGTTTTCAATTAAGAGGCTGGTTGGCTTTTGAAGTAGCACGCCCTTCAAGGCTTGAGAGTTTTTCAATAGAAACTTTCAAAAGTCCCTTCCACCGCCACTCCAGAAGGCTCCTCTTATATCCTAATGGCAAATAATGGGAGTCCGGGGAACTGCCGTTTAATAATTTCCTAATAAAGTAGTGGCTTCTCGACGACCAAGTTTCCGCCGTGAAAAGGGCGACTGAAGGCTAGGGTTGCGGATATCGAACTTAGTTGACCGCCTGCAATGGAAACCAATAATTTTCTACAGAGTGGAGGAATTCACTTCAAGAACAGATGTTGAATCGCCATCAGGAACACTATACCTAATTTTCCCAACGCAAAGTCTTGTGAGATTCTACGACTAAGTAGTAAGGCACTATAATTTCTGTCAACAAAAAGCAGTAAGTATATAATCAGGCTTCCGCTATTATAGTATGAAACGTACATAGGAGATTAGTTACACAGGAATACAACAAAGATGTATTCAAGAACAAGCATAATTTTTACTTAAACGCAACACTTCTTTTTCGAGAATCAGACAGAAAAATCAGAACCTTACTTCCTCCGACGCGCACTTGCAGGTAATTTTAACATTTTTGAGAGCTAATCTCCGTACCTTAATTTCGAAAAACACTTGATAACGAGACTGGATTGCATCACCCAAAGAACACATGATTTTGGGAGCTCAATGAAAACACTGCTTGTTGAAGCAAAACCCGTGAAATCCCATTCTTTCCTCAGCATGATTCAAGAGACTTTGCGAAGATTTACGTTCCGTCACGCCTGCCGCTACTGCGGAAGTATGACAGGAAGTGTCAGACGCCTTGATTGAACCGTTTTACTTCTTTGCCCCTCTTTTTTCTAGAATGGGAAGGGGAAGAAGGAGGGAAAAAATAACTTCTTCTTCCATTTCCTATAACCAAACTTTATGAGACCATATTGCAATTTCGGTTCCCGGGGTTGGCCAGACGGGAAAAGATGGGGAAGGCGTTGTTTTAATATTAGGAAGGATGTAGCGTCAGCAACACGTATAGCGAGAGCCTCACAGCGTTATTGCTTTGACTTGACAACCCCAGGAGAACGGGAGCGTTATGAAAAATGACCTTTCCTCCACAACTGGCAGCCTTGACGCAGATGGTCTTGAGCGACGTATCGCTGTACTCACTCATTGACTCCACTGGGGTATATTGCATTATTGAATCCATCGTTTTACTTCGATACTGATTAGCGTCTGGACGGAAATATTTATTCCGATCCCATACTTTTTCCAATTCGAAAAAAATTAGATATCCAACTACGAACTGGGATCTTCCGCCAAATATTAAAAAAAAAACTCTTCAATAATTTCAATCATTTTGACAGTGAGTATAGGTACCACCAACCCTGAAATGGAAACGCTAATCCGTACCCTCTTAAGGGTTGTTGTGACCTTTTCTGAAAATAAAATACTTAAGTTATTTTAATCCCCGTAACAAACCAGTTTGTCAAGAGTTCTTCTCCACTACAAAAATCAAAAAATTGATCCTCGTGTATTCCAAACGGGTGGAGTTTTTACCCTGAATGGCAATTTCTGCGTATTCTATCGTTAATATCCACTCACTTTATAGGAAACAGGAGGGAGTGTGTGGCTGTAGCTGACTTGAACTATATTTAGAGACTGCACTGGTGGTGTACTGGTCATAGCTGGAAGGTGAGGATACATAGCCCGTCAAACTCCCTATATTACTGTTCCCCTAATAATGGCGGTTGGAGTCAAATTGATGCCACGTTTCCATTCCAGGGTTAATGAACGATCAATCGAGAGAATATGACGTTAATAAAAAATATTATTATTGGTACTGTTGGATACCTAGTTTCTGAGTGTATGTTTACTTATGTGTAGTATTTCAGTCTGCGAAATCGCAGTAGGTCCTTCGAGCTAGATACACACCAGTGAACCGCATAGTATGTCATCTGCTCACCAGATATATTCGCCCCATTCCAATTCTCCCCACGTACTACACTATTTTTCGGGTAAAACTTTTTTTCCCTCACTTCAGAGGATTGTCTGGAACTCCGCTTCGGTATTAATTGAATCGGGTGAAGCAGGATGATTGATTTGTCCGAGGCTGGCGATAAAAGAGAAATTGGCAGAGTTACCATCCGTGATTGGTTAGCTTTGTTGGTATTACAAACAGGGTTTTCAACCCATCCACGTCGGTAGACCGTTTTTACCCTTTTCCCCCCTCACTCGGATTTTATTCCTTTTGCTTTGTCGGCCGATACTTCCCGTATTTTCCCCCCGAATTAGAGGTAATAGCCGCCTTGCATGTCGAGGGCATCCTGAAATTGATGAAAAAAAGGTCCCCAGCTGGGACTATCAAGTAAACTATTTTCGGATTCAAAGTAAATATTGACGGAAGGGGTGGCGATGACTAAATCAACTTCCCTGGATACCACCTATTACATTGTCGTTTGACATCGCGTTTCAGCCCACTTTTCCACGATACAGGGTCATCAAAATCCCCGACCCTCATACAAAGCATAGACGAGCGGATCCAAGGGAAATCTTCCTGGTTTCAAGATACCATATACTTAAATACCCCAAAAGAAACGTTGCGTCTGACAAACCGATGTAAGCACTTGCAACTAACTACTCAGGTATTAGCTATTCAAAAGTGAACTCGACAAATTTCACGCATTTTGCATCAGATCATTGACTGTTACATACTCCATTTTTCTTCCTCACGACTTATGTTGTTGTCCCCTAGAATCAAAAATGCCAACTGTTTTTTGCATTCCAAAGCATTTTGACCTATTTTATTTTGGTTCCGTTTTCGTCTATCTAGATGGTCAATTCCTTGTCCCAAGCACAACTATACGAAATTATGGTTCTACGTTGATGGTTCTATGAGGATTGTGCGGGTTAGTTCTTAGATGAACAGGCCCCTATTAATTTCACCGCCTTCAGACCACTAGTAGCGGGTGCGCATGCAAAAATTTGGATTTCCTCAAACTTCGGTTTCTCAGTTCCTAAATGACCGATTTCGTTCAATTTCGGAAGGTACCTAGTTGGGGGCTGGCTACTGTAGTGTACGTCAAAATTCACTCAGAACCTAGTTGACAAATTTTGGTGGCATTTTTATATCTGATTCTATACCTTTTACTTTACAAAAATGAGGAAGCTATGCTTCCCACCTTACCTCTCAGACGTGTTTGATGTATGACAGACATTCAGAAGAGAACATTAGAAACAACAACAGGTGCACAATGTTACATCAAGAATAACTCCTCCAGACTCATCATAAGAATATGGAATCATATTATTTTTCATCTTTACATCACCAGAAAACATGATTCCTCTCGTACTCAGCTCATTAAGCTATGATTCAGCCATATTAGTACATTTCATACGATATTTGCTTGGATAATTCAGCCATAACTGAAATCCGGTGACTTTCCGCGCTCTGCAAGATCCCGCATTACGCTTGAAGGTGCTCCTTCGCGCACGGTCGCGCATACGTAAGATTCCTTTTGTTTCGGGATTCTCGCTTCGTTTCATGATGTGCGAAGGCCCGCCGCGCCGTGGCGAGGAATATTATATGAGTTGTTGACAATACCTGCTTATAATAAACTGTCACCATATTTTTGCGATCCGCCACTCCCATTGTTATTGGTCAAGAGTTGTTTCATCCCAACTAGGGCTCAACTGCGGTACACAAAATTTAATCGCTTAGGTAGGCACCAGAAAGATATTATGAATTTGATGAGAACTTTATTGTGAATTTTAACACACCAGTTTGGAAATGTCTTCCAAGATCATTTTTTTTAATCATTTATTCATTGATAAGTAAACATAAATATCGATACATATTAGGTAATAACCCCATGAGTATAACAGTAATGCTTCGTAATTGGTTCTGGGCCTAAGGTCATAGACCCGTCCAGGCCGTAAAGATGAAGATAGCTTCATAAATTGAAACCTATGTTCCTCCTGAGCCAAGAAACTACACAAGGTGGACGCAAGAGCACAGTAATGCGTTCCAAAGCGTCTGCCAAGTTGATTGGGCAGCATAGCTTCCTCACCTTTGTAACATGAACGTACAGAATCAGTTAGTGAACATTTCAACGAGATTGGTGCAATAGTTCCGGAGTTATGCCTATGACAATACATTTCAAGTATGCGCTTGCGCAGTAACCATTACTCATCCAATTGGGTCGAAAGTCATAGCTGAATTGGAGTCAGCCCTCAACTGCAGTCCGAATTTTAGCAAAATCCGTCCAGGAGGAACTGATAAATAGTCGTTTCGGTAAATTCACTTTTGCGTATGCGCACAGGCCCGAACACAGCGCACAGGCGCAGTGGTCCGATGCCTGTGAAATATATAGGGGACTGTCCGAAATTGGTCGAGTAGTTCCAGAGAGTTATGGAGGTAGTGGTCGAGAGTTATGGCCATGAAACACATTTCAAAATTGCACATGCGCAGCAATATATTACGGTATTACTGATGCAATCGTCTCAAAATTTGAAGGCAATTGTCATCCACCAACTACCGTCCAAATTTGAGCGAAATAAGTCAATTAGGAACTGAGAAATTGTAGTTTCAGGGCATTCGGTACTAGTGGTCAGTTGGGGATGAAGATCATAGGGGAGCCTTTCAAGTCTAACTTGTGTAATCCATGAGAATTTCACCGGAATTGGTTGAGTGGCCGGAGCTACGCCTATTACAACAATTTCAGATTTAAGCTTGCGCAGTAGCTATTAGGTACTGATCCAATCTTGACGAAATTCATAGGTGATTGTCTTGAAGTCAGCCATCAACTACCCACCAAGTTTAAGCGAAACATGTCAATTAGGAACTGAGAAACCAGGGTTTCAGGAAATTCAAGTTTGCGCAGGCGCTCACGCTACTAGTGGTCCGATATCGATGAAATTGATGGGGAACCGTCACTGCGCTAACCCGGGCAATGCCTCAAAATTTCATCAAATTTGCACCATAACTTCATATAGTTTTGTCTGAGACAAGGAATTGACCACATACCGACAGACAGACAAACAGATACGGAACCAAAATTGTTCAGAAAGCACTGAAACGTAAAAAGGAGGTAAAAATTTTAATTTTGAAGGACAAAAATATTTTTTTCATTTCTTGGACATTTCTTGGACATTTCTTGGACAATTTTTTCATTTCTTGGACAAATGGTAGTGAGGAAGCAAAAACATTCTAAAAAACTCCTAGCCATAACAAAAATAATAATATATACAACTATAAAATTCCACTAGTAGGTACGACTTATGTCAGAACTGCCTTCAACAAAACCAACGGAATGTAAATTATCCAACTTCAATGCACACATTTTACCTGAACATCAAACAATCCACCTTACGAATATAGAGCAACCTTGGAACTGGAATCCGGGATCAAACGATTCAAATAATTCCAATGATATAAAGCTGCGGACGAATAGTAGAGCATCTCAATTGGGCTGATTTACGTTTGAAATTCAAGATTTCTAATAAAAATTTCCAGTAAAGCAACATGAGTTGGTGAGCCAATTTTCGAAGAATCGTTTAACCGATTTTCAGCTATTATTGAACCACGAATTTTCTTATCTGGTGGGTGATTATCATAGGAAATTCTGCGCAGAATCCCGAGAGAGAATGGTAATTTGACTGAGACGGTAATTTACACCAAAAACCTCAGAAAACAAGGAATCGTTTAACCGATTTTTAGCGATTATTGAACATCGGATTTTCTTATCTGGTGGGTGATTATTATAGGAAATGCTGCGCAATTTCCGAATAGAGATCGGTAATTTGACTGAGACAGCAATTTACACCAGGAACCTCAAAAAACACGTTTTTCTATTTCTCATTTTCAAAATTTGACCCCTGAGAGTAGGTACTTCAATAATTCTGCCCGAAGAACCCATCCTTTCTTTTGCTATTATTAACATTTTGACATTTTTTGGTTTCTTAGATCGATCCTAGATCGATTTAGATCAGATGTCGACAGGATTGACACATAATAGGTGTTAAGCTTCAGGAACCGTTTAAGAATGGTCTGAAACGGATTTCCATTGGGAAAATTTTTCAAAACTTATATAACTAAAATATATAACTGAACACTACTATACTACTAAAATCAGGAAGCCATTGCAGTAGCTCAATTATTTCCTTCGAGAATTCGGTAAAATTAAAGTTTTTATTTTAGTATAATATAATCTATCACGACTGAAATTACCATGAACCGTGATACCGAATAGTGGCACTTCATATTTCTTATGGTGTTCACCAATTCTTAACTCTACAAAAATTGGGGTTCAACTCAGAAAATCCCGTTATTGAAATCCACCTAATGAATTCTAATGCGATGTCCATCCTCGTTCCACTTTGTTTAATGAATTCCATTTTCTTTCAAAAGTGTCTCATTTCCTCTGGAAGGAAAAAAGCCTCACTCGATGAAATCCTTTGGATTTGTCTTATTTTTCTTCGCTTCATCCTAAAATAACGTGCCCCTGTTTTCCTCTCCCGAATTAATATTCATGATTTAGGGTGAAAAGGATTTCCTCCGAGGCTTTGAAAAGCGGTTTGTCGGGATTTGTGGCAAAGTGTAACGTATAAACTTATATTGCGTTGGCCGAGAGCTTTTCGAAATCATTCGCTTCCCTTTGGTTCCACTTGAAGAACTTATCCCGAAGAGAGTTTCCTTTTTGATAACGATAAGTCATTTCATCAGTGGATTGAATCAATCTTCAATTAGAATTGAACACGTTCATGGAATGATTTCTTTCAAAAGAGAGCGAATGTACCCCAGGATTACTCTCAATGAAGTTTTGTGTCTCGCTTTCTCATACTAGGTATCGACGGAAAGGAAAACTTATAATATTCGTCCAGTAAATAGTGTACTACAGAATAAAATTTGCTACTTGTTTTTTGAGTTTCAAAACTCTGTGAACAATTTTGGTTCCATGTCTATTTTCTCCTCGGTAACTCCCATATTCAATGATTATGATGAGGAAAAATCGCTTGATGAGAAATGGAATTTCGCCTCCTAAAAACAGAAATAATTGAAGTAACTTTCAATGGAAGTCTCACTCGAGTCGGAAAAGCTTGATCTTTGATTATAATTATTGTGTATTCAATTCGGCGATTTTTGATGTCTTGCTTTTGGATTTCGGCTACTAGTGTTCTTTTTTTGGTGATGGTGGGAATATGAACATTCTCACTACACAAGGTAAGTTCGACGGTTTTTGAAAACATAATACATACATTCCGAAGAATGTTACAAGATTGATAAATTAATTGGCACAGCTTCGATAAAACTTTGGCCCGACGATCAGGATGGGATAACTCCGGTCTTAGTAAGTTGGGAGCTCTTTACCTTATAAACTTCAGACGGTTCGAAGCTTCGGAACTTCTAACTACGAAATTTTCTAGTAATCGTTTCACTCACTAATCGCTGTTTGAACACTCGTTTTTCCAAGCTATGGTTTACGTACCTGCAACAAAAATATTAGTCGTTAGAGAAGGGTTCATAATGTTGATTAAATGGATTTGATTAGATTAAGGCAAAGAACTTGATGGATTTGAACAGGAACAGGAGTAAAGATTTTCACAATTATTATACAAACAATTGGATTCCTGTTAATCGTACTCCAGTCTACCTTTAAGTATGTCAATATGAGGATGAAGATTAGGTATTTCACCAAGTTCTACAAAAAAGACGGATCCGTATCACAGTTCATATACAGTAGAGCGTCGAAAATCCGAACCAATTGGGACCATAGGTAGTTCGGATTACCGATTCGTTCGGATGAGCGAACATAACCTAGAGAGGCCGCTTAGACCTATAATTAAAAATACAGTTTTGGAATACAGTACAGGAAATAAAAACAATAGTTTTTATGTAGTACATAATATGTATGTATGTTTGTATATTATGTACATTAATGTAGTTGGTTTCTTGAAGAAATATGTAGAGTACATACATAATGTACCTACATAATTATGTAGGTATGTATGTATACTTCAATGGAAACGAACAGAGCACTGAACAGTTACATTACACAAAAAGAATCACTGTAAACCACAGTTTGGCCCGCAAAATTATGTATTCCGCTCTAATTAAATATTATTCAAAAAAATCCTCATGTGTTCGGATTTTTGACGTTCGGATTCTCGACGCTCCACTGTAATCAATAAAACCAAATATCCTCTGAATTTTCGACATTGCCAACGAGGTCTAGCAGAGAAGAATGGAATATTATAGAGGTCAGGGGTAGCGTTTGTGGACTATCTTATCTCACAAGAGACTCTCCCACTTCCGAAAGATGAACTTTCATCGGGCTTACAGGAGGCTCCGGTGGGTGGGGAGCGAACTTGAATTATAAATACATTAACCTGGAGTTCAGGTCTTCAGTGGAAGTTGGGGGTTGCGGTTTGGAGGGTGAATGAGAGAGTTTGAGGTATTAAGGGAGGCGACTCCCTTCCCATCGTCTACCTGCTAGAGGTACTTCCTTGATGAGGTGGGAGGATATGAACTGAGTACGACGAAGGACTGATCTTATTGTTTCACGATGGCATCATACTAATCGGTGCTGATAGAATACTCAGTGGTGTAATGAAGATGCAGAAAGACAAAATGTGGGAGCCGAATCTTTTGAATTATAAAAATTTCTTTTCGGGGTAGTTCGTCATAATTCAAAATTCCAGCACTTTGTTAATGCCATGGACTGTATATTCAGTGATACATTGGTAGACGACTGTATTGGGCTAAGCTACGACAACACATCTTGACCTTGCAATTTGTGATTACACAAGGATCTTATACTTTAATCTGCCTAACTAAGGAAATCCTGCACAGGTGAGTCCTGTAGTGGTCACGGTGCTGATTTATTTCTCGTGACGAATTCCCCCGATCTCATGATGGAATAAATTAATTGAAAAATACCGTATTAATTTCATACCGTGTATGAAATTAATATTATTATACGTGTTTATCTATGTCAAATGTGAGATTTTCAACCGGGAATTCAATGCGTTGGTGCAAATGTACTTGAAGTAGGTACCTATAATGATTCTTGTTTTGTCTTTGGTGTTTTGTCTTTGGTTGTACGGAATTGGAGGAAGTACCTGCGCATGATTTACAACCCCTCGAAGCTCATTGCCTAACACCACTTCACCACTAACTTTCTTGTTCATTGCACGCACAATATATTAATCACTCGGCAAGAAAACCACATTTTTAACTTGTTCTATTGCACAAATTTGAATAAACTCTTTGAAGTAGCACGAATTCCATTTGGCAAATAGAAAGATGTATTCGTTTATCAGCTAGTCTTGATAAGAAATTCAGGAAGTTTAACGTAAAAGATAGATTCTCATCAGGTTAGGCAACGTTCCGTACAATGCCGTAGCAGCACATCAATTGATGATCATGTGTGATTTTCTGTTTCATCCCGCATCAAATCATTCGCTATAAATGTGTAATACGACCCTTTAATCAATCATAAGCACAATATATTTTTTATAATCGTGGATCATCGGAAAATCATCGCATCAGCATTCTCCATACAGAAGTTATCTGCGATCATCACGTCACGCGTATCCATGGT
>JAEMON010000004.1:28387265-28398901 GCA_030264115.1 Lygus lineolaris
TGAACATCTTCCGAAGGAAGTACTATCTACTACAACGAGAAAACAATTATGATTAACTCATTCACAGACATCAAAAACCTCATTGACCATTATTCATATCGATGCCTCCAGCATGCCCCAGGGCAGACAATATCGCTAAGCCTTTGGGAGCGTTAATCATTCGTGATATAGTTTTGTACCTACAACACAATATTCTTGAATATCTTACAAAGGTAGATGAATCAGTGACCACAGGAATTTGTTTTATTCACTGTACGTTCTGCATAGATCAGTAGATCTAGATGCTCGCTGCCCTTCCATTTATGTATATCTAAAATACAGGGAGGGATCACCTTATTCGTCAAAATCGGGTTTCTTCATTCCTTGTAGTAAGGTAGGCTGTACTCCCAAAGAAGAAAAACGGCACCCAAGCGAAAGGGAGTGGGCGGAAATGTGTACGGCTTTTCGACGGCTGTCGATCGACTAAAAGGAACCACTTTACCGACGAGCTAAACCTTTTCACCCTTTCCTCGCGATTTCGGACCCCCGAGCGGGCAACATGATAAAGTTATCGACAATTATTATCGACAATCTGCGGCTCTCGGACCATTGTGAATGTGGTCGGTTCCTCTTCAACCTCGGTTTGGAGTGTGTGGCTTCGTTAGTACCTTTGAATCCTCTTCACCACTAGAGTTTGCTGATTGGTGTAATTAACAAGCACGCTGCAGGTGTCCCTAAATACCTCTGTCAGCCCCTGGGCTAAAAATATACTCGTAGTTCAATGCTACTCGCTTTGATCAACAGGGGATATTAGTTCCCATATATTTATTTTCACAGTACATGTACAATAAAATTCGAAGAGTGTTTTGGATTCATTCCTGTTATAAATCTCCGAATCCATATTAATAAGTTCTCGCGTTCTTCACTCACGGATAAGTTGCACTCAATTTTCGCAACAATAAATTGTGAGAATGCACCAGAGAACAGTTAATTCGTATTCCAGCTTGAATAAACATTTTTATCTTATCTCTTCCTACCTGTTTTTATATAATTCTACACTCAAAGCAGTGTGGGTATAAATAATTCAATCCTGAATCTCAATGAAAATATGAAACCTGATCAAAACTACTGGATTTAAGGGGGGAATAGTTCCATGTCCTCAACATTTGGGTATGCTATGCTTAAGCAGTATGGTTAAGCTTATTATCGGATACAAATGGTCAACCATGGTATCTATGGAGAGGGCGAAGGTCTCAAGAAATCTGTTACGCTACCCAATTTCAACTGGTTCTAAACACTTTCTCTTTTAGAAAAATTTCATCAAAGTACCTATACACTTCGAAAATCTATAACCAGAACTTACAAGACGAAAAATTGAGTTTGATCTTGGCATTTGCATAGGATGCTACAAGAGTTCAAGGGTTAGAATGCTATGCTGGACAGACTCAGCTAATTCTTTTGTGGGAAGGAAAGGTCTAAATGCTGGTTTCGATTAAGTTTAAACATCGACTCGGATAATGTTGGATAAAAACACAGTTGCGAGAGGGAAAGCCACCAGGACGATAAATGACGGTGCTGGCAACAGGGAGCAGCCAACAAGGTCGTTCCATGATTCCTATTGCCGGTCAAGTCCCTACGAGGAGGTGGAGTGATAACAGGCATCAAAACATCCGATACCAATCTGAGAAACCCCCGAACACCCCGAAAAGAACCTTCAGACGTTATCGTAAGGACCAGACTTACGGCGGGGAATCATAAAATGAAAGGGTTTCCATCTTACCAGGAACCGTGCTGCGAGAGACTCCTCCTGACCCGGTATCCGAGCGGGCTATACAACATAAAGGTGGTCTTTTCACCTTCGGGAGAGGCTCGGTCTTTATCAATATTCGTACCAACGTAGGAAGAATTACCCCAGAAAAACTCAATCCCCGGGTATATTTGGGGCAGGAGGAAAGGGCCTATCGCACAATAGCCTTTCTATACTCGAATCCGACAAAAGGAAACCCGGCTCCAGGCCGAAGGAGTTAAGCCCCAACCAGTTTCCCCCATCTTCACTGCCGTGAGCTTTTACTTTTTCCATCCCTGCGGTCAGTCGATAAACAGCTAAACTCCTGGTCTTTGTGCGACCCCGACAGGCCTTTTTTCTGTTCGCCTTTTGAAGAGAAAAATTGAAGGTCTGGGGGAATAGGGAGAAGAAGTCAAAAATCGTGTTTCAACGTCCAGAGGAAGATAGTGGTTATTCTTGACATGAAATAATGTATTGCTTGATAATGTTCTGTCTGAACCATACATAACAAGATCGAGCAACAAGAAAAGATTAGGCAAGATCCACAACAAACACGATCTGGGAAGAAGACATAACATGGCTCAGACCAGATTTGCTTCCTTCACCGAAATCACCTATAGTCTCACTGGGGAAGACCATTAGATCGGCATGAGTTTCTTGAGTTGGGTGGACCCTAATCCGTTCAACCATACCTTCCGAGTAAATATACAATAATATATATGGATTATAATCACATGTTAGTTATACCCATCCTTTGAACCTAATAGTTCCCAGGCATGATTGGAAGAAAGCATTTCATGCTGGAAAAACAAAAACCTTTTTTCTTCTTCTTTTCCTTCTTCTTCATAATGTATTCTGTATGATGACAATAAACACATTCATTCATTCTGACGATATTGTGGGGAACAAGCAATCGTGCTTATGAACGCTGATGCTACAAAACCCATGCAACCATAATTGGTGTCCCAGACCTATCAGAATGCTGCCAAACCGAAAATTATTGCTGGCTACGGTACAGAAATATGTCATCTCTGCAGTACTGAAATCAGGCGACCAGGCAGGTACAACATTTAACCGCAATAACTGCGTCAGTTCCCTACTCCTAAAAAACAATCAGTGGATATTTTGGTGATTAAAATCAATCACATTCTATTGAAGGTACCTACGTTACAAACCTTTGGCTCGAAGTTCTTGCCCAACAGCTGAAAATGAGACTGATTCCCCAACAGAACTGCACTGCTCCCACTTGGCACTGCAATTTCCCCTCTTGGCAAACCCCTGTGTGCGCCAGCAGTCTTGTACGTTCGATAATAAATGAACGCTCCGAAAAAAAACCACGAAGAAAAAAATTATAATGGATTTGAAGGAAAGGATGATTCACAGGAGAATGTCGCATGAGGGCGCGGGACGTTCTAATTTATTTCGGACTTAATTGTTCTTGTTCCACCGAAGTGATTTATTCCCGGTTCCCGACCAGGTCAAACCTCGCATTTATAAGAAGAAAAAGGCACTCGGGTGATCAACAAGGATGAGAAAACGCTTCTGAGATTCTTGGACGTCGACGGACCAAACTTTATAACTAACGAATGATCCAAACATTTTTTTCTTCTCTCGAGATTTCTAATTGCCGCGAGCTCCTCTAATTAAGTAATTATCGGCTGTCGGTTTTTACAGATTTGAAAAAGGAGGTTCGATACTTTTGAACTTGCCACTGGTTCTTGGCATCCATACAAACACCGCGGTTCCCCGTCGGCGGACAGATTATTCATTCCTTTCTTGCTCTTCTCCGATTCTTCTGAGTTTTCTTCTTTCCTGAGGTTCTTGTACGGATTCGAAAATTGAATTCGTCGTTTCTTCTGTGGAATTCGTTGGATTCGGAAAGCAATTTTGTACTGATCCGTAGAAATTGGAGTGACGTGAGGTTTTTCTGTGATCAGGAGGCAGTGAGCTTGGAGATGGAGACTAAGAAGCACACCTGAGGAATCTTATAGGTTTTTTTTTTTTTTTTTTTACAAACCAAAACAAAGATTCATTTATTTTTACAATCCTCTTGGGCGAACTCACAGTATTATCCTTATAGGTTGATGGGAAAGAATATATATCACTTTGATTGATGTCTTAAAAAACATGGAGAACTACGAATGTCTTATTAGCAACCGAGTCAGTTATTGATTTTCTGAACGAAATTCAATCAAAGGCTGATCCTGATTGTATTTTTAGCTTGTTTCTAAAACTCTGGATTGAACCTAAGGGGAGTTTTCGTCGGACTTTGAAACTCATGTCTGATAAATCAATTTTTCCCAGTTGGGGCGAACTCTTAACAAGGGATCAGGTTTTCTATAATTTACGTATCACTATGAATTGAAGTTTCCAAACCATGATTGAGAAGTTTGTCTCTAAAACTAGCCGTGCCTTGCAAGGGTAATTGCTATTTATTGAAAATATACAAAAAGTGATGATAATAATATTATTACTGATCATGATCGTCTTATAACATTTTTACCAATTGACTCGGCAGATCTGCGCCGACCTCCTAGCTCTTATAAGTTGCAAGCACGATTTTCATGAAATCATAACAGCAGGTAAATTTGGAAGTTTCGCATATGATTTAAGTATTTCGAAACTGTATATAAAACGGAGATATAAATCGAGAAAACATCCACGTGGAAAATAATTTCAGCTGTCCCTTCAACACTCAGAAATATAACACCACGTGCGCTGGCCGATTTATTGCACTTCTAATAACATGATGACAAGAAACGAGTCTACTTTGTGACTCAGACATCGCTTCCTCCCCACGCCCAACTATATTGGATTTATCCTATTACAATTCACCGTCGCTCAGGAACCATTTGTTGAGACAAATTCCATCATCACATCATCATTTAGTATTCTCCACCAACGCGCTGACATTCCAGAATTCATTTTTGGGAGGCCATCTGTCCGAAAATCAGTATCCCAAACGGTCGAAACACGATAATGGCATTTCGTCATTCCATAAAAATCACAAATCGAATCCACATGGCTCACGTTCCTTTTTATTCTCCCTTCAGCGAACCATAGTCGTGTTTCATTGTCCTCCATTTCTGGAAGGGCATGTGCCTTCACTGGGACTCGCTTATCACCTGGTCGATCGCCTCCTTCTTACCGCCCAATGCAAATTACATCAGATATAATCTATTATTGGCCTTTACAAATAGCTTCTGACTTGAATATTTCCATCCTTTAAACGGACACGATTAGCTTATAAGTTCACGCCGTCAAAGCACTCGTTTTTGTACCCTCCGCTCCCGAAGATTTTTTCCCCGCTATCTTGGGGCAGATTCTACCGAGTTGAGCCTAATGCCTATGATTAGTATGAATGATGATCGCAGTTGAAGTCTTTGATTTATCGAAACAACGGTTCCACATAGTTGTGCCCGCAGATGTTGAGCTCAAGAAAGGTGCGAAAATTCATGGAAGTTAATAATGGAGGATGAATGGTTAGGAACATACACTGAGAGAAGTTTTAACCGAATTTTCGGTAAAATGTTACCCTCAACTATACAAGTATTGAATACGCTAAATTAACGTTCAAAATTATACGATTTCGAACGAAAATTTACTGGTCATTACTGGAAGTATGATAGCATAGATGAACCTTGATAAAAGAAACCGGAGTTAATGGAAAAACGTTGTCTATTTCTACGATTATTTTCGTGGAAATAGACAAAACTTTTTTCATTAAATCCGGTTTCTTTTTATTGAAATGGGTTTTCACAACTTCGTCGCGAGTGATTTAGTTCGTGAACAGTGATTTTGAAATTTTATCTGGGTCTTAAGGACACATTGAACGAACCAAAATCCGAATTGGACTACGTCAACTCGTGAAGCCAATTTCATCCAACAAAAAAAGCCGTAGGTAGAAGTTTTCAAATCATTGACATTACCTTTGAGTTTTACATCAATCGTGAAATGAAAGGCGCTGAAGGTGAATAAGCGTGAGACGGCGTTGAAAAGGGTCTTCGCGGGAAGCTTGAGACCATGAAATGGATGTATTGTATTTCAAGTCTTGTCAGTTAAAATGACTGACTTCTGAGAGATTTCGGTTCAGAGTCTTCTAGGAAATGAACTGTATTATACATCATTATTGAACGAACATCAATGGCTGAAAAGGGGAAATTTGACTGGAGGAATTTCGTTACTTATATAGTAGGGACTAAAAATTCCGAGAAATAATAAGAAGTGTTAAAACTTCAATATGTAGCGTTCGTCTCAATAGTTAAGTTTAGCTCGTGAGGGTTGATTTTCAACCCATATTTCTACATTGTAAGAGGAAGATGCCAGTAACACAACTGTGAATTTCTAAACCTTTCTGATAGAACCTATTAAGAACAAACTGTCAAACAATGTCTAAGCTGGGGAAAACATTTGCCTCGAACAAAAAAATAGTGTTTGCAGAGGTCCTTCGTGACAACTATACAGCATGTGCGAGAGACTCAGCCGATTCGTTGAGCTTACTATAAATTACCTTTCTTTAGTTTTCCTTGACGGAAGATCCTAGAAAAGTCTGCTTCCCCATCTTATGGTCATTTAAAAGAGGCCAAATTGGAAAATTTAATCCCACTTCTGATACTCCAAGGACCAAAGTTTTCACAGTTCTTGTAGTGACCAGCCAGCGCTAGTTTCACTTAAGACAATTCCTTCTCACCGATCATTTTCGATAACACAATGTCAGTGTCAGTCACGATGTCAGAACAAACGTGAACCTCGTTCTTTTCCGATTGCAAAGTTTCGTTGAAAGATGCTCAATTTTTATCCGTACTTATCCATCCGACCTTTCAATAAAAATAGTGACAAGAAGCTACGTGTAATACAGGTATTACAACAGCCAGCACTCACTTTCGATGGCCGACAAATCCCTACCCAGGAAAAAATGAAGTACTTGGGGATCACACTTGATAAGCAGTTCACAAGCTCATAACTGCCACGCTCCAAAACTGCAGGCACCTATCTCTCAGCAGCCTGCTTGAAAATACTCACCACTACCTCTAGAAGTCAAACGTTTGCTTTTTCTAACAATGTTGCGACCAGTTTGGCTGCCCAATCATTGGGATTGCCAGTGACTCACAAATTGCCAGGATCCAGGTCTTCCAAAACCGTGCACTGAGAGTCATCACTGATGCTCCATGGTTAATGAACAATGATAACCTATTACACAAAGACCTCAAAGTGCCTACTGTCAAAGAAATTCTGAAGACATCTTATGGGAACCTAACCTGCTCTTCCGAACAACATGGGAATCCCCTCGTATCCAGCATCCCACTTGGACCCCCCCCCCCTCCCCCCAGAACATCCTCTAAGACGCCTCAAACGGAAGCACCTTCGAGACTTGATGAATGACAGCGAGTGAATTCACCACGAAAATGTTACCTCTGTTACACTAATCTGTTAATGTGTCTCATCAGTTAATTTATTCAAAATTTGTTGATAACCAACTAGGTACTTTAGGAGAAAATCATTGGGCTTCACCTCCAAATCAAGTTTGATGTTATTTGTGTATATTTGAGTAAAAACCAACTTGTAATGCATTCATCTTGTGAAATAAAGTTTATTTTAAAGAAAGTTTCACTCATGCAGCATGAGTTGAGCGAATTTTCAAAGAATAATTTTACCCGATTTGGTGGATGATTCTTATAGGAAATTTCAAGCTGATTCCGAATATATCATATATGTTCCTATGTTTAAGATAGTTATTTACACTAAAAACTCCAAAAATTCTGGCCAAAGAACTCATACTTTCTTTTGATATTACTGACATTTTAAATTTTTTTTCGGATTTTTTATCTCTATTCCCCGGTCAGTTAGGTGTCGTCTGGAGTGACATATACATTTATATGTATATATGAAAACGTGTTAAATTTCAGGAATCGTTTTAGAACGGTCTGAAACGGATTTCCAGGAAGAAAATGTTCAAACATTTGCATTACAAAAATTTTGAAGCCATTGCTATAGCTTCATTTGTTCAAAAATTTGCTAAAAAGGTATTACATAACTAGGTAGGTACCTACTAATGTTTTACTTATATTATGTGTACTACGTGCACTATCAGAATCAACAGTTCATGTTCTCCGAATAATTGCGTTAATTTTTCAGGGTGCTACTACGATCGAAGCTAGTTTCAAACACTTTTGACAGGTAACGGGCATCGAAGAATGACCGTCGAAAAGTTACGCAGCCTCGTTCGTTAATAGGTATAACTGCTTCTAATGGTTTTAGCTTGATAGCCACTTTGTTCGCCGTCAGTCTTCATTGCCCCGCTCAATTGTTCCTTCTTGTAAAACCCTACGGTAGCATAGGCGCGGACTCCACTGATGTATTAGGCCCATTAGGGCGTAAGGCGGGTAGTGATTCTTGATAAATAGAATAACATCTTCAAAACGCTTTGTTACTGAAAACGATTTCTTTTTCTTTCCCAAAAGGATCCCCGGCGAGAGCTCCCCTTTTTAAAAGATTAGTAACGCCAGAAGTTCCTTGTCGGCAGTTGAAGTTGCCTCTCGGGGCTCAAAAACCATCATTCTTATGAGTAGAACTCTCGTCTGAAAATTATCCGTCGTAATTAAAAAGACTTGAAAACCTCATCGCTTTCAGAAATTGGATTCCATTCCGGCTTCCTGTTCTTCCAACTAAGGACGTCCGTTCTATTTCTTCGCATTAATTATTAGACATTGCAAAACATTCGTCATTCTGATGATTAATAATTACCAAACATTCAACCCAGAATTCGAAACAATAACTGTTTTACAATCGCTTGAGTGTTTTTGAATCTGTTGCCGATTAACTATGTGATTTCGATGAAAACGTCGTTAAATTATTTATCATTAATCGTTGATAATCATGACTTATGTTCAGGGGTAGGAAATTCCCGTTTTTGACCTCAGCATTAAAAATCAAAAATCTCAAAAATACAGTCAGCTCAAAATCGAAAAACGGCTAGAAAGAGCCGTGCTGAGATTCATAAAATTCGAAAAAATTTCAAAACGTGACGTCATAAGTTCACGAATTCATAATCACTCAGAAGTCATCAGATGTACCTCACTATCAGTATCGTATATTACCTTACCTCTTTTGTTGCAGTAAGTAAATTAATCAATAAATCGCCCTTTTATAATTAGGCACCTTGTATATGCCTTTGTTGTGCTGCAGCAAGCACAAACGATTTCAAAATTAGGAGCCAACCCAGTTTCATTCATTTTTTTATTTTTTTATTTAGTTCAGAACCTTAGAAGAATAGCAACTGGTAACTTGGAGTGAAGTGGGTAACCCGACTGAAAAAGTCCTGATTCATCGATTTATATAAAACAAACCCAAACATGGATTTATCCCGTGAAATAGGTCTCACAGAGTCTACTGATGGAAATGTATAATTATGGTCTTTAACAAAAGATTGGGAAATGGCATTTGTAGCGCTTCGCTAGGACAAAGAAATTCACTAATAAGGCACACAATGGGCTGGATTTTGAATCATATATCAAACAGAACGGTCGTGAACTCAGGTCGCGCCGCCACACAGCACTGAAAGGTCTTCAGTTAACCTCTTAAATATGTTTTTCTCCTTCAAGCCATAAGGTTTCAACCCTCATTTCAACCTTCGATGGGGATTAAATAACGTGACGACGGTCCCATTTTAGGCTCAGGCCGGCTTATTGTAGTGAATAGGAAAAAAAGAAACCTTACGAAATCCGAAAGGTGTTCATCATTATGTAAGGCCTGGACGGAAGTTATTAGCGGCCGGATGATGTCCATCGGGTGACGTTGAAGAAAATCTGATTAAAAGATAAAAGATACGAAATAATCTAATCTCATACTCTGGGTCGGAATGAAGCCGAATATCCCACAAAACCCGGGTATTTGGAAAACATTTGCCAAGTGGGTGGAGAGTGAAAGTATCCATCCATCATTAAAGGTGCATTTATAGATGCGATTTTCCAGAACAACATAATCTATTAAGTATGTGAATAATTTTTAATTCAATCATTCACTAAGTGAAAAGCTTATTGCGTTTGTCCTTTTGCCAGCTTCTTGAATAAATGTTGTCCAGTGTGTCTGTATGTGGTAAAATCCTTGTCAAAGAGCGATTGCGCTTCAGCAAACGTTTATTTCTCTAAAAATCGATTTCGCATGATCTAATGTTCAGATCCCGATACAATACAGAGAGTATTTTGCGGCTGGCCTCTTAATGATTTTCTATGAACCCCATTGCGGTCGGATTAAATAGATACTGCTCATGAGAAAACGAGACAAAAAAAAATTAATTGTGACTACTATGAATTCCATCAACGACGGAAAAAATTGTAGCAGTCCATTCCTCAAGAAAGTATAGAATGATGTTTACGTAATGACAACTCCGGTTACTCCATTTTATTCGTTCAATTGAAATATTTCAGTGAGAGCTTTTCAAAAAGGTGCTATATGTGGGGTACCCGATGATTGGAAGTGAGTGAAAACGAGTGCCATAAAAAAGATACAGATGAAGTCACCCACCCCCGCCCGCCATGGGGTCACATTTCGCTCATCAGGAGAGATGACGTCACGCGTGATCTTCTGACCCGTTTTACAGCCAACCTAATGAAAATGTTGAGCTGAAAATTAGAACTTATTGGTTGTAAAGGGTGCTGAATCCAAATTTGATGAAAAAAAGCAGAATTGCGACACATCGGAATTCCTGTAGTGAGTGTCTAATTTTTTGGATTATGCCCTTGAAATGCGACTCAATAATCGCCATTTTCTCAATTGCAATTGTTTTTAATGGAGCAAGCCCACTTATGATAAATTATGCGTCCATCTCTATACATCATACATAGGAGGATGTTTCACTAATGGGCTATTCCGGCTATAACATTTTATTAGTTCAACTGAAAGATTTCAGTGAGAGCTTTCCAAAGACGTGATATACTTTAGGTATCCGATGATTGGAATTGAGGGGAAACGAGTGCCTAAAAAAGACACAGATGACGTCACCCACCCTGCGCTTGCCATGGGGGCACCCTCCACTCTTCACAACAGATGACGTCACGCGTGATCTTCTCAACCGTTTTACAGCCAAGCTAATGAAAATGTTGAGCTGAAGATTAGAACTCAAACCCCTTTCAAGGGTGCTGAATCCGAATTTGAAGTCGAAAATGCAAAATTACAGTACATCACCAGTAGGCCTTTTAATACCTACTTATCTACGTAATAAGTATGAGACTCTATGAACCGACCCTCTGGCGACAGAATGCTAGAGCACCTCATATTATTAAACTCAAGTATTCGCCGAGCGAACAAGAGAGTCGGATTTTAGCCTGATGCAGTATCTCCATCTATCGATTCTGCATTACTGCTTATCAGAAGTAAAGCATACGTAAGGTACCTAAATCTTGATAATTCACATTATTCAGTTGAAACGTGTGCCTATCCAACACCACTCAGTTGTTTTGAATCTAATAACTCTGGAGGCTGAAATGCATATACCTACTACTTGTCGTTGGAAATTGTATACTCCTATGAAAACAAAAGTCCCATTCACGCAGCATGAGTTGAACGATTTTTCAATGAATAATTTTAACCAATTTGGTGGGTGATTCTTATAGGAAAATTCCACGCTGATTCCGAATATACCATTATGTTCCTATGTACTCCAAAAATGCTGGCCAACGAACTCGTTCTTTCTTTTGATATCATTGACATTTTGAATTTTTTTCAGATTTTTAGCCCGATTCCTCGGTCAGATATCGTCTGGAGTGACACATATACATAAATGTGTATATTAATATACTTATGTATATTATTATATACATATAAAAAGTGTTAAAATTTTAGGAATCGTTTTAGAATGGTCTGAAACGGATTT
>JAEMON010000004.1:28400530-28411500 GCA_030264115.1 Lygus lineolaris
TGACGACGATATCATAACTACATGTTTGAACTGAAACTTGGAGTAAAAGTTCTAGTGTAGTAAGTGGATATGTATGATCTAGAATAAGGGATACCCACGTGTTCGTTTTCTATTTTTAAATGGACGTAGACTATATCCAGAGAATTTTAACATCCACTACGATTGTTTTATTTCTATGCATTTTTGGAGTTTGTGCCACCTGTAAGGTCACGTCATTGCATCCCTCCAACCTGGGCGCAACCCCTCCCCAGTGCCAACTGGGACGTCGGAAATGGCGCAAAATTCAAAAATAGTGGTAGGTAATCTGCTAATGCGATCTGCTGAACCATAGGTGTTACTCATTGCTTTCTAATAAAAACCACAGTCAATTAAACCTTCTCTACAGAGGTGTTTTTGTACCCCACTGAAATACGAGTACCTTGACGAAGTAACGATACACAAGCGTGTCCCCATCTTTCAAGAGAGCGAACAAATTGGCGTTGAGTCCATTATTCACAATTTACTCAAAGTGTAAAGTTGAAAGTGAATGTGAACAGTGGTTAGTGGGGCGAAGGGGGGGATCTCCAGGTTTAATTAGGTCCGGCCTTCATCAAATTTTGGTTGTTTTAGCCCGCAGACGGTTTTCCAAGGTCGATTTAAACTTTCAGGGGTGTTTGTTCGCAACCGTTCGGCAGTTATAATGGAATTAACGGGAAAGGCACCGGCCATCGTTTTGTTGAATTTGCTTTCTACCCCACGTGTTTCAGTGGATTGTTATATTCAGAAGTTTAAGTGGATTTGTACTTCAACCTTTCGAATATTAATGTATTCCCAGTGTTAAAATTAATAGGTACCTAATTGAGAGTAATTTAAATACAGTTAACACTATTATAACTATTATAAAATGTAATCGCAGGTCATAATGAACCCACGATCAAAGCAACTAGATAATGGAAGATTGCTTTCGGAAATTTACTATTTTATTTGAGTATAACACAAACCATAGTGATTGGACAAACCTGCCTAACTCAGCTGAGCCAAAATGTATAATCTGAGGTTATTTTGTTAAGTTGTTTAATGTATGTTTGCTGGTCAAATTTCCCGATAGGAGAAATTATCGTACAATCGCTTGATTCTCTAATGATAAGACGAAGCAATACCGCCCACTCTTTAGGCACGGGTTTCACGGAAATAATAATTTTCAGCTCAAAACTTTAGGCGAGATATCTACGAGACCTTGAACTCATTTTCCAAGTTTGTTTTTCGCACATCCCGACTTTTCTTCGTTAATTATAATACCTACCTACTTCAATTTGTTTTCATTTATTCAGGTGTTTTCGTGGGCTGAGTAACGCCGTTCAAGCTTGGAAAAACCACTACGTTATTCACGAAGCTCATTAAAATTTCTTTAGAACACAGTTTCTTTTTCACTGTGCCGAACTTCACCTAACCACCTCCAGGTTTTGAACACTTGACTAAAATCTCGTCTAACGAGGACCTAGACGATACTAGTTTTTTTCTTCCAGCCCCCCCCCCCCCCCCCCCCCCCCCCCCCCCCCCCCCCCCCCCCCCCCCCTTAACAGCCGCTCTCATTAAACCGGACGAGACGGTCACAGTGACGGTTAGGGTTGGTAAAGTAATCCCAAAAGACCGGAGTCCGAGGCCTCAGGGGCAGACTCCATCCACGATTCAGGGTGCTTCGATCTCTTCCCCCACCAGTTTGCTTGGCTTGTTTGCGGGCGAGCTCAGGGGGGTTGTTGCTCGACTAATGAACAGGGTTTGTCTCTTGAAGAAAGGCCACCGAGCCTTCCCGATGGAGTTTGCTCTAGTGGAGGACTATAAAACTAAACGGCTTCTCATCCTATCTTAGTTCGTATCCCATGGTTTTTCTTCCAGCCCTTTCTACGACCAATTTTATTTTGCGGCGTTTTCGAAATAAAAATAGACATGAATTCTCGTAACGTTGGAACTTTATTCTGAGGGAAGCTAAATAGCATTACTACATCGTATTACACTAGCGAAACTACCAGCAGACATCCCTATTACACCAACCACCAACAGAATAACCACCAGAAGCCCCGATCTTACTCAGAGAGTTTTTATTGGAGTTGAGCTGGAGAGATTTCGTTCCAGCTACGGAAAATAGCGAATAGTACATTTTGATGGCGTGTTCGAATTGAAGTACCTATCTGGCCTATTTATGTGAATTTTACAAACGAACGATCGTTGAATATCTATTAGCTACCTACATTAATTAAGGATTCATTCTTGCTCAGGGTAGGTATAAGTATCTGATAAAAACGCAGCGAATTATTACACTACGTTTCATTTTTTTTTTTTTTTTTAATGTTTTTTCTACATAGACCACCCATCTGCAAAGATCCTACAGATATAACGTAGTAATTATCTACCGTAATTAATATCGCGGGGTTCACAATCATTACTCTTTATGTACAAAAAGTAGGCACCTACCTGTAATTATTATCATCCGAGAGTTGTGGGTCCTTCATAACGAAATTCAGGAAAGCTTATATTATAAGTAAACAAGAGTCACGATTCGGTGGAAACCAAAAAAACCATTTATTTTAATGAGATTTGGCCAACTCGGAAATATTTGAAATTCACACTCGTGTTTCTGCTCCTTTTTCCGTCCAACCGTTAAGTTCTTGTTGGGCGCTAACGATTGGCCTTTCAATGCTGCGCGAGGTCTCAATCGACTATACAAATTATTGTGATCTACCTAATTAAAATCGGAGGAAAAATATACCTTCCTATTTGAAGTTTTCGAGATAGAGGGTTCCGAAAATTGCATCCCCTAGTTTCTAGCCCTTAGTGGAGACTGACGATGAAGCCAAGCTTGGTGGCACAACTAGAGCCCAAATGGAGCCAGTACACCAAATTTGGTCAATTTTGGACCGTGGTAACTACTTAAACAAAATGCTGCCGCAACACATCTCATGCTACCAACTTCCCCTGCCTTCAAATCCTTTTGAGAAGTAGTAAAAAAAGAGGAAAATTGAAGGGAGTTTCAATTTTTTATTTTGATGTCTTGACAATATATTAATATTGTCAATATGATGAATGTTGGAGAAAAGATTTCGTCATAAACAACTGCAGCAGCGAGAATTGATTAAGAGTTTAGAACTAGGGGGGTGCTTGCCCCCCAACCGAGGCCTGCATGGTCGAATTCTCGTATACACATTTTTTGGACTCGTAAACATGAAGAGTCATTCTCCTTGAGTTCTATGTTTGAGGTATACAAATCAATGATCTCTGCGGACTCTGTAATAAAGGAAGCAAAAAGTGTGCTAGTGCAAGGCAAAAGGTGCGACACAATTCCAGCTACCCCTTTTTATTCGTTAAACTGAAATATTTCAGGGAGAGCTTTCCAAAAAGGTGCTATATGTGGGGTATCAGATGATTGGAAGTGAGTGAAAACGAGTGCTGTAAAATCGATACAGAAGACGTCACCCACCCCGCGCTTGCCATGTGGGCACCCTCCGTTCCTCAGAAGAGATGACGTCACGCGTGATCTTCTCACCCGTTTTACAGCCAACCTAATGAACATTCTGAGATGAAAATTAGAACTGAGGGGTTTTCAAGGGTGCTGAATCCGAATTTGATGTCGAAAATGCAAAATTACGACAAATTGGAATTCATCATTAAATCGTGAACCAAAAACTTCAATAAAAAATAAGCGGATACCAAACGATTGTCCATTCCTCCAAGAATTTGGAAAATGTAATAAATTGTATCCACTAAGGTACATCATTGTGGTATACTCAGAAGCCTGCGGAAGCTCAACATTCGGGAAGGGGAACACGCTCATTCACCACAATGCACGATGTTTCATGGTTAACAAACGGTGAACCGAACCAGCGGAGGTCTTTTTAAGTTAATTGGACGTTTATGACAAGGCTGAGTTCTGTAACGACGATGTTATGAAGGAAGGTACTGAGGGTTGCACGGCAGGCAGAGCAGGCCTCGCGGTTCTACCGCCGGAGGCCAATTTGCCGCGACACCCACCAATCTGCCTCATTAGACCAGAGGAAGCGCGGGTGGGGATAGACGACATCACGCCAAAGCGACGTCCCTAACGACGCTTGGCGCCCGCCCTCGCCGTCATGGGAATGCCGTTAATTCACCTTAAATGCACGTTTTCAAATTAATAACACGGTCTGTCCGCGTACCGTGACAAGAGCATGAACTGACTCTGGCAGCTCTACAGAGGTTTTTTCTAAATCTCAAGGGTGTTTTTGACATGCAATGAACAATCTTAGATGGAAGCTATACTAAGTGTGCATCCAATAACAGCTTTACCAAGTGTTGCACTGTGTATGGCAATGTTATCAGGTTCAGCCTTAATGGACAGCGATAAGGGAGTCAAACGCTGCTATATCACCTTTTGGGACTGCGGAACTGAACTCGCGATTGAATTGGGAATCACACATCTTCAAGGCTTTTGCGAGTTCCAACTCCCAAAGAAGAGAAACTCTCCAACAGCCTCTCACTGCCAATCCTCAACAATATTCGTAGAAGATATAGGATTCCTGTGGACCCATACTCAAGAAACTTGAGATTCACAGTACTTATAGGAGATGCTTTGTTTCGTCCTGAGTAACGCCGAATACTTTCAGTTGCCACCGCAGCGACGTTCAAAATGAACAACTGAGGCTCTTTGCATCTCAGCAAATGAACATCATTTCCGCTCCCATCAACTCGCTGCCAACTCGACTGAGGAAGGAAAGCTTTGAAAATTCAACGAAAATCACGGCTACTATTTTGGTGAGCTGGCTTTGGTCACATTCAACGAAGAATTCTCAGGTTTTCAACTTTTCTCTCGTAAAAAAAAAAAAAAAAAAAAAAAAAATGTGGGCAGTACCAATGGTCAAACACGTGCTTTCTCTAGTTTTCTCTAGTTTTTTTAGGGTTAGAGTATACCTACTGATGGGGACTTCCGGTGTGTCGTAATTCAGCATTTCAAATTCGGATTCAGCACCCTTGAAACCCGCTTGGTTCTAATTTTCTGCTCAAAATGTTCATTAGGTTGGCCGTGAAACTGGTGAGAAGATCACTCGTGACGTCATCTCTGTTCTGACAAGGGGAGGGTGCGGGGTGAGTGACGTCATATGGAGCGATTTCACGGCACTCGTTTTCACTCACTTCCAATCATCGGATACCCCACATGTGGCACCTTTTTGGAAAGCCCTCACTGAAATCTTTCTATTTAACGAATAAAATGGAATAACCGGAATTGACCGTGAGCTATTTCAGGTATGAAATCAGCGCAACATCTACTTATACAAATTGTTCATAACATCGTCAGTGAACCCGCCAGTAAAACCCATTTTACCGCACTTTGACAGGCAGAGATTGACGAAAATCCAATCTGAAATTATTGTTTACTTTTTGAATTGCTCAACTATCAGCTGAGCACACATTTAAATCTTTCCTCCATAGTTACTGACTGACGAAATGCAAATTACATAATAATGACAGCAATCCTCCTATATACTCTCACATACCTCACTTTAGAGAACCACTCACTGAGATCCATTGAACGGAAGAAAAGAATACCTAATTGGTAGGAATCGCTAATTTATTTACCTTTTGCGACATCACGTTGAAGCTGTAATCAAAAAGTATGTTAAATGGGAAAGACGGGACACAGGCGTCCCACCCCGGCTCTTTCTATACTCACCGTCACAAGTCCTGGTGGAAAGAGCCTCGGGAACATGAGAGGAACCCATAGAGAAAGAGGGCGGGTATTATGCAAATACTCCGCGGTCCACTCCGGGGCAATTATTCAAATATTGTCATTAATATGCCCGGGGCCCCGGGAGAGCTCCCACTTTACCATGCTAATGCTTCGGGACGGACCTACTTGTCGTTAGACAGGCCAAAAACAACACGCACCTCCCACATATGGCTAACAACTTGTTCCTCGGGGTATACCCCTCTCTCTGCCCAGGGCGTACCCCACTACCGCTCCTCCCAGCCTTCGCGGTTCTGATATGAAAACCATCTCTATTATATCTCCGCCTGTCCTCTGCTCGTTGGATTTCCCACTGTGACCCATTTTCAAGGGACCCCCTCAGCAGTTTCCATCTCTTGGTCTTTGCTCAACGACTGCCTGGCAACCATTTCCATACGTTTTGCCCGCGACGGTTCATCTTCATTATTGTTATCGCTCGGTTAGCACGAAGGGTCACAGTTTCGGTGGCACTTCAAAACAGACTTCTCTAAGAAGACAATATTACACACCAACATCCGCTCACCTATGTCGTTCATTTCAGCGAATTTTTGAAAAAACATCAGGTGCGAGGCTCTACACTACTTTCCTCACCCGTCCAAACCTGAAAAATGGCCATTTTGCGGATTTTAACGCTGATTTCGGGCCTCAATCTATATTTGTGGAGATGAGGGGTATTGGAACTTGTTTCTACTTGATAGAAGAGTAAGTCCTGTGAATTTCATCAAAATCGTTAGAGCAGTTAGGGAGAAAAGCTAGAAAAATGGGCTGAAAACGACGTTTTTTCACCTATTTGGAATATTTTCTCCCCCTAATAATTGACCTGGAGGGCTGAAATTCTTACGGTTCCATCCTCAGACATGTAGAAACCCATCCTCGAAATTGGAATATTTTTATCATTTTCTTAGGGGCCGCAATCGTGTTCATACATACATACAAACGGCTTTACATACACTTTTCCGAAACGTGGAGAAAATTGATCAGATTAGGATCAGTTAAAGATGGTGTTTCAGAAATATTTCTGCTGATCGCAATACTTTCCTTTCACCTTCAGGTGGGCTGAGGAAAGTAAAAATGAAGCTACTGCAATGGTTTCAAATTTTTGATGTGCAAATTTTCGAGAATTTTCTCCATAGAAATCCGTTTTAGACCATTCTACAACGATTCCCGAAGTTTAAACCTCTTGCTTCCGAGTATACCGAAGGTAGCGGAAGCTTCGTCTTCACTTGGGAAATCGAAAAAAATTTGTTCTCCAAAATTGAAATTCCAACTCGCATTTTACGTTTCAGAGCTTTTCGAACCAATTTGGTTCCGAGTCTGTCCGCATTTCCTTGTTACAATTCAAACTTTCTTGGACTCGAGGAGGCAATGGGCCATTTTCCACTTGCAGAGTATTTCAATAAGTAATTTACTAGCATTTCGTAAGACAATCAGCGTGGAACACGCTTTTACCGGGACAGATCAGGCGAAAAACGACCCCAGAAACCGATCCGAAAAAACGACCCTAAAATGCCACCTGATGATTTTCACGTACAACCAATCGTTGCGAGGGAAAAATAACTTCCTCATTTTCCACCCCAAACATTTATTATACAACAAACCACATCTCATCCTGCCAATTTCCCCCTTCTTCCACATCCTTCAGAGGACTACTAGCACGCAGGTAAACAAACGAAGTTGGTTGTAGTTTTCAGTTTGGCATTATGATGGGTATACCTTCACAACATATGAAGCACGCTAGTAGAAGCACCTACCAAATCGGCTGAAATGATTCTTTGAAAATTCGCTCATTAGCTCGAGGTGCATGAATGTAATTGTATCATTTAATAATGATTAACAGGACGATTTAATTTTTTCCCGCGACATAAAAAAGCGTTACGGAGAAAATATAGCATCTTCAAGTGTTAAGGAAACCAGGTGGTTGTGTTTGTTTGTATTTGATGTTAAGATGAAATGTTCGTTGTTACGCTTCGGAGTTGAATGGTGTAAAATTGATCATTATTAAATTATCTGACTGTAGAACCGTATGTCTACCGTCTGTTTATTTTTTTAAATCTAAGCGTGTTCCACGTTCCTCCGATGTTTAGCCGCTACGCTCAAGGTGACAGAAAAGGAGGGTCCGGGGGCCGAATTTTTCTACTAGAAAACATTTGGAAGGATGGATTTGCCGTACCTTCGATGTTGTAGATAAGTTCTTGAATAATTTTCAAGCCTACATTCTAACGGCAACTATTATAACGACGTCGTTATTAAACCAATCAAATGTAGGAATGGGACAAGTGCAGTCATTGTGAACGAAATAGTGTGATCGCCATCCATAAATAGGGCGATCGCAACGTACGTGATTGGGTGATCGTCGCCGATTAGGCTCAGCAATCGTTATACAAACACAGAGGCGTCAGCTCGAATTATATATACATAACTCTCAGATTATGTTAATTTATTTTCATTACCCATAACTCGCCTGTGACAACTCCAGGCAAAACGGCATTCTTCATACGCGCCAGGCAGTTAGCTTTTTACCGTCACCTTACTCGTATTCCTTATTGCAAAATAACAGCATTACGATTGTATACGGGCAGATAGCGTTTCGTTAGCCAACGCGGCCAAGCCATAACTTTTAATGCGCCTTCCCATAACAATAAACTCCTCCGACAATCGTTATCTCAAGTTTCCCACAGGAGGTTTGGATCAATTAGAGTGAAAAATTGAGATGTTGCAATTTTATATGGGAGCAAGCACCTACAATTGGTCTATATAAGAAACAAACAGGAAGAATGCGCAAGAAAAACGCTAAAAGCTCGGATTTCATGGTCACATACGGTCTCATCATCTTAGGATGGGACACATAAAACGTTCCCTTGGTCAACCGAACGTCTCAATTGGCAACGTTAACGGTCCTGAAGATGGTTTATTCAACGCTTTTAAAACGGACAATGAAACAGTTCAACGACGTCGTAAAATATAATGCTCCTCAACATCCCGCTCCACTAGTTAGGTATAGAATATTATTTATAAATCAATCATGCTTAATTCATGTGTATTTGCTACGATAAAAGCGCGGTTTATTCAGGCTGTTAGCGCATCGGCTTATCGGAGAGCTATTAAAATGATTGGAGCGAATTGAACGTCGTTAAAATGAACGATCATTTTAGCAGTTACGACTCAGTATTGATGTGGGCGGCGCAGAGTAAAGAGATGAAGTGGAACGTAGATGACCATAATTTATAATAATTGGTATGAAAAAACTCAAAGAAATCAATTGAAGACCAGTAAAGCCTTGGCGGATACACACATTTCTGTCACCTTAACTTCTGAATCAAAGAGCTCAGAAAGTAGACGTCGTGATTCCTTTTAGAGTAATTTATACATACTCACTCGGAATGAGCGCTATACTAGGTAGGTAATTATTTTAAAATAACAATCTCACTATCAAATGAATGAAAAGTTCCATTCATGCAGCATGAGTTGGAGAGCGAATTTTCAAAGAATAATTTCAACCGATTTGGTGGCTGGTTCTTATATTTCACGCTGATCCCAAATATACCCTATGTTCCTATGTTTAAGATGGTAATTCACACCAAAAACCTCAAAAACACGTTTTTTTAAGCAACTTTTGACTCTAAATTTTCAAAATTTGACCCCTTGGAGTACTCCAAACATTCTGGCCAACGAACTTGACCTTTCTTTTGATATTATTGATATTTTAAAATTTGTTTTGATTTTTGACATTTCCATGTCTTTGCTGTGGCACACAACCAACATTATGACATGTCACGACATGTCACGACACGTAACGTGACATTGTACAACAACCGTCCAGTTCTGACCATTTCCGCTTACAACTCCGAGTCGTTTTGATATGGTATGTGGGCCCTCGAGGGACCTTCTTGACAAATCGAGAGGTCCAGATCAGCTGAGTGGCTCCTAAAGCAAAGGAGAAAGTTGAAAGGGAAAGAAGGAGGGGGAGAAAGACATGAAAATGTCCCAATGCGTTGCAGACTTGTATGCAAGCGTACTTGTATGGAGCTCCCAAATCAGCTGAGTCGAAAATGGAGCTCCCACATCAGCTGAGTCGGAAATGGAGCTCTCAGATCAGCTGAGTCAAAAATGGAGCTACCAGATCAGCTGAGTCGAAAATGGAGCTCTCAGATCAGCTGAGTCGAAAATGGAGCTCCCAGATCAGCTGAGTCGAAAATGGAGCTCTCAGATCAGCTGTTTTAAAGCGATTTTTGACTCTAAATTTTCAACATTTGTTTTTAGAGATTTTTGACTCTAAATTTCCATTTGTTTCCTCGGCTACCCGAAATATTTATCACGATCCCTCCGGCAGATATCGTCTGGAGTGACTGGCATATATATAAATATATATATACATATAAAAAATGTTAAATTACAGGAACCGTTTAAGAATGGTCTGAAACGGATTTCCACGAAGAAAATTTTCAAAAATTTTCATTGCAAACATTTGGAAGCCATTGCAATAGCTTCATGTTCTTCGAAAATTCGCTAATACAAATACCTACCTACTCGTACTTTTGGAGCCAAGTATTTTTGCTTAACGATTATGAACGTCGTTTCGCAAATATTGCAAGATAGGTATATAGTGGGTGAGCATATAAACTTCCTTGACAGATAAACGAAATCGACACTACGATTTTCAAGATGGGGTTTTCACGCAGAAATATTTTGTAAATCGTTATCACGTAGGTAGACTACATAAACCACACCGTTATTCAAGTTGGTAGATAGGAATCTGCAGTGTCCTAATTGACAAAATATAGACATGTCATCTATGCTCCAATTAGTAGACACACCTATCCCTCCATGAAAAGTCCGCAGTTTAGCTGGGTCATCACAAAAGACAAAATTTATTAAACAGCAGCAACAAGACATTTTGATTGGAAACACTTTGGATGCTATAAAAAAGTAAACATGAAAGAGAAACTTTAATTGTCATTTTGTTTACTCTGATTTGCATTTTCATACGTCCAGGAGAATGAGGGGTATTGAAACTTGTTTCTACTTGTTGGAAGAGTAAGCCCTGTGAATTTCATCAAAATCTTTAGAGCAGTTTGGGAGGAAAGCTAAAAAATGGGCTAAAAACTACATTTTTTCACCTATTTGGAATATTTTCTCACCCTTATATTTGACCTGGAGGGCTGAAATGGTTAGGGTCTCATTCTCAGACATGTACAAACCAATCCTCGAAATCGGAATTTTTTGTCATTTTCGTAGG
>JAEMON010000004.1:28417126-28435872 GCA_030264115.1 Lygus lineolaris
AATAAACCGTTGTGTAATAATTTGCAGCGTTTTTAATTTAGTTGTGTTTTGCAATTCGATCCGATAACACAGACAGCGAGCTTGCCACAACATGGTAAATAATGGCCTGAAGCTGGGGAACAAGTTTTAGCGTGAAAACGATGTAAAGCAACGACAAGATAAAAGAAAATTTCTGTAGCCTTGTTCAGCCGCAGAATCTAGAACATCATTTCGCCAGCAATTGTTGTCATGAATAAAAACTGTACACTGCTGGTCTCTGGACAAAGGTATGCAATATCTGATGACCCATATATGGAAATGATGCTCCATATATTTCCCTGTGGGACCCGCGGCTAGGACCCCCCCTCTACCCGGTTTTCGCTAATATATGGCTGGAGGGGGATGTCTGTCCGGCCCACTAAATCACGCCGTGCGTCGAGTGGCTTTTAGACCCCTCTTGTCCCGAGCGCCTGCCAGGGTTAAAAACCTTCGTCAAAATACTGAATGACGTCCTCCTCCGAGCGTTTACAGGACGATAGGAATGAGGAGGGGGGGTAGACGTTTTTAATTAAGTTGATTGCGTCGAATTTTCCGCTACCACCAGCCGACACTTCTGTTTTTTGTTCCATTTTCCTCCCCCCTCCAACCACCTCCGTCGGCGATGTTAAATGGATTTGATTGGTGTTGTGCCGTATTAGGCTCACCTGCCACACGCGATGGCCTCAAGTGTGCGGTTTTGATGGGCGCCGAAAGCGGTGGGCCGCTGGATCGTAGCCGTTTCAATAATATCATTAGAGTAATTTGGGAAACTATTTACCTCCAAAGCACGTTATAAAGGAGTAAAATTGAAGGGTACTCGGTAGAAGCGCCTTAGTTCCGCTCTCTCATTAGCCATTCATACTACCCAATTGACGTTTTAGCAAATTTTTGAAGGAAATAAATCGCAATAGTTCCAAAATTTTTGGTACGCAAATATTTGGGAATTCTCTCCATGGAAATCCGTATCAGACCATTCTAAAAAGATTCCTCAAGTTTAAAACTTTTACATAAGTATGTTATTATATTTATTTATATCTATATGTGACGCTACAAAGGATATCTCACCCTAGGAGCGATCTAAAAAATCCGAAAAAAATTCAAATTGTCAATAATATTGAAAGAAAGAATAAGTTCGTTGGTCAGAATTTTTGGAGTACTTGGGGTCAAACTTGAAAATTTAGGGTCAAAAATCACTTTTGAAAACTGTTATTTCGAAGGTTTTTGGAGTGAATTAACAAACATAGTAGGAACGTACGGTATATTGGAATCAGCGCAAATTTCCTCGAAAAAAAGCTTGAAAATCATCCACCAAATCGGCTGAAATTATTCTTTGAAAATTCGCTCATCAACTCATGCTGCATGACTGGAACTTGTTGCTACCGAGTCTACAAAGGTAGCGAAAGCATGATGTTCACTTTTGCGAGATGAACAACTTTTTCCCTAGTCCAAAATTAACGTTTCTACTAGTATTTTACTTATGAGACCTCCCTTGACAATTGTGGTTTGGTGTCTGTCGGCGTGCCCGGGAATCCTCGCGACTCGAAACTCCCAAAATTGTCAACCGACTTTCATGAAATCCTCTCTCATCCCTGGAGGAACAATGTAAGAGCAGCATCGACGAATGTATAAACGTAAAATCCTGGAAACGTCAATTTCCCGCGTCTGATGCTCACATTTTTAGAATGCCCAGTTGAGGATCAAACTTTAAATGATCCCACATGAATTTCATAAGATCGGATCCGTCATACCTACCCACTGCGCAAAAATAATACTGAATAGAATCTTGACTCAATAAAATCCAACAAAGTTCATCTGATGAACATGAACATTTCGGAAGATGTGCCTAGTACAAGCAAGTAGCAGTACCTAGTAAGGTAATATGCTCCTTTGAGTTAATATGACTGCATCAGAAGTTCGTTACCAAGAAGAAATAATGGTTTGTAGGGGCTTCTATTTTTCACGAGATACCTGTATAATTCTAATAAATTGTATGAGCCTCATTTCAATGGAAATTCGTATCTGTAACTTCTATAATAGTTGGAAATAGCAACCCAAGTAATTTCAAAGTGACTCTGGCGGACCATAAAAATATTACTACAAAACCTGTACAGTCTAGCCAATATCAATAAACCACGATGAATTGGGTTTTCTAATCTCTATACATGATATGAAGCAAGTTAAGGTATTAGAGAGTTACAGCAAGGCCAGATACGTTGAAAACGGGAGCGATACGGGAAAAAGGTCGAGAAGCAGAGTTTCGTACAAGCAAATTGGCTATAACGTAGAATAAGTTTGGCGTACCACCGTCTTTATTCCGTTTATGATACGAAAATTACGTGGGTCATCCGGTGGAAGGCAGCGTCCAATCGACCTAGAAAATGGATACGGGAAAAAATTTTCCGTTTGTTGCTATAACTCTCCACTAAATAGGTAAACGTACCGTTCATTAGTATAACACAGCTGCTTGTGGAACCGCGAACTTACCTGAAAAAGAAGAACAATATTATAAGTATAAGTATACATACCTACCGAATAATAGTAAAACTCAAAAACATCAGTGACATAATTGTTCTGGAAGACGATGATTCACAGAATTTAGTGAACAATCGCTTATTTATTACGCTTATGCAATATCCAGAAGGAGGAGAAACCAATTAGCTCATATTGTTTAGATCAACACTGACGTTAGAGTCACTTTTACTTCTCCCAACTAATGGGATTCGTTCAACTACAAGTTTCACTGAATTTTTTAGGCTCGGCCGTCTGAAAAACTCAGCCGAAGTGTATTATTTTCTATGATGAATTCTATTGAGCCAAATTGGGCAAACGACTAATTTTCGAATTTATGACTCCCCAGTGCTTGGATCCGTAAAAGAAAAATACTGGAGGAACTATCGAGGTATAGTTTGGAGGGTAAGTTTGTGTATGTACGGATTTCTGCAAAAGACCATAACTTGAACGTCTAAAATAGTTCACATTTGCACGGTAATTAGGCGCCAAGTCCTAGATGGTCCCGTATAAATTTCGACACAACTGAAACAGCAACTGCGGATGCGAACGGAAGAACGAAGGTGGAATTTTCGTATGTTGGATTATTTTACAGATCATGAACCAATATTATAAAGTAGTTTTTCTTCTGCCCAAAACCAAACAGTGTTTTGTGAATGAAATGAAGCGCTATGATGGATGCAGACGGCCTTGATAAACAACAACAAATAAAAATGGGACACGAAGTGAAAGTGATCGGGATCGACGCACGGGTGATGGAATGAACAATCAAAATTCAATCTATAAAAAGTGCACAAGACGACAAATTTATGACAGGCAATCAAAACCCCTGAAAAACAAATACCTGGCAGCAGGGAGTTCCAGATCTTTCATGAATAATTTAAAAGAAACGCGACAGCGCAGCTAATAAAATGCTAATACGTCCAAATAATACTCCGCCCGAGGAGGAGGGATGAAGAAGGGCTATGAATATTGTAATATTTGTACAGCCGTCCAACCCTGATTTATTGATTCAAAGGGAATTTCGCTGGAAAAGACGTCGGTTTCGGTTTCCAATCTTGGTCGGAAAAGTCCATTGTTTGTGTTCGGAGATCTGATGAGATGGCGATGATAATAGATCGCCGTAAACGGCATAATTATGGAGGTTTGAGGTCTGTAATAAAATGTTCAATGCAAAGTGGAGTAATTTACTCGTGGAAGAATATAAATGAAGTAGATGTCCCAAACATCATGGATCTCTCCGAAAACACTTCTGCCAAGTTGGTTGGACAGTATAGCTCCTCACTTATTGTAACATAAGGGATGTATAGAATTAGCTAGTGAAAAAATTATCACTGAAAATGTACATTCAATAGGCGTACATCAAAAGCGCTGGGACTTCACTTGTTCACTCAGATGTTAAATTGAGGTGCGAAGCTGATCTGGGAGCTCAATTTACGACTCAGCTGATCTACGAGCTTAATTTTCAACTCATTTGATGAATGAGCTCAATTTTCGACTGAGCATAAACATGGGAGCTCACTTTCAACTCACTACCAGTGAGCCATTTTTCAACTCCAAACTCCATTTTTTGTCTCGATCAGTTAGGGATTTGGGGTAGCCCTGACCAAGATTTTCAAAAACAAAAAATAAAAAAAAGCCGGGTGTTATTACCGAACAGCCATAGTGACGGGAATGTTTCAGGAAATTCGAGTTAGCCCATCCGCAGTGGCAGTTATGGATCTGACAGAGTTAAAATTCACAGGGGACTAACTAGGTCCCGATCCGCACCAAAATCGGATCATAAGTTTCGGAGTTTTGGATGGAACAAGGAACGGCCCGTAGACACAAAACATACAAACAAACCGAGCGAAATTTGTTTTGTAAGCTTTGTAACTCCAAAACGTATTATCTTATTTCTATTAAATTTACATGGATCATGCGGTGGAGCCCCAAGACGGTCCCAATGAATTTCATCACCGTCGGACCAAAAGACGAACTGTAGGTACTGAAGTTGGGATCCTCCTTTTGATAATTAAAATTCCTACTGAACTCACGATAAGTTGAACAAAAAACCGATTTTTCTCCCTTATTTCACCTCCTAAAAATCAAACATACCATTCATAACAGCAAGTACAAGATGAAACCGTTGTGAGCGTTACATGGATTCAGTTTAACCGACAAGAGAGTTCGGGAACAGTCAAAGCGATCCTCACAAAAGTCCCTTTCCTCCAAAAGCAGTTAACTATTATAGGAAAGCCAAAGGGCGGGAGGTTGTATATAGAGCTCTCCAAGTTAGCTACTTGAAAACTCAGTCTCCACCGTTAAATGGACGCAGTGAGAGAAAATAACGAAGTGAATACGTAACTAGTTGCGGGAAGCGTACAAGTACTTAGGAACCTACGTTGCTGGAACGGTACCCAACTTCTAAAGGTACCATCATAAAGGGGAAAGCCTGAGAAGCAAAGCTAAAGGTCAATGCTTGAGGAGTTCAAATGTACAATTACGGAATTATTATATCAGTTGTTACGAGTTATACCTCTTTGGGTGTATTCATTGTGGAATTTGAAAGTTAATACGTGCAGATTAATTAACGTGCATAGAGACTGTAGGTACTTGTGATGGACATGACCTCAGGGAAATTCTTCCTGTAAAAAGCCATGGATACGCACCTATATATTCAACATTACAACTTCATCGTATAGTAGGTCACTTGAATTTCAAAAAGTCATGAGATGAAAAAAATTTCTATGGTACGTAATTAACCTTGCACAGAAGGATTTTGTTTATCTCCCTTTCTAAAAAGGTCATTCATTAGTCTATAGGGACAAAAATGTCCCATTCATGCAGCATGAGTTGATGAGCGAATTTCCAAAGAATCATTTTAACCGATGTGGTGGGCATTTTGTGTTAATTACCATAATTATGGTTTTTGAGGTTTTTTGTGTTAATTACCATAATTATGGGTTTTGAGGGTTTTTTTCTCTAAATTTTCAACATTTGAACCCTTAGATTACTCTAAAAATTCTGGCCAAAGAACTCATCCTTTCTCTTGATATTATTGACATTTTGAATTTTTTTCGGATTTTTAGCTCGATTTCTCGGTCTGATATCGTCTGGAGTGGCACGTATATAAAGGTATATAGAATTAGATAAATAGAATATAGGTATAAATAGAATTAGAATGGTCTGAAACGGATTTCCATAAAGAAAATTTTCAAAAATTGCCATTATTTAAATTTTGAAGCCATTGCAACAGATTCATTTTCTTCGAAAATTCGCTGAAATAATGTATCTAACTCTCCGAAGTTGATAGGAACTAATGTGGGTATTCATATTATATTATATAGAATTAGGAAGTCATACTGCCTACCCTTATCGTACCATAAGACAGCAGTAAATAGTTACCCTTATGAAATTCATAATACGTAGATATAATATACAAGGATTTCGTAGTGTCACAGTTGTGGTTCCCATAACCGTACGAAGGAATGAAGGTACAGGTCTCACCACGAAGGGCTTTAGCTCCGTTTTGATGTTCCGACCCCCATAAACCAGGGGTGACGGAATGTGGCTCTCATCTCAACCAACGGCTGACTCGTAAAAAAAGGTACAGGCATCACTCTACGGAATCACGTAGGACCCGGTATTATATGAGTCACAATAAAACTTGATGAAAACACCTGAGCTACGTCGATCATCAAAAATTATGAGGGTGAATCGACAATACGGAGCAACCAGTTTCAATTTTTTTTATTACCACTTTCTTGATAACTAGTTCATCATCCAGTCAATAGGTACTTAGTCACGAAAATGAATAATTGTAAGAAGTACGAGTAGAGTACTAGGTACCTATCTTGAATCGACCCAATCACACGAATTGGGGATCTCGGCAGGTGTACCTGTTGGTATCACCACCCCAAGTCATGCAGGAATCGTTCCTAAGCAACACTATCATTCCATGAGGGCCACCACTAAACCACCGATTCTAGCCGATATCTGACCTAGAAAACTGTGACCCAAAATAAAAATAAATATAACAGAATAAAGAATAACGAGCTTAAATGCCAGCTATTTCGCTCACCCTCAGTGCTCATATTTTAATTATATCTGCTGAAAATTGCAATAAAAAATACTCGAGATATTGGGGCTTACCAAGGTAGCTTTAAAGTTATTGAATTTAGTACTTAACTGCACTACACCCATTGCAAATGATCCTTTTCGAGCGTGAAACAGTAAGGTCTCAGACAAGTTCCACTTGCAAATGAATTTATGAAATGTTCTTAAAGTATATAAACCGCTCAAATAAGTAAACCTTTGTAGTTACCGAATCTGTGAGGACGTTTCAACATTGCTTTGATCGAATTGCAGAACAATTCTGTTTTTACCATTCAATATAATTTACGAGTAGTATTATTTTCTGTGTGCCGGATAGGTCGGATTCTGGTTTGCTGGCGGTTTGCAGAACAAAAGTGGCTGAATGCAAAATATGTATTTCTATTCCCATAATACAGACGAAGCGTTTTGAAGTTTTTTCTCACACCCGGTAATCCTAGACGATTAATTATATTTCCACTTATCGAGATTCCCACAGTCCTCTTATTCGATCCTCACCATTCCATATACAATAAACAGACCGCTTGGAATAACATCCCTCTGCTCCTTACTACTGATTTTACCTTGTTGGGTTGCATGCAGAGTAAGAGGGATATAATTTACATTAATCAGTTCAGTTTTTCAAAATTGTCAGGTTATGCCAGCTACTGGACCTAGGTCTTTATACTGGACCCATGTTCAGAGAACTGGTCTGAAATGAAAGAATGGCAAGTTGTGTATACTATTGGTGAGTAGTTAGAGAAAATACAGGCAGCAGTGAACATGTCAAGGATGAGAAAAAAACTCATAAAATACTATAATTAAGAGCAACGGAATAACAATGTGGGTTGATGAAAAAATCAACCAAAATGTCGAAAAAACTTGGAAGTTATTAAAGCTATACCTAACTATTTAGTACGACCGCATTGAGAGAGGGGAAAACAGTTTCTTAAACCATGAAATTATTGTAGTTAGTTGGTCCCGTATTGTTTATATTTGGTGGGGTTGAGAAGAATAATAAAGTGTATACTTAAGGTAGGCTTCTTCATAGAGTTAATGGTTCTACTAGTTTCGCTACAATTTGCCTCATCAGAGACACAATCAGGTCCCTCAATTGAATTGGGTCAATTTGGCACATCAGGTTTAGTGGCGATTCACTAAGATATCAGAACAGCAGGGTAGATAGAGAATAACGAAAGTGTTTGTCGACAACTGGTTGTATTATTAGGTAGACGACCATTCTTAGGGTCAAGCATTACATGGTAGTTAAATCACCTTTTCGTAGCTATTTTACTTAGCAAAAGTTGTATGAATAGGTACGTCATTTCAATCATCGGCATTTTACCAAGAACTAAAAAATGCCGAAAAATTCGCAAAAAGGGGGCTTGAACCATGTTGACGGCTACCACCTCATACGAAATGTAGTACAATCATTACAACATGAACAATGAAATACCACAATACTATCTATAAGATACCTGCCTGTATCAAAAGAGCAGAAGAAGATTTAGTCACCCTTCTTCTTCTTCTTCTCTTTTTCCGTGGTGCGACAGTCCTTTACAGGACCTTGGCCTCCTTAATCCTTAAGTAGCTACCAATAAGGATGATCGTTTACCAAAAACTACTACCAGCTGAGAGCAAGCTATTTCTTAATCCTACATAATATTATTCAAAATGCGTTTTAACCCACCTGCGTGTGAATTCGCCACTAAAACTAATGATGAGGCAAATTATAGCGAAACTAGTCTGACCATTAACCCAATGAAAAAGCCTACTTATTATTATTCGACCTCGAGCCTAGTAAAATTATTGTTTAGCTTAGTCAATAAAATGGAACGGGAGTTTCGTTAAGAAAAAATAGGAGTGACTTAGCAAGGCATTAAGAATTTGAAATCCGTAGGAATGTTGACCTGGTTTTCTGGCCTCCTACATTATATGGGTACTCTATTTTAGGTTTATGATGATTGCTCTTAATGAGGTTTTCTGCATCACTGCCTGTAACTTCTAAGGAAGCAACTATTATCAATAAGCTTCATTGCTACGTATTATGATGTAGAATAGTTGACACTTGTGCTTTTAGTACCATCGTAGCAGAATACTATCGAACTATTCACTGATTGACTTGATCAATTTTTAGCCCGAAAATCCAAGCAGTATGGTGCGAATGAGCTAAAATAAAAACGTGTGAAGTCATCCGGTTTCAAATGCGGGAGCAGGTGGGCAAACCAAACCTAATGACAACACATGCTTTTTCCTTCCCCTGTTTCACCCACTTCCGTTCATTGAACTTCATATAATAATATATCACCCTTTTGGAATGCTCTCCATCAGACCTACAATAATTTTAAAGAATGAAAAAAAAAAAAAAAAAACGTCGGTTCTCCATTGTATAGCAGTAACTTGGATATGAAACAGTGAAATAGTAGATAGGTACCCCATCGAGAAAATTGAGAAACTAGTATTATTTGAGTAATTGAGTACTCGTATTCCAACAAATCCGTAATAACAACTACGCAGTGATTCTAACGGAGTTTAAAAACCGCGTTGTCCGCAGTAAGGTGATATTTAGCCCACGGAAGATAGCGGAGAAATTAACCCAGTAAACCGTAATAGATCGCCTCCGCGGTGTAATTACTTTCCTATGGCAGGGGATGTTAGTTCGTTCATTTATTTTCTCGTGAAATGTTCTCTTTTTTCCTACGAGCATTTTTCCTGTCTCTGTGAATTTAGTAGCACCCTTTTCGCTGTCTGTGCAACTCATATCACATTCAAATTTATGCAAAGGTCATAACATACAATTATGAAAATGATGACTACTCAAGTGAAATATGGACTCGGAGATATGAACTAGATTTTCGGGAGCTTGGAAATAAATTGAGGTGAACTTATTTAAATTAAATAAATGTGTAGGCACAAGGGTAGGTAATATTAGAAACATGTTATTTTATAATATCAGGCTTCTTTTGTGAGGCATAATATTAACTCTTAGTTTGAGTAGGGTATAGGTATGCAGGCCAGGTAGGTAGGCCTGGGTAGGTAGATAGGTAGTATTGGAAACCGTTCTGGGGATTAAACAAAACTGCAAAAGACAGGTGGAATGCAAAACGCGGGGCTCAATTCTGAAATAAATATCTATTAATATAAATCTGAAATGAATATAAAATAAAGCCCTATAAAGTTTTGTATGTAAGGGAAAGTAGAGACGATGAAACAATTAACATCCAAAATGCCCGACGAATAGTGATTTTTAACTAAGAAAATTCGACAATAATAAAATCAATAATAATTAAATCAAATCAATCAAATCAAGAACCAGATAGTACCACACGAATCAGCGTTCGAAAATAATGACATTTCTCGTGCCACACTTGATTTACTTTCGTTTTTGTTTTCGGAATTGATTTATTTTTCGAGCAAACTGAACGAGCGCTGTGGGAAAAAAATCGTTTTAGGGGCCAAATTTGTGAGAAATTTTGCTTAGAAACAAAACTTTTTGTAATCGAAAAGGGGGTTCCCATTTAAATAAACGAAGTTAATGTGCGTTGCGCACATTTGTACAATGCGCGGCGTGCAAAAATGTGATATGTTGTATTCCTTGTAAAAAAATTAAGGGAGGGCGACCATTTGACCCCTCATCTAACAAATAACAGAAATAGAAAAGGTGGCGCATTCTTTAAGGACCACCCTGTACTATAATACATTATTTGTTTATTAAACGTGGTCATGCGGCCTGCAACGATTCTAAATTACCCTCGGAGGCAACTTCATCAATTTTTTGTTTAGTTTGACCATGAATTATGGAACCTCCACCATTCGAACGAACAAGCCTAACTCACTGCCTCAAATTCCTCGTGATTAATATTGGGCGATTAGGAAAATCATCGACGATTACAATCATTTTATATGTCAACAGTTTCCGAGTTTATCTCCTGCACACATTGTTATGACGTATTTGTCAGGATGGGGCAAACTCATTCATCTGACGGGATTGTTTGGTCACGATAATTCCGAATCATTATCTGCCCCGACCGCTGAATATCCGATTCACTCCAGTTGTCCAAACGGAATTTTAATTTTTTCGATCCTTCTATTGCACCGACAGCTCAATATCTCGTATGGCGCCTCTGCGAAATTTGTTAATTGGGATTAGCGCATGCATTTTGGTTATTTATTTTCAATAATGAACCTTAGGAATCGAGCACGAAAAAAAAAATGGTTAAACCCTCGGATAATAATAATAATTACAAGTAAGCACCTACTTATTCTCCCCGAAAAATGATTGTGAAGTTCGCAATGTATTTAAGGTAGGTAGGTATTGACCAATAGGGTCTTTGTGGATGGGTTGTTTATACCGAAAATGATAAACCGTTGTGCAATAACTTGCAGCGTTTTTTAATTCAAATGCTTATAGCCAGAGATTTTAACTCTTGAAAAATTCACATTCCAACAATAAGTAATTATTTCAGAAAATCTAACAACGGACCAACAACAATAATTTTACAATTTTCGAAATTTGAATATTTCTTTGCTTTCGGAATTTTAAAAAGAAGAAGAATTACGAAAACACAAATAAAATTGGGGTATACCTGTTATTGTTTGAGAAAAGTTCAAACACCTCTCCAATACCAATCATGTTTTTGATTTTCACAATTTTCCACGGTTTTCGTTTTCAAGTCTACTTTTAACGTTTTTACTGCCAAACTCTCAGAAATTTTTTTGAGAACCATAATCTCAGCACACTCTATCGGCTGTTTCTGCCGTGGTGACCAAGTGACGTAGCACGTGGGAGGTCTGGAAGCCGTCGAACGAGCAAATTTTATGAGATGAATTTACACGCCTAAAACACGTAATGTTGATCTGTCATTTTTTACAATTTAGGTATGCTGCGAACTAAGAGAAAACATGCAAGTATGAAAGTTGAATTTTCGTATACATGAGAATTCCCCATTTACATAACGTAGTTACACTTGAATTATTAATTCGAATAATACAATAAAATTATTAAAATGTTTATTGATACTGATTAATATTTAATTTTTCACATAGATAATACGTATTGTTCACTCAAAGAAATCCATAAATACCTACCTAAAACAACTAAATTATTGAGTCTAAAGATCTATTTCATTCGCTGCCCTAACTATTTATTTGGATATTTTTATTTATATTTCTCGAAAATGTCCCTTTCAAAAGTAACAAATGGGCAACCCATTCTCCTTACCAGTCATTTGTGTCATAACTAACGCAGTTGCTCCAACTAACATTATGGCCCGGTTTTTGATGAGAGTTAATTGTTATGCGCGGGAGCTCGGGCAGCTTATCTTGTAATTTAGAGGTCACACGCGAGGGTCGGGTTCGAGTCCGCGGGAACATGAATTTTCTTCCACTTTAACACATCTAACCCCCACTCCTACGTCACCAAGGAAAAAATTGCCAGCCAAGTTTATATTTTCTCAAAATCGAGCGTTTTGATTTACATAATTAGGGTTCCGGAGTAATTTATTTCTTAATAGGCAGGCTATTTCGTTATTTTTTTAGAGTGGTGATCAAGTAACATCAAGTTGAGTCATTATTGGATTTATATATTCAAATTTATGACAACTTTGGAATATTTGTGGTGGAATGCCGTACATGGAGTTATTCAGTAGTATTTGCGATTATCTAACTATACATCTCAAATATAATTATTCAGCATGGTGACATTTTAGACTGTATAATCGTATGGTACCGGAGGGCTATTGAACTTTTTTTCAATCTTTGCTCAGCCAATAATTTACCAATTTTATTTCTGTTTTCGCAATTCATCTTCTTTTCTGAATCCCGAGGGCAATGAACTAATTTTAGGGGTATAGTAGGAGGTCAGATAAACTCTTTGATAGCCGAGATTTAGGCATTTTTTATTACATTTGGGGTAGCCCCCCCTCACCCCTCTACTATACCTGTAATAAATTTGAGTATTTCAGCTACGCTTTCAGCTCAATTTAAATTTGCATGATTCATAGTCACAAATTCAAGATTTCACACCAATTGCGTTATGGGTATCGCTGGGCACATAGCTTCCACTTTTCCGATAACTTCAACAACACATTACCAGTCGTGTTGGTATTTTTCTGAACAGAAGAATCTCAACACGTTCAAGAATTGTATCCTCAATATTATGTTGACGTTTACATGTTTTTACATGCACGATGACGGTGGATGATCCGATCTCGATGCATAGGGAATCGTTTGAAGGCCAACCCTCAACTACCTCCAAAACTTGAGGGGATCTGGCCGTTGGATATTGAAATTCACGCTTGTGCATGCGCAGAGATTGCTATTAATCCGACAGAGCTGAAACATATAGGGGACTATTTTTCAATCGCACAATCCCTAAAAAATTCCATCAACGTCAGATGTAAACTGCGAGAATATTACGCAAATTATAAGGATTTGCGGACACAAAACACCGCCAAATTTTGTTCCGAGATTAAATGGTCAAAAAATTAAAATACGAGTGGAAATTCTTATTTTGGAGGGGAAAATGTTCACTTCAAGAAAGTGGAAACGCAGCTTCCTTCACCTTTGGTAGACTACCTAGGTATGAAGCAATGGCAGCAATAAAATTATTCTGTATCTTTTCTTGCTTATCTTCGGTAGATAATATACACATATTTTAAGTCAGAAGCCTTCACAGTTAATCGGTGAGTTCAGGAAGTTCGTTATGTAAAGGTTACGTAGGTACCTACCAAAAAAAACGGTTCGGATGAAATCGAACAGTCCATTCGTATACGTGGGTTCCGATTCCGTGTTGGTTCTTATTTCAACTTCTAACCTTGATTACATAGTGGATGTACAATCCTATTAACTTGATGTTGATATAAATCTTCTCTATGAGCATAAAACGTGAACACAACAGGTTTGTTGTTATTGCGAGCAGAAACGAGAATTTTTTTTTCAACTCCCAATGATTGTTTTCGTTCGCATCACTAATGGTTGAGTTGAAGCAATAATTGTGGGTTTCATGCCAATTCCGAGCTTTCGCCTCTCATGGGAGTATCGGGGTAGCAATTCTGAAAGAACCGATCGTAACGTAGAACGTCGAAGTAACGAGGCAATTTAGAACAGCTAATTGTTATAGTTGCAAAGGCCGGTAGGAGGTGCCCCCAGGAGGATATGGCGGGGCCAAGCCTTGGGAAGGAGTCTTAGCGGGGCTCAACGTCACTTCCGCCTGATCCGCCATGCCTGCGGGCCTTTTTTTTTTTTTTTTTGTCGTTGGTTTTCTTTTCTAATACGAAGAACGCAAACATCCTCCTCATGCCTTTCCCATCCTGTTGAAGGGAAGGCACCCTCTCGGTTGGGCAATCATGTGTCCCCGAATAGACGGCGAGATAGAGGAAATGGGTCAGATGGGACCCCACGGTGAGACGTTGTCACAGCTTGCTTTGCGCCTGTTGCTTGCGGGACCGTATGTATCTCATATGCCCCGCTGATAAGGCTCAATGAGGCAAGCATAATATTAGTACATCTTATCACGCATCCGCATCCACGCAGTATGATAGCTCTCAGAATACAACATGGAATACACTGGGAAGCAATGAACTTCCAAGTAGCCAAAGGAAACAGAAGAACCAGCATTACAGACGAAAAGAATGAAGGTACCTAAGTAACACGATCGTTTTTTTTTTTTTTTTTTTTTTGTCCCTCATTTCGAACTTTAATCCATTTTTTAGGTTCCTTCTGATGTTTTAGATTGATTTACATCAAATGAACAATACAGTTCACATTACCTATAAAAGGAATAAGAGCCACATGGCCTGAGGCAGTATTCGCGGACAAAAATTAATTTTGGAAGTTGATAACAGTTACCTATTGTTTAGCGGAGATCTGAGATCAAACAGAGATTTGGTAGCCTAGTAAGGCACATTAGAGGCAATGATATAGGCAGGCGTTAAACCTTTCCGTTTTTCACTCAAGTAACAGATACACTCTATAGTATCACAGTGGATGACACCTTAATGTAACAGGATATCTATGAAATCCTAATATATCTAATGATGGTGCAAGCCAAGAAGGACAAACATAGAAATTATGGTAAGAAGTATTAAAACATATATACATATAAATAACTCCTCAAATGTGAACCTCGCCATCTAGCATGTCTCACGTCTTCGGGTATAAAAAAATAGAGTACCTACATCAATAATGACACAGTCATTTTACTGTGACATTCTAATTATTTCATTATGTTGCGTTGCACTTATGTAACTAACTAAATAAAAAATCCATTTATTAAGGTTGTATGTAGTACGATGAACTTATTCTATCCCTTCCAAGTTCGATAAGTAAAATTCGATATTTCAATACTTAATAGAAGCAAGAAGTATGAAGTAGTAAGGTGACATTATTTTTGGCTACTCATAGCCTCGTTTTTCCAGAAGGAACCGAATTATTTCATAGAGGTACTACACATAAATATAATATTTGCCGACTACAACCATTCGATGCTTCAATAAGACTAATCGAATTAGCGATGGGCAAACTAGACAATCAGCGAGAATAACATTCCCTTACCGATACCTGACCGAAAAGAGGCCTCTTTCTCCCGATAAAGTCGCGTTTGTGGAAGCGAAGGGTTAGTAATCAAGAGGTCTGAAGAAGGTCTGAATAGAGAATGGGAAAGGCGGACTTCTCCCCTCCAGTTTCATCGTTATCAAGGAGTTTTTCACTTAGGCCTTATGACCAATCCGGAGAGCCCCTGAAGCTTTCTGAAGGGATATGAAAGAGAAAGCTAAAGAAAAAAAGAAAAAGAAAGGGTTGGGTTGGAGATAAGGATAACGTATAGATCTACCCCTTCAACCATCCCCGGGTCTTATACTTCACTTCTCAAGAGCCTTAGAACCTTATCCGGCCAGGCCGTTAACTGTGGACTCTCAATATTTCAAATAAGTTTTTCCTTTTTCCTATTCGTTTCTATCACTATCTAACCCTCTCACCTTCCACCATTTTAGGGGTTTTTTAATTTCAAAGAAAGAGAGAAAAAAGTTCTATTCTGTAACGATTACGCTGGTAATATTCTCAAAACAAGATACTGAAAAAGTAAACTTAACAATAATAAGATATTTACAACAATAAATTTACCTATAGCCCAAACATAGACTGGGAAGTTTATCATTATAATGGGTTCTACCGTATAGTGTTCACAACATTGCACAATACTCAATTGTATGATATACAAGGTTTCGTGTTTGTAAGATTATATTTATACCAACTACTGTGTTTTGAATGTATTTGAATCTCCATCCGATTCCATTGCTTAATCCGTTACTTGGAACTCGTAGGAAATTTATTATTAGCCGTGCAATCTCATTTCCCATAGGAACCTACGCCGTCCCTCCAACATCTTTTGGAAAATTCCCAAACGGCTCCTTTGGAAATAAATGTCAACTTCTTATCTATGGGGATCTGTTTCCATCTGATATTTTTCGTTTTTATGCTGGGTGACCTCAGTTAGCAAAGCTGGAAACATCTAGTGAGGGGAAATAGAAGCAGATCCGTTACCAGTAATACGACCAAACGTGGGGATTTTAGAAGGAAAGAGGAGTTAGGACCGATCGATTTAAAACGTTTTTCTTGAGCTTCGAAAGTTCTCGTTCACTCCCTCGGGGGGAATTTCCTGCAGTTCCAAGTCATAAAAGTTGATACTTTTTTTATCCCTCGACATCAGCTGAAAGTTGGGGCCAGACGTTCTTCTTACCGAACGTAGGTAACCCCTGTGGGATTTTGATGTTAGATTGGGACGAGATCAGGGGGTACTTGTATGGCACAGGTAGAAAAAGTTGATTCTGAAGTGGGGATTCAACCCATAACCATCAAGAGCCACGTATAGGTAACGTTACTGCCAAGTACACAAGTACACTTATGAAGGTATTTACAATAAGTATAAGGTTTAAAAACAGTTTAAGAAAACCACTTTTAGAAAGATTTAGATAAAAATACTTCACAGCTATACGGTAGCTAAAAATATGTAGATACAGAATAGATACCTATACCTACTTTCAGTCAACGTAATCGGAGAGCTAAGCGGATCTTGTCTGGATTATGAAAGTAAATAAAGTCATGCCTGAGGTCATGAGTGAGATAAAAAAAACTATCGCAACAAAGCAACTGCATTATTTCTTAACACAGTCGTAGGGGGGAGAATTATAGACGGTTCTCGAGTTTCAAGGAGACCTTGAGATGGACTCCTCGAAATTTGGAATCGGATTCGGCACAAGGAATCTTCGAAGACCATCCCAAAATCTCCTTGAAACTCGAGGACCGTCTATAGATCCCGCTTTTAGTCCTACAACTGCCAGTAGAACGAAATAAGGACAATTTATCACGGATTATACGCAAATAAAAATGGACATATCAATAGATGAGAGTGAAATTTTTATGGTGGAGATGAGGAAGAAAGTGAAGAATCTGACTCAAATCTACATATTTATTATAATCCTTCCTAAGCTGAAAACCCATAAGAAATCGCGTACGAAAGGACGGGGTGCAAAATCTGGGATTCAGGTCGAAACGCAAAAAACCCCGTGAGGACGCATAATGTGAACCCACATTAACAAAACGCTCGATGGAACACAGAGGTTCGAGAGAAAAAACATTTTTGAAGAGATGAAACTTTCAGCAACCAGAAAAAGTCACGCGTGAAGCATTAGAGACCGGCGATCCGTATTGTTGTAGAGCTGGCTGAAGCGGAAAGAAGTTGTTAGGGATTTTCTCGGAGGAATAATATGACACGAGTAAAAAGCGGTTTGCGGGAGAAGAGCGAATTTTGCAACGTTTGGTTAAAAGAGATAATGAGTGTTTCTTTGACATTTGTGGTGAAGAAAGAGCTGAGAAAACCCCGCCCGTAAAGAGCACAAAAGAAATGGCAGTCATAATATTATAATGATTAGCGAAGTAATAATCATCATAATGATGAGCAACCAATGACTCAAAACGTGTTGGCTGTCTTCTTGGAAGCATGAATATTACTTCTGGCATCTCCTTACTCGCACAAAGTGGGTACAAAATTACCGAATAAGTCTCAAGTCTTGATTTCAAACCAAGCCGATTTAACACGTGGAAACTTTTCAGATAGTTTTGTCGTAGGCATGGAAGTACATGGAAGTACTCTGGAAGTACTCGGGAAATTCAGGGACATTTTGTTGTATTGTGCTGGTTATCCTTCAGATGGTTCCGTGAAATTTTCATCTCCGTTGGACCAATGGTAGCGTGCAGTTTCAAATTAGCCAATTTCTGTATCCATGTGTTACAATAAGTGAGGAAGGCTGTACTGCCCACCAAACTCGTCAGATGTTTTGTGACCCATCATATCCGTGAACTTTACCTCTTTAACGAGATTGTTAGAAAATTCACGGTTTTTAAATTAAAGTAAATGAATTTGAATTTTATTTTATTCATCCTCTCATCTAGGTATAAATTACAGGTATATTATAAGTATGTTGTACAGTACAAATAAATATGTATTATTCTTAATTATCAGTTATACATATACATTTTTTTGGTTTAGTTAATGATATCAATATTACAGGTATTATTACACTTTCAAAAGAGTTGAGCCATTAGCCATTACTAGTGCCGGCTCACTCTTGTCTGGTCTCCCTGTTTTTGTTTAAATTTAGTTTGTCAAGTTGGTTTCCTCATTAGACTTTCTTTGCGTATCATATTTGTGCAGATACTTCATTAGTTCATAATTTATCTGATTAAAGTTAGTACCTACATTGATTTTTCAATTTATTGATAAATCTTCCATCCTCATTAGTACGTTATTTATTTTTCTTGTCACAGTTTTCAAGTTTTAATTTTTCGTCAAAGTCGGGTATATAAAATCAAACATGTTATTAATGACCAGCATAATGTTGAAGTACGAAGCATATTTATGTGGCAAATATTTTTTTTACTATTGGTAATTGCAGAAGGTGTGGGTTTTCTCTCGAATATCTTATCCGGTGTCAGGACTTTTGACCAATTGGACCGCCCAAAATCATTTCTGTAAAAGAAAAGTTGAAGATTAGAGACTTCGGCGTCGAATGAGACCAACGGCAGCTCAACAATATAGTAGCCATGATATTTGGTGATTTTTCAGTTTTCCGTTTTAGCGAATTTTCGAA
>JAEMON010000004.1:28441627-28454829 GCA_030264115.1 Lygus lineolaris
CTGCATGAATGGAACTTTTTTTTTTATTTTTATACTTAGGCACCTACATTACCTATGTAGAAACCAGAGGATGAAATTTTCAAAACGCCCGACTCAGCTCTAAAACTTAAAATACGAAAGATATCATGTTTTTCCATCGATACTAAATAGATCACAATTTTTAGCGTCGAACGAGACCTGTCGGAGCACTGCAGGACCAATCGTTCGCTTATTATAAGGACACAGGGTTGAACGAAAAGTTCCTTCATGCAGCATGAGTTGATGAGTGAATTTTCAAAGAATAATTTTAACCGATTCGGTGAGTGATTTTTATAGGAAATTTCATGCTGACTCCGAATTTACCATTATGATCCATTGTTTAAAATGTAATTTACACCAAAAACCTCAAAAACACGTTTTTAAGCGATTTTGGACTCTAAATTTTCAAAATTTGACCCCTTGGAGTGCTCCAAAAATTCTGGCCAACAAACTCATCCTTTCTTTTGATATTATTGAAATTTTATTTTATTTTATTTCGTTTTTTTATCTCAATTCCTTGGTCAGATATCGTATTGAGTGACCCCACGTATATATATGTATATGAAAGTGTTAACTTTTAGGAATCTAATGGTCTGAAACGGATTTCCATGAAGAAAATTTTCAAAACTTTGCACTAGGTACCTACTGAAATTTTGAAGCAATTTCAATAGCTTCATTTTCTTCAAAAATTCGCTAAAAAGAGAAAAAACGAGTGTGAATCGCAAATCCTTCTGGGTAGGAGAAATGCCCATTCAAAGATCAGCTGATCAAGCACAATTATTCTTTGGATTCATCGAATCGAGTTTACTCCGAAAGTTAGGTAGGTAGGTACATATGATTTCGTTGAATGTGAGTCGGATCGTCGGATAATAATTTCAGGTAAGTTCCTACCTACTCATTGTTTGATCTATACAGAAAAATAATAAACCGATGTGTAATAATTTGTAGCGTTCTAGTTATTGAGTTTTTCCATGTTCTTTTGGTTAAAGACCTGAAAATGCTTGTGAATGTGCTTGATAACATTGGTGTGGTCATCTGCCTTTAGTATATTACGGAACCAGACTTCGAACACATTCAAATTATAGGTATGAATAATATGAAAGCCAAGCAACCCTACTGAGCTACGTCATGAATTACGATGATTCAACTCCCCTCAATTCAAATGCTACCAATAATAAATGAGACCATTCGCGAAACGCTTGCTCATTTACAGGAAAGCATAGGTACCTACAGTCTACGTTACAGACAAGCTCCAAGAGAGACTAAATAAACGAGCAGGTCGATGCATTGAGTAGCGAAAAGATGCATAACTTATGAATGGGCCTTATGGAGCAGTATCTAGAGCTTCTGTGCTCCTATTAGATGGGAGATAGTTAGGTACCTACTTCCATTTTACTGTAGGCAGACTACGTACAACTAGCTAGATTTATAACACTATCTACCATGACATAGATCGTTACACGATAGGTATGTACACTTAAAAATTCTATTTCACAAGGCCACTGACAGAAGACGTTAATATCATCTAGATAACACATCATAACAATTTATCTTATATTAATACGAGTAGGAATCTAAGACGAAAAAAGGAAATACTAACGTTCATCAATACCTGCCTAATCAACAAATTTTCCAGCGATTCAAAACCGACCTATAATAGGTTTGGCTCAAATGGCAGGAGTGAGAAAATTTGGCGTTGAATAAAGCTTATTCTGGCAGTTGGAACAGGATCCCAGTTCTTACAAGTAGGGTAAGTGGCACACGAACCAGTTGGAACCGTTAATTAAGCTGGCTATGAACTACCTACTTTTTGAAACGTCTCCAATTTCGAGTTGTATAAACTCTGGCAAGAACCAAAAGTTTAGGTTCTGACCACTATGACTACCGTAATGTTATCGTTTAAACTGTAAACATGGAATCTATTCTATAAATATTTAGGTATATGAGCAGCAGATAAGACAGGATCGGTAATCAGCCCTACAACCAGCATATCCACCAATGAATACAACCTAGTCGCCAGATAAATCGTTTGTGCAGAAAACAAACGATGTGTTGTTGAAAATTCCCAGATACCTACTCGTATTAGCTAGGTAGGTAACCACTCCAGATTGCTTAGTTTAATATTTCAAGTCAGAATGAATTGGGGAGATCGCAAGACATAACTACAAGATTCGTTGGGTATGACCTAGGGATCCAAATCATCTATTAAAACATACCTACGAGTATGTACCTACCTTATATGTAGATCTAATAGAAATGACCGATGAAAATTAAAAGGGCGAAACAAAATGTAAGGTATTAAGAGAATCTCACATTTTATAGAATGGAGGGATTTGGTCAATGAGGTAGTAAGCCCTGTCTGTACTTACTACAGTAAAACAGGTCCCTACCTCTCTAGCCTGTAGGTATACCTACTACAGTACCTACTCAGTAGCTTCTGTTGAAGTGAGGTGCTAACTAGATCCTTCTACATGTCTGAATTTAGCTGTGCATGGGTTGGGGCCAAATTAACTTATATCACTTACCTAGGTTAATCTCTTCTCCGCAAAATGTGGCTTCACAATCTCTAAAAAGCTGGAAAAGTACAACTTCAAGCTGTATGTAGGTATATGAGAAGCACAGATTTATAATAGGAAAGTGATATTGATTTGATCAAAACTATTGGAGATCCCTTTACGAATCTTGGTGCAAACAAAGAACGGGGATTGGAAGATTACAATAGAACACGCCAGGCTACCCACCTAATCAATGAGTAAGAGGTCTCGAATATTGAAAAAATACGACCGGGATGAAACCATGCGAAGACGGGTGACGTCAAAAAACATAATTAGACTTCTATACGATCGCGACGTACCCACAGGTTATGGGCCCACGCATGAAGAAACAATGATGCCATGTCAGGTGCGCGCTTAGTTAGGCTTGTTCACCATCATTCGTGATGTTGGTCTTTTAAACGAGGCCTATGCAAATTGGAGGAACAACAAAATCAAACTGATAGGAGGAAAAGGGAGGTGAATTTTGCAAGTCAAATGGAGTTTGAAGTAGGCAGGTACTCACCCTTTGGATGCACCTAGCTCGGCACTGGGCGACCCGCAGCGGCGAGCCGATCTCCTCTTCTGTGATACCACTGTGGATGAACAATACACATACTAAAAACACTACGGCTACTGTTTCTTTCTCCATAGTCCCTTCGATCATGGCGGTGAAATTTTGCGGATCAATTTTTAAAGATGAGTTATAAAACTATAAAAATGAATCGAACAGGCGGAGATTGGATTCGCACTAATAACGAATCGCTGACATGGTTCGGATGTGAACAGTAGGAGTTTTCGCGCTTGAACCAAGAAAAAAAGCGCGTACGGGTGCGCTAAAACAGAGGAATAGCAAGTTCGATCTTCTCAAAACGCAAATCCAGATCAAAAATAAGGTCCTGCAGCGCGATTTTGACGTTTGCGGTACTAACGTCAAGATTTCCACTGACACAAATAAGACACTTCGTAACGGCAGATTTCACTCGATATTTTTTGACATGAGATGCGGAGTGCAATGTTAGTAACGGAAGCTTTCGACGCGAATAGCAGAGGTCCGAATGTGTTCCCCGGATGAACGCCGGTTTTCAACTGACAATTTCAGAGGAGGGAGTAGCGGCGACTAGCGGCCTTAGCAGCCCCCCGCTAGGCAGCAGCACCTACTACGCGAGTTTCAAGGGGTAGTGGGGAGGACTAGAAGCTTCGCATTGACTGCCTCCCTACTTCCCACTCTAGTCCACCTCTTCCTCTTCTCTACTCTCCTCCCTTTTCGCTCGCCAACTCCTCCTTCCTTTGCCACCTCAGGATTTTTTTTTGTTCGTCTTTTTAACACATCCTTTTCCGGGCGAATGTTCTTTGTAGGGGAGGAAAGGAGTTTCCTTGTGTATGGTGCTATCTCGTCCTTTTCGGCTTCCAGGCGACAATGACCATCAAGGGGATAACTTATCTTGATAGGGGATAACTTATCTTCAAAGGAATAACTTAGGTTGATGGGGTGCCTCACCAACCTACTTTCAAAGCCAGATATTCCTGAAAGATTTTTAATCCTGGAAGATATTCAACGAACGATCAATGACTTGAATTTACACCTAAGTAGGTATCTACCATACTATTACGGTTAAACCAGCTCACACTTGAGACTCATAGTTACCTGGAACAGAGAAGGGGTCTAACCTAGAATATACACTCATTTCTGCAAATGAAAATACTCTGTGAATATACTAGATACCTATAGATGTAAAGCATTATGTTCCTAGCTCCTAACTAGGTACGGGTAATCGAACGAAGAAGCAAGATTATTGTGGTAGGAGTTATAGGACATACTGTGGGATATTGAATCAAATTCACCACTTTTATGAAAGGTAAAACATGTATAATAAAAATCATAACATTCAGGCAACGAAAAACCAAAACTGATAAGATCAGAAGGTTTTGTGGTTCATGCACCACTCAATGTCACAGGCGAGACACATCCCGGCCACAATACTCCAACCCCTAAAAATTAGTCCAACAGCTTCGCAGGAAAAAACTGTCCTTCTAGAGCGTGATGAAGTCGATGGGGTGTTGGTCTTTAGAATTGGTTTAGCTGATCAAATGGGTATTGCAAATAGTCATGTATACGTAGGTTTCGGGGATTTATATTCAGGAAATCGTAAAGAGATCTTCTATTTGCAAATTTGTTTGAACAGTAGTTCAATGGGGCAGCAAGGTAGCAAAATGGGAGTTTATGGTAGGTGATTTTGAGGTATGTTGATGCTTATGCTTAGATGATTGGCACCCCAAGAAGGTCTTATTTACTCATTTGTTTGTTTAAATAATTTATTGTTATTATTATTGTTTTTTACATTATTATTTCTTTAATTTTATTATTGTCTTTTTTTTCTTCTTCAAATCAGATTGCCTTTTTCGTGGATGGTTATAGGGATATGAAGGGACTTATAATCACATTTTCTTTGCACAGAGACCATTACTGTTGCTGTGCGGGATTTACGTAAACAATACCTAGTTGGCCTTAACATTTTTCATGGTTGAAAACTCATTTTGGCTAGGATTCTGGGTTTCTCCCCACTCTCGAGTAGGCAACTGGTCCCAGTTAAATACCGTCTATCTTTTTTATATTTTCACAATTTTTATTTTGGCTTCAAAATCTTTACAGATTTTTACATATTGTATCCATTTCACATATTGTATGCATATTTCAACAAAATGAACTCATATCTTCGTTTCATATTTTGTATTATTTGTAAATAGGTGCCTACATGAAAATCCGATCCTTAGATATAACCCTATAGATTGTCCATTTGTTTGATACATCTAAAATGTATGTAAGTACCATCCCTATGGCAGTATACCAACGTTCCTCTAACTCCCAGGTCGTTTGATGACTAGAGATTATGAGCGTTGGATAATAGTTTGCCTAAGTTTTACAGAATAATCCCATCCCATCAGGGAGAGAATCTGCTGGAGGACTTTACCCGGCGGTATATTTTCATCACTCGTTTTGTTATAGTAACATACCTACTTATGTTTCTATAAGAAACTTTTATTACCCGTGATGGGGTCTCCCTTGACAAACGATCTCCCTCCTAACTTTGTTACGAGAGAATGAGACCGCCGACACACCTGATGTGCCCCACATGCGACATTTGGCGGCCGTCTCGCTTCCTCGGATAGTTTCGTGTCCGAAGAAAATACGAGGAGTAACATCAGTTTTATTTTGAAGCGAGTCATCTTGTTCGGTGAATTATTCTTGCAACCATAAATCAAAAGTTTGCGCATCCGCTTGATTTATAGTCTCTCTCTCCTTTCCCCTCTCTCTCTTTCTCTCTTTCTCCCTCTTTCTGTATGGAGTGGAATCACTAGAGAACTCCGTTTCTTAAAGAGATGAGCTGAGACATTTACGACATGGCCGTGAAGTCTCTAGACATCATCCAGCTGTGCATATTTTCGATTGAATTGAATAGTAAGTATAGGAAATTTACAGGTGGCTAATATTCGAAGCATCGTGAAATTTACGTCACGGAGTCGAATTTCGTCGGGCTCTTCATGATAACTATAAAAACCCAAATTCAGATTGCTATGATATTCGTAATTGACCGTCCTTCGGGTTACGTCCGAACCAACCATCTGTGTTACATCGGAGTAGGTCTTAGTTACTACATACCTACCTATCCTCAAAAGCTGAGGTGAACAAATAAACGAACATCGTCGCTTAAATTTTCAATAAAACATTCATTTTATCCATTTTCAAGTTCTGCCTATTTGTCATTCAGATTCGCAGTATGTCGGAGTGTGGTAATGGTTGATGCTGGCTGCATTCTGACAAACTGTACGTTAAAACGTTACAACGGCCGACAATCTGCATTAACTTTTAGCGAATTTTCGAAGAAAATGAAGCTATTGCAATGGCTTCCAAATTTTTGTAATGAAAATTTTCGAAATTTTTTTCCATGGAAATCCGTTTCAGACCATTCTAAAATGATTCCTGAAATTTAACCTTTTTTTATATGTATATATATATATTTATATATTTATATATTTATATATATATGTGTAACTCCAGACGATATCTGCCCGTGGAATCGAGATAAAAAATCCAAAAAAATTCTAAAATGTCAATAATATCAAAAGAAAGGATGAGTTCGTTGGCCAGAATTTTTGGAGTACTCCAAGGGGTCAAATTTTGAAAATTTAGAGTCAAAAATCGCCAAAAAAACGTGTTTTTTGAGGTTTTTGGTGTGAATTACCATCTTAAACATAGGAACATATGGTATATTCGGAATCAGCGTGAAATTTCCTATAAGAATCACCCACCAAATCGGTTAAAATTATTCTTTGAAAATTCGCTCACAAACTCATGCTGCATGAATGGAACTTTTTTTCTTTCAAATCCACCCACAAAAATCTCAAATAGGTAGGTACTCCAAAATGGTCTGAGGGAACACATTTCTAGTCCAGAAGTTTCCATAGTAGCCACATACTATATTTATTTATCAACTCGGGAGTAAAATTACAAATTATTTATGGGTAGGTAAGCACCAGAATGTTATTGAGTGTGTATTATACTTATGTGAATTCTAAATAAGAGATTTCATATAATATACGGTCATGATTCGATTTCGATAGTACCTACTAGATAAGATGATGATAAAGGGATTATTATTATATTATCTAAATATAATGACTTCGAGTTGATTTACAACTACAACAGTATTTTATATATAAAAGAAGATTGAACGAAAACTAAAAGAAAACTGGTGAACACAACAAAAATACGAAAAACAACTCGATCAATGAAATGTTTAGGTTCTATTATAATACTCAAATAGTAACTCCTCATAAACTGAGAATCGTTTTCATTAGGGTGAACTCGGGCAAGTGCGCTCTGCGGGCAAGTGCGCTCTTCTCTTATTTCTCCGCTTAGGCCACTCCAATAATTATATTCAAATTATTGATAGCTAGAACAGGTGTTCCGGAACAGCTGCCAAAATTTAGAGCTCTTTGGCAGCTGTTGCTGGCAGAATTAAAGCTCATTGAAAAGAAGGTTTCCGAACAACTCAGAATCACAGTTCAACCTAGAGTTCACAGGGGAACCTATACGAAAGCGCACTTGCCCGCGGAGTGTGGGCAAGTGCGCGCTTCAACATGCCTCACAAAAATCTTGATCTTTTGCATGAATGTCCACTATTTTCTCAAAATTCGAATACCACCTGATTTATAATTAACTACTGGATACAGCGAACACGGAAAAATTTGGATATGTGAAAATGTCACTTCACTATCTATTGTGAAAGTTGAACTTTGCAAAAAGGGGGGCGCACTCCAGTTCAAACTTTGCTTGAAGTATTCTACCTAGCTCAATCGACTCCTTAGGATTTTCTCTTTCTGGTAGTCCTTCTTTCTTTCGTTACAATCTCTTTCTTTGTGTTTAAAATGTCGATTATCAAAAGAAGTAGGTATGGGGTTTAAATGTCACGAGTAATAAATCGTTCATTTTCGCAATTTTAGGTTTGTAATGTGTGTTTGGAATCAGATCAAAATTCAACACAGCAAGTAACAACCCTTTGGTTTTATAAGTAGGTACCTAACTAGTCTAAACCTCTAGAAATGGGTTTACGTTTGCAAAAATGTTAAAGGTGGTTAGTTCTCTGAAAGGGCCTATAAATTCTCAATTTAGGAGTATCATCCCAAACATTGAGAGAACATTGGAAGTATATTATGTTTTATGTTTTAAATAAAGAATTGAAAAAACGGAATAGCCTCTTCCTTTGTTGAAGTTGGTCCAAAGATAATAATATTTGATTAATTCAGGATGATTGACCACTCCAGTCGGTTTGATATTCTTCCTTTAATAGATATCAAACCGACTGGTGTGAATTATCCTGAATTATTGAATGTCGACCGAATCACAAAAACCATCGAAGTATAATATTTGATTTGTAGAATTGAGTTCTAGTTTTTACTCCATCTGTGGGCAGAGCTTGTTCTCTGGTGGACATCTTTCCATCAGGGTTTCACACGGCAGAATGGCATCAATCCAATTTTTATGAAATTCAAACGGAATAAATTCGTGGTTCACTCATACAAAATCTCTTTTTTTGTTTCATTCCGTTACCCCATACTGATTGCCCAAACCCGAACTATATAGGTATACGTACCTAACACCCCTCAAAACGTAACAATGAAAATTCAAAGAGAAGACCCAGGAAATTCTTATTTATTAGAAGGAAATTCCAAAATTGGTAGAGGACTTTGGAGACAAATATTTTATTTCTACAATTAGGAAATCGAAATGTATGAGTTGAGCCCTTCTTGTTGTGGTAGTTTTTCCCCATTCCTCCAGTTCACAGGAAAATACGAAAACTATGGTAGTAACAGGATCACCACAGCTCTATGAATGGGGACGTTTCATGAATGAACTCACCTAGAATCGAGCTATTATTTACTTTACAGACGAGAAACTCTTTCTGTTGAGGCAGCGGAACAAATGAGCGAAGTCCGAGGTCGTCCTTTCACAGAAAGAAGGCAACTTCTTTTGAAAGTGATACCCGGAGTTTGAAAAGGCGGTAGTCGAAGGAAAAAATGACAGTGCTCGTATTTGTGTGAAATTAGGGACAGATTGGTCCGTCTTTTGTGCGAGCATCCTTGATTTATGCGAGGCCAGGTGTCGCGTTTGGCAGGATCACAGAGCTCTCATTCTCTGCTGCCCCCACACACAGAACGCATCTTTTGAAAGAGGATGGAGAGTCACCACCTGCCAGGATTCCCCAGCGAAGGGACGGATTTTCTTTCTAGGATATTAAATAGGTAGAGCATGGGGACTGACTTCTCCCAATTAGGTGGAGGCCTAGTGAGGGGTTCGCCGATGCATACACGTCAAGAATTTGGATTCATGCACTCTCGCACTGCACTCTCGCGCTGCGGGCAACTACCTGAAGAAAAATATTTTTGTTTGTAGAAATTTCAATAAGTTTTCAGCTTGGAATCCGAGGGAGAGAGAGATAAATACGGCTTTTAGGCTGTCGTGCCCCAATACAAAATGACAAAAAATAGTCCTATGAAACCAGTAAACTGTCTCTTGGCTAATTCAAATCAGTAGGTGCTTTTGAAAAATAGCAGGGTGAGTTGGGGGGAAGGGGGTTGGATAAATCTGGGATTTTCTAAACTAAAGCTCTTCCATGCAAGAAGATAATTCTACGTAGAAGGTAATTTCAAATTTTCCAGATATGAGCCTGAGTGAGATGTTTGGATATAAGGGAATGGAGACAAAAAGTTAGGAAACAAACGCCTGTATTTTTATGCAATTTCCAAATAAATTGCAATGGGCACAACAATTTTTGTGTGGCAAATTTTGAAATTCTTCATTGAAATCCAAAATGTATATAAATAAGTTATGTTAAATATTGAAGTTTTCCATGATGAAGTAAATTTATCCCTTGATGGGAAAAACAATAGAACATGGATATGTGTACGTATTATTTTCAACCCAACAAATTTCAATTCAACAACTCTGAATAAATTATTTTTAATTTGTTGTAACATAAAAACTTTCGATAAAATCAGCCGATTCCAACGAGTGGCCGAAATAGAAACGTTGCATTATTTCGCGTTACATTTTCACAGATAGACCCCCACGCCTTAGCCATATCCATGTCAATAGAAATTCGGACAACGAGATTTTGCTTAGTTTTCGCCATCAGGTTACATACCGACATGGCTGGTCACTATACTTAACCAGGTACGAGTTCATCCCGTGCAAAGAGTTGAGCACAGACAGTTTTGAACATGAGAACCTTGCTGATGTCCGAAAGTTCACCAATCGGCTTTGGCATAGATAAGATTGCACAGGTACCTACTAAAATCGGGTTTACAGTGAAAAGTGTATTTCGGAATACTGGAATTTGGGATCCTTTTAACCTGAACCCCTTCATTTTGCACACCCAAATCATGTGACAAATTTCCGAACGTGACTAGCAACCCAGACGCACAAATTGATTATGGTAACAACCAATCCTTTCTTGCCAGCCGTGAAAAAGAACGTGAGTTTACGCAAAAGGCATCTATTTACGAACGTAAAAGGCACGAATGGTTAGAAAACTCCCATCCAGCGGCAACTCCCCAGCAACCTATTCAAGCGAAGAAAAAAATAGAACCGCATCTTCTTTGCCTCTTTTCGAGATTTCTCCGAGGCCCATTACGAATTTCGCCCGACCCAAACTCAGGGAGTCCACGACCTATTCAAAGGCTCGGGCTAATTCTTGACAAACAGGCCTCCCTCAGGGCCACCCCAAGTCCGGGGTGTGAAAAAGCGACATGGTTAGCGTCAGTCGCATCGGCTATACAGCTGTTGATAAATGACAGTCTTCCACGGCCTTTTAAAAAAACGTCCGTCCATATAAAGACCTCAGGTAGAGGGACATTACTTGAGGCTATACTAACCATACTGCACTGGAGTTTCCGACGTTTTGCCGTAAGTTTTTTTTTTTTTTCATCTTTTTTCCTTTCCCCTTTCTTTCCATTTCCGAGCCGTTTGAGCTGGAAATACTGAAGGGAACGGCGGCACGTTTATTGACGGCGTTTTTCAAAATAAACGACGGGTTCCTCCATTCAGCGAGAGAGGCGGATAGTTTAGGTGAGTTCATTGATGGTTTATTTTAGAAGGACCGTGTTAGAGCTCATTGAAACTGCAGTAGACAGGTACTGGAAGAACCACAATATGAAGGTCTACATCATATCCACGGACGGGTCATATCCAGGACATGACCCGTCCGTTGCACAGAATAGTATTTTTGTTATTCTGTATATTATAATATTGCGTTGGTTGATCAACCAGATGTATACTTAACTATAACTATGAACTAATCAATGGTGGCTCTTGCATATTATTGGTTGATTTCTGGGGGGTTCTGAGGGGAGAAGTTATCGGCACCTCTTGATTAACTGGCTTTATTCACCAATCGTCTAGCTAAGCGCTTTCGCCCTCAAGGGCCTCGTCAGAGCTACAATCAATATAAAATAAATATGTAAATAAATAAAATACAACGCAGGTCACACAAAGCATGTATCACAACAGCTATAGTCCTTTTTTGGTAGTTCATTTTAGGTGGTAGGTACTAGAGTGGCAGGTTTTTCTTTAAATATTATATTTTAATAAATTACCTTCAGTTATGATGTTTTTTGTCTCCCTCCTGTCTCTATCTCTTGCCACCACCGCCAAGCACTTCCTTATCTATCAGTTTTAGGGAACTCTCCTGCGGTCCTTCAGGCTGTTGAATTGATTTTATTAATTTAATTTTATTGATAATAGTTATAAGCATTTTAATTTTCATAGTTTTCCTGAATGTATCATTTACTTGTAGTTGAGATGAATTACCTACCTTTTTGCCATGGGCTTGGGGGGCTTCATTTGTTAGCTTGACAGCTACTCTCGGGAGGTTCTCCCTGGGTAGGACCCAGTTCCCGCGATATCTGGAGTATACACTCAATGGAATGGTTAGTGAATTTATTGTTAAATTCAATACTCTACAACACAGAGCGAGCTACGACCAAAGTATCCTCGCGGGGCAAACAACCTAACACTATAAAGAGGCGACTAGTGGAAATCATAAAAATCCTAAAGCATCCAAGCATCCAAGGTGCCGATAACTTCTCCCCTCAGAACCCCCAGAAATCAACAAAATGGGCAAACCCAACAAACCAGTATTATTGGTTGGTAGGTGACAGGCAGTAACAGCCACGTAATTCCATATTTGACCAAAATGAGGTAGGGCTTCTGCAATCAGTTTAGCGGATTCCTCAATAGATTCAGATGTATTCAGCAAAATGCAACGTCAGGAGTCAGTGTTTGACAAACAATGACTGCTTTTAATGCCAAAAACTCTATAAAATAATTCGGGAACTCTTGATCAAGTTCATTATGGAATTATTCATTAACATTCATAACTTTGGAGAGAGTTCCTAGCCAGGTTATGGACTGTAGAAGAATATTCCCACCCGTCTCCTACTCCAATCATCCCCCAAACTAGATTATTATTATTAGCTTTGATTAATAGGTATACAGACATGGAATAACCGGATCAGTATTAGTCACTGCTCAAGGCTAAACCTTGGAAGACTCAACCACCAAATTTAATATCTAGGTACCTACTGAATACAAAAGGCATTTTCCAAGTTGTACTTACAAGACTTTTGTTTTGACAAGGATATGTTTTTGGGCTGGGGGTCAGGTGAACATTTTTAGGACAGTCGGTCTTAAAAATATCTTTATTACCTAGGTATTTACCTATTTATTATTTTTAAGACCGAATTTCGGTTTGTTGTTTTCAATAGGTAATGAACCTTTATCATCGAGCACGAAATTTTTTGTTAACCCCCCTCCCCACAACATTTGATGTTTTACGTTTGAAGGTACGTCGAATCAAAAAATGTCCTCCGTCTGCGGCACTTGGCTTAGTTACCATGGACCAAAATTAATGAAATTTGTTATGTACCGGCTCCATTTGGGAACTAGTTGAGCCCCGAAGCTTGGCGTTACTATCAGCCTTCCCTAAGGGGTAGGAAATAGGGGATGAAACTTTCAAAACGCCCTGGCTCGAAAACTTCAAATAGGAGGAACTTGCATACGAGTCTGCAACATATTGGGACATTTCATGTCAA
>JAEMON010000004.1:28465103-28482905 GCA_030264115.1 Lygus lineolaris
GACCGAACCTCGATAAAAACTACAGCTTTGCTGCAAGATAAACATCAACGGTCGATACAACCACTCCACTATATATATATGTGTGCACTAGAGTATAATAGTCTGTTTTATGCATTTTTTTTTAAATATAAAAAATGTGATTGATCAAGATTGAAAAACTTATATCAATCATGCTCGGCCATTAATTCACGATCAATCACCATCATCATAATGATTAACAATTTTATTTATAAAATGACGAACACCAACACGAACAAGAATTGTTTAAGTTTTTGTGTTTCAGATGCGCGATGACTGGCAATTAAACAATTGCTAGTGAATTCATAGGGAATCATCAAGAGGCCAACTTCTCTTTCAAACGGATGAAATGAAGTTGATAGTCTACATTTCAACCCTGGTCCTCAATCATGCTTATTCAACCATTCTCAGCACACCATGACTCCTATTCATTAGTTATGTTAGAGAGAATAACGAATCCCGTCGAACGTTTGCCACGTTGGCCTAATTTTTCTCAATTTTTCACAAGGCCGAACAACCGTGTAGCGTCACTCGTTTGATTAATCATCGACTGACAGATGAAGGGGAGACGTTCGCTACACAATAGACGGGGGTGGGAAGTGTAGTGTGTTGTTACATTTTTTCGAGGCCTCTCGGTTTATTTTAGCCCGTTGAAAAGAGGGTTCGTTCCGCTGAATAAATAAAGCCACTGGTTAGGTCCTTGTTCGGAAAAGATTGAAAATTGATCGGTATTGAGCGCCAAAAATGAGTTCATTACTTGAGTATTCATAACATGATGTTTGGGAATTTGGCCTACAAGGAGGATTTGCGATTAACACTGGTGTTTATTTTCTTTTTTTTAGCGAATTTTTGAAGAAAATGAAGCTATTGAAATGGCTTCAAAATTTAAATTATGCAAATTTTGGAACTTTTTCTTCATGGAAATTCGTTTCAGACCATTCTAAAACGATTCCTGAAATTTAACCCTTTTATATATATTATACGTTTATGTATGTGTCATTCCAGACGATATCTGACCAAGGAATAGAGCTAAAAATCTGAAAAAATGTCAGAATGTCAATAATATCAAAAGAAAGGTTAAGTTTGATTCCTGAAATTTTACCCTTTTATATATATTATACGTTTATATATGTGTCATTCCAGACGATATCTGACCAAGGAATAGAGCTAAAAATCTGAAAAAATGTCAGAATGTCAATAATATCAAAAGAAAGGTTAAGTTCGTTGGCCAGAATTTCTGGAGTACTGCAAGGGTTATAATTTTTAAAATTTAGAGTCAAAAATCGCTGAACAAAAACGTGTTTTTTTTAGGTTTTTCTGTAAATTACCATCTTTAACATAGGAACATAAATGGTATATTCGGAATCAGCGTGAAATTTCCTATAAGAATCACCCACCAAATCGGTTAAAATTATTCTTTGAAAATTCGCTCATCAACTCATGCTGCATGAATGGGACTTTTTTCGTGCAACCCTGAAGTCCTTACAGAGAGCGAACGGTTGATCCTAAAATGGTCCGCAAGGTCTCACTCGACGCTAAAAATTGTGATCTATTTGAAATTGATGGAAAAAATATACCTTCCTATTTGAAGTTTTCGAGCTAGGATTTTTTAAATTAAATTTTTGAATTCTACGTATCTTGAAACGTCAAACATCAAATTTTGGAGGGGAGGGGTTACAAAAATGTCTTCGTGCTCGATTCCAAAGTTTCATTATTGAAAATAATAAACCAAAAGACTGACCATTTTGGCTCACATTTAGGCCCGCACAACCTCAGGTTTTCATATGAGAGAGAAGCCACGTCGAATTTACGAGTGTAACCGCAAAAAGGTAATGGGAATAGAGGGAGGAAGTAGAGGGGGTTGAAAATTCTAAAGGAACGAAGTAATTTAATACCGTAACTAAGGTGTGGGACAGTCGACAGTGGGATCTCCTAATGGAAGGGAGGGAGGTTATAATAAGGCTATAAACAATTCCTTAGTTGCAAATAGGAAAATTACAGTTGGAAGGCACAATGGAAACCCATCTATCAGGAGGCACAATGGAGTGGAAGGGGGAACGTTCGCGAAGTCATTCCGACATCTGCCCTGCTCCCTCTACAACTGGTCACCCCTAACCAGGGCGAGCAGACATAAACCTGTCCGTCTCTTGAATATTCATTCGAGCGCATCAAGAAATGCCTTTGGCGCTATAGGATGTTGATAATGTTTGAGTTACCACATTTTATAGGTAGAGAGGTACCATAATATTCTTAATTTTAGTATCACGTGAATATAGTAAAGGTCAAACTCAAGATGGCGACATACAACCATGAAATCTTATCGCTTCAAGTCACCTGGAATGTGAAATGATCGTGTCAATTTTCATGTTCGCAGGGGCTTTAATTGATTTGATTATATTAAAAATGATCGGAGATCAACAAGCTTAGTATCTACCAGTACCAGCGATGTCACTCTACTACATAAATAGGTTAAATGAATATTTTATTTCTCCAAAATTGAAAGAAAATAAAAATTTATGTAGTTCAAGAATTCGCGCACTTACCAGATATCAGACAGAGACGAACCCAAATTTATGCTGGACGGTCAAAAACTTAGGTGAATGCATTTTGGAAATTTCTTATTTAGGTACCTCCTACAATTCATTGCAATATCGCCGCCCTATCGATAATTTAGGAAGCAAAACACTGCTTTGTAACAAGCTTCCGATTTCAATTTGTTGGTATACATTTCGAAAGTTGATATCCAACTTTTCTCAGCAAGTAGGAAATTGAAAAATATTTTATTTAGTAGATAATATGTTCTCGTCATTATTCTCCTATTTCAAACCTCGAAGGGAGTAAATGTGGTAATCAATTTCATTTTGTATCAAAATGCTGAAAATAGATTTAAAACGTATCGATAATTAATGGGGAAAAGTTGGAAAAACTTGTCAAAAACGCTAAAATTAACTATTCAATAACTATTTGACGGATTTAGGCATTTTTGAGGACATTTTGGGCAGCTTCCGGTTCAATGATCCGGATAAAATATAGAGTATTCAAGTTAGGTAGGTAGTGAAATACAATTCTACCTGTTTATTTTGTGGGGAATACAATTCGCACCGTTCACAAAACGTTATTATCATGCACTGAAAAAAGTTGGGTCTACCCACCTTTCTGCAAAGTGCGTTTACATTGCTTTCTCTACCAATCGAGTTTACTTCTCGACTTAATGGGGACTGTGGGTGGACCCAAATTTGCATTCATCTCAGGGAAAATCCCCTGATCCAATCAACATATATTTTTCATTTCCCGAAAGCCCTTCCCTGCACACCGGAGTGAAAAACTCCGCGAGCTTTTGTGAGTTCGGAATGGAAAAAAAGGAAGGAAAAAAGTTGAGAGACCCCTTCCAGCCGCCACGGGATGAAGAATAGAAGTCCATTTGCCTGATTCGCAAAACTATCCTCTTCGAGAAGGGAGTTCCGAAGCGGGAAGGATACGGCAAGGTTACGAATAGGTAACCTGGTAACAAGAGGGAAGTCCTCCAGGAATAGGGAAGACACTATCGAGGGGAAGACGGGAAGATGCTGGGATTGAATGAGCCCCGTAGGCCCTGGCCGAAGACTGGGGTGGCCAGGAAAGGGGTCCATCCCTCTGATTAAATTCATTTTCCTCACCAGAGACCCGGGTTTCGTGTCCCTTGCGGTCAACGGCGTTTAATTTATTCCGTTTCCCTGACAAGGGTTGGCGGATGTCGGATTTTTCCTTTCCTTATTCAGAGCTTTCTCTGTAGGGAGTTAGGATGTTTATTGACACCTATTAGGTCATAAGAGCACCGCTGCTCCTATACCTTGCTGTAGATAGTTCAAGGAAACATATTATTGTAATGAATATCGATGACGTTCACACACAACAATTAGTGACCTGGAGATCGTGAGTTACAGTTGCACTGGTCTTTCGGCTGGGATTTTCGTTGGCATCGACACTTCAATACAATTATGAAACAATATTATTTTTGTTTACCTACGTTGGAAAAACTCGTTTCCATCCTTAATTTGCCAATAAAAAGATTTTTCGGGGAGAAACGCGTTTCAAGGATCATGGACCCAGCAAGCTTTCACTGTAAAAGAAATACCTAATGGCAGAAAATGGAAACGGAGCTGGATGTGGAGCTATGCCGACAACAAAAAGTGAATAAATGGCAATGAGTGGATGTAAGATTTATTTCCTCAAGCTGAACCGAAAGAATATATTTAAGACATGGCCATGTTTAGAACTTTTCACAAATTAATTTATGGTGTATTAATTTTGAGATAATGTTAGGATAATTATGGTATGAGATATAATAGGAAGTTTCGTTCATAAATGGGGACGAAATAGCTGAAAACTCCAGAGTTACAACACCCCCTCCCTCGAAATTCTCCCTCGAATTTTTGAAGGACCATCATCCAGTTTTGAGTGATCTAAAAAATATTCCCCAAGTATCTCGCAGTTTGAAACATGTAAGTATAGCCGAAAACCCAGATTTTTCTTCACTCACGTCCTCCTTATTTGTTGTTATTGTTATCCCAAGTTTGCCAATTAAATGAGCTTGCTACGCAAAAAATCTTACAATTGTCATCAGTTTGAATACAGTTCCTCCTCGTCACAATCAAGGGACTCGAGACAATGGCTAGTATGCATAAACTCGAAGCTGATGCTTTTACTCCACTTACTGTAGTAGATGCTTCGATTTCTATGCATAAAAAGTAAATGCCATAGCACTTGCTACCACCTTTACTCCGCAGTGAAGTAAGTGAAGCAGATGCTATAGCATTGACTCCAGATTGTTTTCATAAAAAGTAGTTGGTATGATGGCAACATAAAAGTATGGATACGGTTGCAATGGATGGCAACAGATTGTATGCATAAAAAGTAGTTGGTATGATGGCAACATAAAATTAGTTGGTATGATGTCAAGTTTGGATTGTATGGCAACTGTCCAAATAATTTCCTTTAGCCATTGGTGCCCTCGACTGCACCCACATAAAAATAACTAAACCTAAAATTCACGGAGATGAGTATGTGAACAGAAAAGGCGTGGCTAGCATTAATGTACAAGCAACATGTGATGGTGCTGAGAGATTCACCAGTGTCGATATACGTTGGCCTGGTTCTGTTCATGATTCTCGCATTTGGAGAAACAGTACGGCACACAGATTCATGCGGGGTACCGCGTCCACAGCTGGAGGTCTTACTAGCTTCCCTTCTGTTTCCCTTCTAGTTCCCTTCTGCTCCTTCGTTTTTTGCATACAATTCGAAGGCAATGCTTCAACTCGTAGCACGAGTTAAAGCATTTACTTTTACCTTCTACTTCAAGCATCAGCTTCGAGTTTATGCATACTAGCCAATGGCCAGCTCTAAACGAGTGATCGGAACACATTGAGTCCTTCTACGAGTACAACCGATCACGTGAGTCCTTCTACGAGGACAACCAATCACGTGAGTCCTTCTACGAGGACAACCAATAACGTGCATAACACCCATGTTAACAATGATCATCCTCGTGTTTAGCTCGGAACAATACCACTTTTTCACTCCCACCAGCATCCACGATAAACCTGTACTTTCCCACTATGATCTTCCTGTTGTGCGGTAATTAAGCAGGAGGGGAAGAGGGTTAGGGTACCTGCCATTGTTTCGGTTCCCCTTTTCCCGACTTGTCTGGGGTGAGTTGTCTTCACTTAATTTCGGGAGGAAGAACCAGTCTTCCTTTGGAGTTCTCCACCTGAAACCGCAGTTTTCGGTGTAAACAACAGTCTCTCCCCTGACCTCCCCACCCGCTCTCTAAACCACTCGTGAACGAACAATGCCTTCCCGGTAAAATTATGACTGCGGGCACTAGCTTCCCTTGATAATATTCAGGTCTTCGAAGATGTTGGAGGAGGGTGCTCACATTGTTAGAAGAATCGATAGGCAAATTGGGGTATCCTTGATTAGTGGTGATGAATACCTGGATACCGCCCTTTGTCCATGATTTGTCTAACAACAATTGTCATGAGTTAGTTAGTTCAACCCATAAATATTCAATCACTTAAGCAGTCATAATTTTTAGTCTTGATTACACCAAAAGAAATATAGAAGTGCCAAAGTAGCTTTGTAGATAGTATAGGTTTATCGATAAGCAGCATAAACAGTAGAATGAAGAATTGCAAGTTTGTGATCACTTCAGAGAACAACTGATTTCTTACCATAAGTCCTTCTGGAAAGCCCAGGAAAATGATAAAATGTATCTACCAATTTTTAGGAGATTTTGATAACATTTTCAGGGGTTATGTAGACACGAGATGGTCCAATGTTTTAGTCTTTATTCGTAAGAAGTAGCTAAATTAAATGTTCACTTTGGGAACATGATAAAGTTCTGTTCTGCTTTGAAACTAGCAAACAAAGAAAAAATTGTCTTCCCTCTTTTTTATAAAAACAAGTCTCATTATTACTTCAGTTGTTTCTCCGAACTTATCTTAACGATTTTTTGCGGGGTGATTTTTCGGGTATAGATAACCATATTGAGAATCAGCACATTTTTACCTACACCTGGTTCATTGAGCTTCTTCGCAAATTAATATAATTCTGAACAGTGCAATGTAGATTGAAGGAGAAATAATGTATAGGTACATTATTATCTTAATATCACTATATTGTGGTGTAAGTAGAATAAATAACACCTACAAAATTCATAGAATTGTTGTTGTGAGCTCAACATTCTACCAGCGGCAGGTCAACTAAACAACTTATCAGTTGTATCCCCAGTTATAAAAAGACCCTCCTTCATCTTCATTCTTGCGTCAGCTCTTGGGGATCCTCCCTCTATACACAACCTTTCGAAGAAGAGGCCCAACGCCCTGTGAACAATCAACCGAGAATGCGAACAAATTGTTTCATCAGGCCTCCATTGTTCTCCAGTTGGATACCGTCCCTCCGTAACGCAAAATGGGGAGGGGGGTCCCTAAACGAATTTGGTCCATAAGACGTCGCTCATCACTGGAATTTCGATTCGATTCTCCAACCCCGAAACCCTCCATTCCGTTTTGTGCGAGTATAATGAAGAAAAGGAGAAAATATTTCACGCTCAATTATTGGAAGTTTCGCTCGGAAGAATCGTCTTCAAAAGGAAGCATCTTATCTGCTCGGTACGGAAGGAATCACAAAGCATTTCCACGTGAAGAAAAGATTTCGTTTTCAGAGCACAACTTTAATACGGAACACGAGCTTTGCTAATGACGAGTCCTCTGACAAAAGCGTTTTTTGGTACATTTAGCAAAATGATCACTCTAACAACTGGGATGTTCTAGTTAGTTAGGTACTTTGAGGTATGTACTTACCAACTGATTATATCATGTTGTCTTTCTGCTCCCAAATAGTAAAGTTTTATATTCTGGGATTAAGAAATATATGTTTTTACATCCTAATCATCACTTTGAGATACTATTTCATTGAGAGATACTCATCAGATATTTCATTTGAGATACTATTCATTCATAATACTATTTCATTGCTCGTATATTTATAATGAAGTCGACCAGCCTGGGAATTAATTGATAATATTTGACGATTTTTATAACTTGGATGTAGATACACCTTCTCCAAATTTATAAGACCATTGCAATTCAATGTACCCAATAGGAACCTATTCAGAAACTTCATTTAACGCACTACCCGAAAAAGTTTCGGGATGTTTTCAGGCATATACCCAGTTTTATTAATTCTCTTTTGATTCATTACCACTATTGATCAAGAAGGATTCCAATAACCAGGATTCTCAATATTTCTCAATTTTCTAGAGGAATGGACATGGGTTGGAATTTGCTATATTTTTCACCTCAGAATTGGGACCTACCTACAATTTTAAAGAATAAAAAAGGACGTCCATTTCTCAAGAATGAAAATGCGCGAATATTGAAACAAGGTCATCAGAGGAACACCACAATTAAATTTATTGTATAACCGAACCACTCTGGTCCGAAGGTCTATATTATCATCCCCAACGCCGTGCACAAGACCGTATTATTTGTCTAGAAGGTATCTGCCCACCTGTACTTAAGTAATCGGCAAACGAGGCCCTTGTGTAAGTTGAATAATCGTTGCCACCGAACATAATAATGAGGAACTTCAAAAGGACCCCCCCAAAGGAAAATGGGGGCAAAACATTCGGCCGGCAGTAATAGGATCGCTGGTAACAGAGGAGAACAAAAGGCCAGGAGTGATAAGAGGGGTGGAATGAAGGGTTAAGGCTGGAAGGTGTACAACTATATTGAGGTTACCGCCTCCACCAGATATTACTGTTCCGTTGACCAGATCCCCCAGGCTCGGTCAAGATCTCACCGAAGTTCGACCTTCCCACCAAATGATATCAAAACCGACATCTACCTGGTGTTACCCAGGGGAGGATTCTGAGACCTTTTGTGTTCCGCTAAACCTCCCTTCGGATAAATTCCGTTCAAAACCGAGGCGGGGAGCCTGGCCAGAAAGCGGGGGTTGCCCAACTTGTTAAAAGTTTTCCTCGGCAGCCGACCCCTCTATTATTGCTTCCCTCTTCATACGGGCGAGGTCTCTCCTCTATCATTACCCAATTGTGGTTCCACCTGCGTCTGGACTCAAAAGCTGCTAACATTCGTCTCGAGTTACCCGCTCCACCCCATACCCATCCCGTAAAACAGAAATAACTTGACAATGAGCTACTTTCGTGGACGATCGTTCCCAAATTCAAAATTCGAACAACTGTACCGAGCATAAATTTTGGTTCATTATATTTTCAATATCGAACCATTGTAGCCCCACTCAAATGCACGTTGACCATAATATATGGTATATAATGGCTTATTTATGTCCTCACAAAACTGCCTGCTGAAGATTCAATACTGTTGACAAAGAATTACAAAGCTCTGATGATTTCCTAGGGCTCAGAATCGATACTAAGAATCTTTATCGTACACGACATACACACATTACTAATACAAGCAAGAAGGTACCCACCTACGGTGGAGTTCCTTGGATCAACTAGCCAGTCCTCAAGATTTTTTAGACTAAAAATATTAGTACCATTTTGAAACTCAAAAAGGAAGAGTTACAACATGAGGGGGTCCGGGCCAGTTAATTACCATGCATTTTACTGCGATACCATCGTAAATTCGAAAAGGCCTCTCATTTTTACGTTAGATGGTAGTTATTGATTCACTATCGTGTTACTGACTGGTTTCTGGCAAGTAATCAGAACATAATCGCGACTTACTTTCAGTTACTGCACTACCTATGAAAATCGGGGAAAAGGGGCGGGATTCACAGCCGTCTTTCTGGCAGTGCATTGAAAAGCAATGGACCATAAGTTTGGATTAGGTACGTCCTACCTACATACGTCCAAGTTTAAAAAATTGTTAAAAATTACTTATTAGTTTTGGCGAGTGTCTTTAACGTTGTGTCGGTCGCCTTTCCCTGCCTGGATGACTTTGCTGTACCCCTTACAATAAACCTTTTATTTCTCAAAATGATTAGTGGACTTACATGGCTATATGGCTTTCCCTTACGTTAAGTGAAGACCGTAGGATTAATCATGGGTCATAATTCGAAGCTTTCTCCTAATTTATATCCATCATCGCTCAATATTGATCGCTTTAGCATCACAATATTTTCTCCACCATCATTCTGGATGCTGAATATATAAATTTTCCGAGCTCTCCTTAGAGTATTAATTTCTTCATCGTAGGAATCTGTCCATCCAACATGACCGACTTTTTCACGTAACAAGTTTTCATACCCCGTCCGAGCGAATTTATTTCGCAGCAGATGTTTACTCTGAAGAAACTACACCAAGAGGGACCCTCGATCTGTTGTAATGCGAGGGTCCGAGCTAACACCGATTAGTCACTGTAAGTGCTTCTTGTAGACTAAGTGTGTTCATGTGTTACCAACGTCCAGAGGGCGTTGTTTAATCCCTAAAAACTCCCTAAAAGCCTTTCTACCCCTTTCTCTTTGACCCCTCGCTCACTTAGTGGCGGGGAAATTCGCCACGTGAAAAAAACTCGGGAGTTTTTTTTTTGCGCCTGGGAGGGCCGATGGGAACCGTAAAACGGACGAAATTAATGGTATAGTTATTTTTAGGTGTGGGTTGGCCTCTGGGGTGGGATAGTGATTATGAGGTCCGTACAGAATATAAATTTTGTGATATAGAATCATCTATCTTCTTTTCTTATTGATGTACTTTGAAACAGAACTAGGCGCACGTTGTAGCACATTAATTCATTAGGTACATTCAACTATTGAATGAATGCAACTTGAACGAATGGAACTTAGTTCTCTAGTAGGTAGCCGTAGGATTGAAATCTCACCTCATGTTAATTTATCGTACCTACTTAACCGAAAAAAGAGTCACGGTTTACAATAGTTAAACCCGATCAATAAAATAAGAACGATAGAAGAAGGAAAAAGTAAATTTCATGGATGGAGTGGAAACAAAGAGGTAGATGTAAGATACATGAATGGAGAACTTGACCTATTTGTTCTAATTTTTTCCTGAATAGAAATCACCTGAAAGAGAAAAACGCTACAAATCATTACACATTGGTTTATTATTTTCTATATTGGTCGCCCATCAGTAAAGATCCTATTAATACGCATGTGCGGTTGAGGGTGAAGAGAAATAAATCTGGCCTCTTCAGTAGTTCAGTCCGACACGTTTCACTTCATTGCGTAAATTTAACTCAGCCCCTCCCTGATGTCTTGTGACTTTCTTTTTAAAATTTTCCCGGTTTTTAAACAAAAAACGACCAATTATGAACCACATCCTATTATCACCCTCAACATCACTTACATATAGTATCATAGCACCACACAGCAATAATGATCCTATTAATTTGTATATAGTAAGTAGGTACCTAAAGTAATTATTACAATGAGTACCAGTTATTGAGAAACTAAGGGAGCTTATAAAATTAAACAAGAAACTCAACTATAGGTGAAATCTGAGAAAAGTTGAATTTTTGATCAGCTGATCAAAATTGACTTACTTGGAGGATTTGCGATTCACACTCGTGTTAGTCTTTTTTTCATTGAACCCTTGTTGTCCTTGCAGGGAGCGAATGGTTGGTCCTAAAATTTTCCGGGAGGTCTCATTCGTCGCTAAAAATTGTGATCTATTTGAAATCGATAGAAAAAAATATGCCTTCCTATTTGAAGTTTTCGAGCTAGGGCGTTTTGAAAATTGCATCCTTTATTTTCTCCCCCTTAGAGAAAACTGATAGTAACGCCAAGCTTCGGGGCACAACTAGACGGGGGTATCCGACGGTTGAAAGTTACCGAAAATCTTACCCCCCCCCCCACCCTTTTAAGGAACCTCAATGACGTCACGCGCTCCCTTTCAATCAATTTTCTTGGCAAACCAGAAGTGATTCCAAGCTGAAAATTGGCACCTGGGGGTTCAGAAGGGCGATGAATCAGATTTTGAGGTTCAAAATTCCTACCCATGCAAGTTTCCCATTGCCGCCAGACCTAAACTGATCTCAAAAGCATGGAAGTAGGAACGTCTTCCTCTCATCAGTCTCCCGTGAGCATCCGAAGGCGAAGCATCTCAGCTAAAATACCTCCAAACCATACATCGCTCAACCTTTCCTAAGGTGGCCAGTATGAACAACGGTTCCTAAAAACCTACCTTGTATGTACTCTTTTGTTGGGTAGACAAAGCCTCTGGAAACCTACTTTTTATCGTTAAAATATACAGTAGTCACAGTGGGGCAGCAGAACACTCACTACTCTTTTTCCAACCTCGGACTCAGGAGATTAGGTGGTACAACACAATGAATTATAGAAGTTTGCCCTGTTTCGTTCGAAATGGTCAGTGATTCACTGACCTCCCCGGGGATCCTGTATAAAACCAACGCTGAATCTTTGGGGAGCGATTCAGCTGTCTAGTAGTTTAATTAAATTTTCCAGTGTCGACTTAAATAGTACTAATTATCCATGAAGTTGCATACACTAGTGGCAAATAATATATAATTATGCCTATAAATTAGAAGAAAGCCAAATAAACCCAACAAATTGGATTCGAGTACCACCATGAAGTAGGTACCACTAAAAAATCGCACAATGGTTTTTGGTAAAATAATATACTTAACTTAAAAGTATCGTATTTGGTGCCATTAGTTTTAGAACTGAGGAAATTACAGTTTTTTAAATTCATTTTCGGGTCGGTTATTGGGGTTATTGGGAATTGAATATTTACCTGTTTGTAGTGAAATTTTCCCTTACTGATCCAAGCACTAATACAGAAGACTCGTTCATCACACTTTCTTCAACACTACAAACCTTAGCAATAACTAAAGGTGTCCGATTATCAAGTTAATACTGAAAGAAACACCTGTTGATAAGAATAATTTTCTTTCAAAACAAATAAAAGGATAAACAAGGGAAAGAGGAAAACTTTTACATTAGGAGTTTCCGAGGCACCTTTTCCATCTTCTGCTCTTTTGACCAGAGAACTTTTCGTAAAGCTAAGGAAAAAGGTTGAAGAGGTAGAGAGCAAAAGAAGGCAATTACCTCTAAGGGAAGAGTGTCATGCAAAAACTTCACCGCCGTCTTCCAACGCAACCAGTTATTTGTTGCGTTTAGCGAGAGCTAAATGGAAGTCCACGGTAACGCCCTGCTTTGTTCCTTTTTTTACCTTTAGTATTTTTTCATCTGCCCTAATTAAACGGCCCCTTTTTGCCAAAAAAGGCAACATTACATTTTTTTGTTAGCCCCCTCAATGGGAGGAGAGGAGTTTTTTGACCAATAGGGGTCAAATTAGAGGAGTTTTCACCGAATATTGAGCCCAGATGGTGGGCGGAATGTGGACTGTTCGGGAATGCCTTGAAGATAATAATGCATCCTTCAAGATTTTGCAAGATTTTTTTGTAATGACACCAAAACACGCACATCTCTAATCTCCATTATTGTAATTTGACACCTGGAGGATAGTATTCATTCAATTTCTTGGTTCAATCGATCGTTAACATGACCAAATTGGAGGATTCTGATTCAGGTTCCAATCACATACCTACAAGGTAATTAGGTAATTTCAGGGGTTTTAGAACGGATTTGAAACATCTGAAATCTAAATAAAAACACTGCAAATTATTACACAACGGTTTATAATTTTTTGTGTAGATCGCCATCTACAAAGATCATTTTGACATAAAATACCTACCTACCTTAAATATATAGCGAGGTTCACAATAATTTCTTCGGGACAATGAGTAGGTACCTACTTCTAATTATTATTATCCGAAAGTTGTGTCATTCATTCATAACGAAATTCAGTGATTAAAGAAGCAAACTGATCTTTGAACGGATATTTGGCCTACTCGGGAAGATTTGAGATTCACACTCGTGTTTCTGCTCTTTTTTCCGTTCACCCTTTAAGTACTTACAGGGAGCGAACGGTTGGTCCTAAAGTGCTACGCGTGGTCTCATTCGACGCGAAAAATTGTGTCCTATTCTTAATCAATGGAAAAAGTGTACCTTCCTATTTGATGTTTCCGAGCTAGGGCGTTTTTGAAAATTTCATCCCCTATTTTCTACCCTTTAGAGAGGACTGACAGTAACGCCAAGCTGCGGGGCACAACTAGACCTCAAATGGGGCCGGTATACCAAATTTCATTAATTTTGATTTTTTTTTTTTTTTTTTAATTCGATTTTTGGATTGTATCTTGAAACGTAAAACATCGAATTTTTAGAGGGAGTTATAACATTTTTTAAAATAATAAATCAAAAGGAACTGGAGTCAATGAAAACATTGTATATTTTCCCCAAAATTTACTAAATTAGTTCGATTTCTACGGTTAGGTCATAATCATTAACAAACAAGAACTTCTACTTCAAGAGTTCTTGTTTGTTACTGATGATGACCTAACCGTAGACGTCGATCTCACCTTGTATTCGTGTGGAAATAGACAAAGTTTTCATTGACTCCAGTTTCTTTCTATTGCAATGGGTTTCCACAACTTCTTCGAGAGTGATTTAGTTCGTACCCGAAACCTGTTACAGGTCCTCTCACAGCGTATCAACCTGACGTGAGTGGTATCCAGAGAGCGTCTTCCAGCGGGAAACATGCGATTGTCGAATCGATCCTCCCTTGAGAGCCTCCGAAACACTTGTTAATGTTCACACAGGGGTATTAGGTACAGTGCAGTAGGGGCGTTAGGAGCTCTCTCTCTCTTACAACATAGTTTGCCACTTTTGCCTTCGCCTTTATAACACTCGGAAAAGGAGGGACCATTTGACGGTCCGTTGGCCTCTCCGTGGGGTCCCAAGCAACAACGACAAGATGTATGCATTAGGAAGAGGGAGCTTAGCCGATTTTCGCGTTCTTAGTCAAATCTCCCTACTCTCAAAGGGGCACGTGTTCAACTTATGGGGATTAGACAACTTGTATCATTCTTGCTCCATGTGAATGAATAAACGAATCTTTTTTGTCGACGAAATTCAAATTAATACAATACGGTCTTGATTGTATTGATGACATGAGATTATAACCCTGAAGGTATTATATTACTCAAGTCAGGTGAGGGAAATATTTGTTGGAGAAGAGCTGAGAGCAACGAGGTACATATTCCAGTGATATTTTTAAAGTAGGTATATCCCTTGGGGTTAGCGAAAATCGTTCGTCGAGAAAACATACAATTGAAGAAGCAAATAGAAACTTGCAATTAGAAAGAGGGTAGGTAGGCTAGTGATGTAGAGGTATTCCACTGCCTGTTCTGATTGGAAGAATATCCTCACCTACCAACTGAAGCTGATTGTGGAGAGAAGTAGATTGCTTGATTCACTCTGGCATAAGTTACATGAGAGTATAGATAAGATTAAAGTTATTACATGAGTTTCACCCAATTAGTAATGTAAGACTAAAAGAATTGACCTGGATAACCTAGATCACTGCGGATGTCTATATCTCAGCACTTCTACGCATGAACATGCTACACAGGTTTTGTAGTCATGACGTAGAGGACCTTTTTCAGCATCCGATATCTTTATTTCACATTTCTTTCCTTATATCACACATAATTATCACTTCTCTTACACTATAAGTTTTCCACAGTTACTTGAACTAAAATATAGCAATTTTTAGATCCCATTTTTAGACCCCTCCGGAATACCCCATTCGGATGTTTTGTACGTCAGGTAGGTAGGTATCGTTCGAACATAGAACCGACAGAGTTTCACTAACATTCATACTTGAATATACCTTCCTGCAATTGGTTCGTAGCACCGTATGCCCTTTGTGGCTGTTTCCCCTCTAGGAAAAAATTTCTCCGGGGGCACCGTGACACCGCAAATCTCGGCCTAATCCCATTTGGACGGATTTCAAATTTTCCTCGCTAAAGGAGGCCAATCTGGGCCAAAACCGTTACACGAGTCCAATGATAGCGGCTGGGGCTGCTTTACGCCTTCACGTAGAGTTAGGGGTTGGCGTCCTCGGTACAGGAGGTTCTTTATCGGAGCAATCTCTTCTCTTATGAGAATAGACAGACGTGAGACATACGACCCTCAAAAAAATCGGAACAAGGATCCTGGACGGCAATAATGTATGTAAATACTTATATTAAACGGTATCATCCACATTTATTGAGCAAGAGAGACTTCCTCCTTTTTCGAAGTCTATCAAGAAATGGACTAATAGCGTGGCGGCACAAAAGTACCTGCTATTTACCCGATACATTGTGATAATTCATTGAGGTCAAGTGAAATTGAGAGCGTTTTGTGTATGGAACAATATCATTTTTTTTTTTGATACCTAGCCCCGAAAAGTAAAATTTGGTGGAGATCTGAATTATGGAAAACATGTTAAGGATTGATATATAAGCAACAATACGTTTAATCTAAGCCTCACAATCAAACGCTGAGGATTACTGGTCTTGATTGGTTGGTATACTTAGTTAATGATAATGATAACTTCATCATCGTAATACTGAATAATTGAGGAATTTGCCTTGTGGAATGATGGCACAGATGAGGTGCAGTTCTCACTCTCAGTGGATCATTCTGGAGGATGAAAGTTTGCAGCTTATCATCCATACCCATCTGCACAGATTTTATCAGATTATATGAACTAAAAATTGAGTAATATTGCTGGTGATGTCCGTTTGATTGTCCTCTGCCCAGAAAAGGATGGGTAGGTGTCGAGAAGCCCGAGACCAGCCATGTTGGGTGGACGAACCGGCAGGTACATTCACGTACTCTATAGGAGGTATCCACTGAACAAAACTTGTCGTTTTCAACCAATTCAGATCATTATTTCAGTTTGTTCATTCGTTCAATATCTTTACCTTGATAAGATAACGTGATTGGAATTTGTTTTTCTGAATGCTATTTTGACCTACTTCCAAGGACTGCTTTGCAATAAACGTGTAAGTATTATCAACCCGAAGATAGATCGTCACCATACTTCTTCGAGCCTTTGTAGTACTTTTTTCTCTCAGAGAAGAACGTTGAAGAGAGGCAAAAAGGAAATAGTTCGTCCCTCCAACTTGCATATAGAAAACTGTCACACTTGGAAATATCACTTCCCTCATTCAACTTCTAAACTGCCTCCCACATCCGTCAAAAGAGAGTGTTCTGTATATAGAGGCTTATATAAAACTGTTTTTGGCATAAAAGCGAGAGAGGGCCAGGGACGAAATAGTACTTCCTGTGAGGAAACCCGCCCGTTCGCAGCGTGGAATACAAACAAGCTGTTTATCAAGTGTCCTAGGATCTTCTCCCTGAAAATCGGTTGGGGTTATTTATACGGTCGTTTCATTTGGTTCTAAGGGGTCCGAGGGCGTATAACATTGTAGTATGTTGCAGGAAGAACGGTAAAAGCGAGCCTTGCACCAACAGTTGAGCATTAATTAAAAACACATAGTGTTCAAAATATACAATTTCATGTGGAAGTACGCAGACCAATCGTGCAAAGGCAGCTAACGTAAGCCTGAGAACATGAAAGGTTGAGAAGTTATACTAACTACGTGTCAAGGAAGGGAATCCACAAGCCCATGGATTAAAGTGGCGATTAGATAGTCAACTGACGAGGAGTGTTTGGGACACTAGGATCGTTGGGCCAAAATCGGTCAATTGCCGGCCACAGGTCGCCTGTGAAGAATCAGCTTCATGATCTCAACAAAAATAATAAAGTGGGGTGGAGTCTTTAAAGCGTTTTATTCCTCATATCCTCAGCCTACGTCAGAAAATATTCATAAGAATAGGAATTTTATTTAAACTAGATGAAGTTTACACTCTAATAACTTAGGAACGGTAAGGTACTTCACATAGGTAGTTAAATGAACATTAATACGTATATTATATTTTTCCTCACCTAAACGGTAGGTAATTGGGGCTATTCCCACGTATCAATGTAAAAGTTGTAATTATTATCCAGACCATGCTGTCCCTTAGGAACATCATGCTGTCCCATGCTGTCCAGGTAGGAACATCATGGACTCTCTCTCTAAACTGCAATAATTTTTGGCCGTTGTTACATTGAATTTTGTTATTAATACTTGTTAAATTAGTTGTAGAAAGTTAATGTTTCTGATTATATATGTAAATTGTCCAATAAAACTACTACATTTCTTATTTACCTTGTATTTTCCATGTTGCCTGTTCTTATTACATATTTCTTTGCCTTCATGACCTGCATGTTACTCTTCATTATGCTATTCTTGGTAGTATTCACTTCCCGATCTGAGGTAGAGATGGAAATGTTTGTATTAGTGTAGGCCACCTATTTTGCTTCCGAGTCTACCAAGGTAGCGGAAGCAT
>JAEMON010000004.1:28484807-28501529 GCA_030264115.1 Lygus lineolaris
TAATGCCTCGTGTCAATAGGATTAAGCTTAGCCTTAGTATTAGTAAGTAGGTTTTTTATTTTGTTATTGTACTTCCATGCTACTCGGAATTTTCGTCCATGGGTTCCATAAATACCTTCCAAGGACTTCTGTATGCTAAGGTGGTCATTGTAAGATACATAATTTGTGTTTTTTTTCTTATTGTTATTTCTATTCTCTGATTGTTCCAGTTGTAGATCTAAATGTGAATCGTACTTGTAATCTTTTTGAGTGCCTTGTTGCATTGAAATAATCATCAGTTTGTTTAGTTTTAAACATAATCGTTTCATCCTGTTGGTAGTTAAAATTCAATTATGTTGCTCATTGACTTTTTTCAGAACTTTGAAGAAGGCTTCGTCAAATTTAAATAGATCTGGATTATACTTAATATTTTGTGAGTTTGTTCCTACCGATATAAATAAGGGACAGTATGATCTGGATAATAATAACATCTTCTACATCGATACATGGGAATATCCCAGATAACCCACCATTTAGGTAAGGAAAACTATAATGTTAATGCTAGAACTATAATGTCAATGAAAAAGTTTTACTCACCTTACCGTTCCTAAGTTATTAGACTATAAACTTTATCTAGGTAGTTTAAATAAAATTCGTATTTTCATGAATATTTTCTGACGTAAGCGGAGGAAGACGACGTAGTTTAGTCGTAACATTTACCTACCGCAATAGAACGCTTTAAAGACTCCACCCCACTTTATTCCATAACAAAAATATTGATCTATAAGATTTTTACGTAGAATGAGCAGCATCTTTTGCGTTTATTGAAAATCATAGTGCCTGTCTCATAGCACTTTGGACGATTCAACTAGGCATCCTTAGTGGCCCAGCAGTTTTCCAGCTATGTACCTAGTTGTCTAAAAAATTAGATCTTCAGATCTTCTCCTGTCATGCGCAGCATACTCATAATACAGCACTTTATATCACAGCAATAGGAAAATACAGTAAGTGCCCCAAGGGCACAGGGAGAATCAGAACCCTCCTTCACTAGGGTGCGAAGGGGATGATTTCATCCAGATTTCTGTGTTCATTTCGTTCGAATTGTGATAGGAGAAAAAAACGTCCTCGTCACACTGCTAGTGAGAGCAAAAAAAAAAGGTTGTTAAATTTGCCGTGAAGCTCAATCAGTCCATTTAGTCCGGAGGGGAGTATTTTATTCGCTCCGCCGACCGTACTGGTGGCTTCCATCGGAAATCTTTTGATTGAGGTCTGCGAGTGTGAAACGTTCATTTGGAAGCTCCTACGTGCGCCCGCTTCCTCCACTGCCTTCAACCAACCAACCACCACCACCTCTGGCCAAATAATGAAAGGAGGACAAGCCATCGTGATTGCCTTTTCGGATGCTTCGCCAAGCTCATTCTAACCTCGAGGTTCGAAACGTGCTCGACATTAATGGGCAGTTAGTGGGCGTGGTTTTTGGGTGGAAAAGACTTCTCGTCTTATCACTTCCCTATCATCCCTCGGTCTGGCTAATTGTATGGTTATCGTTTCTTGAAAAAGAATTTCAAGTTATGGATAGCTCTAATTATTAAGTAATGGTTACCAGTGATAACCATCTACGAGTGTCAGTTTCTACGAGCCGAATCGGTTTCTGATTCTGACCAATGTCGCGCGTGTTTCATCTTACCCTCCTTATTCCAATTGGGTTCCCATTTCATTCTAATTCTTTTCAATCTGGCATCTTAATGGTAACGATCCGCCTATTCGTTGTAAGTGATCCCATTAACTCTACTCTAGGATTACGAGAGGATATTTAGAGGGAGGAGTAATGACTGAGCGTTTAACTTCAAAGAACTCAATCGTTTTTTTTTAAGGAGCCTCTTAGTAACTCAATATTTCAGCTGATCATCAGGTAAGTAATTCGCTTTGTTTTTCTTGATGTACCAACTTAAAAGGTTTTACTACCGCAAATTGTTATTTTCATTTTCCCATTACATCAAGAGGAATTTCCTATATTATATTTATATATTATTATATTATATACTATATTATTATATTTACATCAACATGAAAACTGGTCATTACTCTCAAATCGGACTGAATACCACTATTACTATGCAAACAGAATTTATGCTCATATTTTGCCATCTAATTTAACTGACAGTGGTTTTAGGAAAATAGCCTCTGATTGGTCCATAATCTATTAATGTGATTCCCTTTGATTATTGTCTCTATTCAGTCTTTAGTAAGAGCGTATAGTTCATGAAAAGAAGGAAAATTGGTGTCAGTCATGTTGGTTAGTTTTCTTTTATTGAATCATTAGGGTGAATTATTTTGTATCATTAGGGGCAATCGAACGGCCACTACGTACCTTGAAACCTCTCTAAATTTGGTTACAAATGACGCAAGTAGGTGACCTTGTCAATTTTCATTCTGAAACTGTCTTTGCACTCGTAAATTTGTACGAGTACATCTGCGTTTGTTCATCAAATTGTACATTTATAAATTTGTTTTGTACTTTCAGTTTCCGATTCTTAGGTGTGTATATAACTACTACATACTAAAAAAATTTATTTTGATCGTTGTTACGAGCCTAGAACCACACACACCTCTGTATTGTCCCGTCGGGCCGTCGGCGATCCCCTCTCCACTCAAGGTGAGGCAATGAGTAGCTTATATCGAAATCATCAGAACAAATCCCAATGGAAATCCTTTACTTTACTTTCCTTTCCTTTCCTTCACTTTACCTTAATCGTTTACTTTACTTTACTTAACGTGCCTAGAACCACCACTCAGTTAGCGGCTAGTGCAAATCTTTCTACCATCACCTACCTAATTGGAGGTGACAGAATGGAAGAAGGAGACAGTGACAATAGTTCTTCCATGGTGACAGTGACAATAGTTGACCAAAACATCACCAACTACCTTCTATTTGGCAGGAATCTTGAAAACCCAAGGCCGCACCATGAATACGGTAGTTTATGTATTGCACACAATCTTACTGAGAGCTTAACACTGTTTGGATTTGTGTGCACATTTGTGGTCGTAGATATCTCCTATTCATCCTATTCGTGAGGTCATTTATTTTATCGCTTTCTAGGTACATACAATGTATGGTAGGTAAATATATTATTCAAACATCATGATCTACTCCTCAGCTCCTCCGTATTGTAGGAGTTATAACTTATAAATTTGACTAATTTTAAATTTATTAGTCTGGGTTGCGTGAAGCTAAGATTTATGCATTTTCACTGAAATGATTTTGAACCAGAGTAGGTGTCGTGTTCTTCTCACTTTATGTTTCATAGAATTATGTGTAGCTCCATGTTGATTTTTGCTCTTCTACTTTTGATGGGCAGACGTTTATCCCTGAAGTGAAGAAAATATATTTGTGAAAAGCATGGAGGTAAAGGAGAGTTTGGTCCTAATCACTGGCAAAAAGAGAGTATCGTGCTCTCGAACATTTGGACTTATTCTTGATATAACTAATTGCAGAATGTGTGGAGATCGAGCCACGAATTCGTAATCAGTTCATGAGATTGGGAATGGGTCACAATAAAATAACAATGCACAATAGGTACGATTACATTTGTTGGATCTCACTAAATTCCTGACACCTAAATTTTCGTGACACAAAACATGCGATAATAACCAAAAGCCACTATCAACCATACCTACTTCTATAATTCTGGTGTCATTAATAATAATCTGTCTTGATTGAATGAGCCACACTGAAACTTCTGTTACAGAAAATCTAATAGAATAGAATTTTTATACAAAAGATACAATGGAGCTCTGCAGCTCATCTTCTTCCATCTGGTAGGTGCTCAACCATAATCTTACTGAAAAAACCGTGATTTTGAATGAATTACTTCAATTCAATTGTTCTCAATCCTCATCACCTGGACTCCTGGATAGCGGTCCCCACATCTGTTCCAGGAACCCCCCAAAATGAAAGAGCATTTGAGTGAAAGAGGAATTATCCCTTCAAAAAGGCTTCTGTTACCGCCCAGATCGCTTTCTGAAGATATAATAACGACCGTCCCCAAGTAATGGGCGGATGGCGTGAGCATCTTCAATACCCCAATTTATTAATAACAACTTTTTTTCTCGTTCTGTGTTCATCGTATCGCATGAAGACTGGGTGCCCCAGGTGTAATGGCTGCATTACCTATTATCTACCCTTGGTAAACACTTCGGTTTCCATGATAGTAGTTGAAGGGGGAGGAATAATATACACGATTTTCGTTAGCATTGGGAGGTAAATTGAGCTCTGGTGATGACCGGATGAATTACGGTGATACAACATGACACGCTATTCTTCCTTCATGCTGCCCACAACTCTTTCTATTTCTACATGGAACCACAGATGTGTTCTGATGAGGTTGTTGAATGCTGCTGTCTTGAAATATTGTACTAAGTAGAGAGGTACCTACCTAACAATCGAACCGAAGCATTGTTTTCTAGAATATTTTCATTATACACATACACATACTTACATATTTTACATGGTATAATACAAATATATAACTATTTGCTTTAGCTTACGATTAATCATTTGTCACTTCTTCCAGTTGTTCTCGCGTAAATAACAATGTTGACAACATATAATAAGAGAATGTCAAAATAACAGCAATGACAAGTTGCTAGTTTGATTCAGGTGTTTTACTGAAATTGCTTAATCACTGACCTTGAACTTTGACATTCATTTTAAAATCAGTTGAACGCAATGACAAGTTGCTAGTTTGATTCAGGTGATTTACTAAAACTGCTTAATCACTGACCTTGAACTTTGTCATTCATTTTAAATTCAGTTGAACGCACCAACTAATAGACATGTTTATTTTAAACGCTCCAACCATATTTTATCAATATAATTGGAGTATGGTTTTAGGTGTTTTACATGAAAACACTAAAAAAAAGTATAAAAATCTGGTTTTTGCAGTAGCATTATTTTTTTGTTCGGGCTCACCCGGTTATGCAGGGAGGTCCCAAACCGTACCAAACGAATTTTAGGTCTTATAGGAAATTTAACGCTGATCACCAATATACCATGATATTTCTCCCATACTCCACTGAGTGGACTTCAACAGTAATTTCTACAAAAAATATATTTTGTCGAATTTTTTGAATGCTTTTGTGCACACAAAAAAAATTACCTAAAATCATAGAGTTACCTCTGATCAAAAAATACCTCGAAATAACCACTGTGTAAGAATTGTTGAGCTTGGGAAAAATCGATTGAAATTCACTAATTTAATAAGCTAATGAACACACCAAAAGATCTGCGGTTGGTCTCATTCGACGCAGAATTTAATTAGCTACAACGTTGATTTCCAAGTTTTTTTTTCAAAATTTTTATTGGAGTATGTTATTAGGTGTTTTACGTGAGAACATTCAAACGGGTTTCGCATAAGTATTTCTTTTTGGTTCGGGCCCTCCCGGTTATGGAAAGTCAGTGTTGCCAACTGAGGGACCAAATAATGGTAATGTGATCAGCGTGAAATTTCCTGTAGGGTCTCAACTAATTCTTTTGGTAGGTACGGTTTGGAACCACCCAGTATACGTAGTGGTTCTCGGTATACAGAGGGGAATAATAATAAATTTCGATATTTTTAAATTCTACTCAACGCGGTCAGGTGCGTTCTGCGCATGTAGCCTGAAGGCATAGGCCACTGGCATAAACCTTTTTTCCTAACGAGGAACTCCCTATTTTGTGCCCTCTGAAAAAAAAAAAAAAAACAGTGAAGGGGAGAAGTTGACACATCACGCGAGATTCTAGTTAGGGTTTTTATCAATTACCGCGAAAGGTGCTATCTTATCACCTCATCCCCTCGGGCAAGTGGGGTTGGAAATGAGGGAAGACGATTTGGGGGTTCGTAAAAGGTTAAGTAGAACGTTTCATGTGAAGCCGGCAGCGTTATATAGAATGAATGGCCACTCCTAGATTATAAAATGAATGGCCTCTTCTGGATTATAGAATGGGCAATAATTACTTATAATATCAACGTATTTCGATTTGCGGTACCTTCTCAGATTTTGATTTCTCTTTTTTTTACACTACATAAAATATTCGGAATAAGATAACTGATTATAGAACACGGGTGATTATAGGAAACGAGCAAGCAATGTGCTCTGTATGGGTGCAAATCCTATTACTTTCAGGCTAGTACTCTAATGCTTAAAACTACTCAAAACGCACAAATTAATATCTACCTAAATGATAATTATTCACCTACCGCCTATTGTTATACACGAATTTAACAGAGGATGTGATTGGTACTACTTACTTCACCTCCAAAATCTCACATCAGTGACACCCCCCCCCCCCCCCCCCCCCCCCCCCCAATCTTGGATGAATGTTTTTATTTCATTATAAAATCTACCCTTCACTCCCTCCTCTTACGTTAGTCCAGATCCTATTCTTTATTCATATATTATTCACCCAAACGAAGTTCTCGTTGTGCCACACGGATTTTTCCATATCTCTGGCCACAAAAAGATTCAACCGTGTATTTTATTTCCACCCCTTAAAACGGAATGTCCTCAGATTTTTTTTTCTAAAGAGTTCCTACCATTTTATAATCTCAGCTCGTTTAACCTTTGCCGACTGTTTAGGGTTGACTTACGTTGTTTGTTCTGAAACGTTTAGTGCCGTGGTGTACCTCAGTAACTATTATACCTACCTTCAGTTCTATTGGTTTTCATGGGGTTTATTATTGTCATTTCTTTGTCCATCACGTTGATATTTATCAACGTGTAACGACCTTAATAATATTTCATCAGAGTGCTCCACCGTCTGGTGTTTGTCTTCATCTATTCATAATTTCTGTTCATAAACTAATGCTGAACTTATTGAGTCACCAAAGGGTAGGTACCCCGGTAAGTATTTATTGTAAACGCCAGTTTGTGTTCACGAGGAGAGTTCATCCTACTAAAGAAAGTAGGATAACGATGATTATGACTACATGAAATGATGAAGCTCCACCTGATGATGCCATTATTGATCCTAGGGTATCCTATCCTCAATTTCATTCTTAACCAGCCGAGTCAAAGAACGTACTAAACACCCATTCACTCCCTGTGGGTTCCTCGGGCTAGAGAACGGCGACGATATTTAAATTACGTCATGATGTGATGCAGCTGATAATGACATGAAATGGTTTCCATAATCGATACCTGATGTCATCCTCAATTCATCCCTACCAGCCGAGTTAAAAAACATACTGAACTGTGCTGGGCAAACGCAAATTTTTAATAACTTTTGTTTCGTGTTTTAAATGAGGCTCTAACCAATGGATTCCCATGTTAAACCATGCCGTTGGAACCGTCTGAGTCTCTAGAATGCAATAAAACCAACAGGAACCAATTAAACATGCAATTAGAGTGAATAACTACATGTTTTATTGATTCCCGTTGGTCTTATTGCATTCTATAGACGAAACTCAGGCAGTTCCAACGATATGGTTGAACGTGGGAGTAGTTAAAGCCTCATTTACAACGTAAACTGAGAGTAATTAAAAAAGTCCCATTCATGCAGCATGAGTTGATGATGAGCGAATTTTCGAAGAATGATTTTAACCGATTTGGTGGGTGATTCTTATTGGAAATTTTACGCTGATTCCGAATATAGGTACCATAATTATGTGCCTAGGTTTAAGATCGTAATTCACACCAAAAACCTCAAAAACGCGTTTTTAAGCGTTTTTTGACTATAAATTTTCAAAATTTGAACCCTTGGAGTACTCCAAAAATGCTGGCCAACGAACTTTCTTTTGGTATTACTGACATTTTGAATTTGTTTTAGATTTTTAGCTCGGTTCCTCGGTCAGATGTCGTCTGGAATGACACCAACACACACATACGCACTCTAGAACAGTCTGAAACGGATTTTTCGGAAATTTTCAAAAATTTGCGTTATTTAAATTTTGAAGCCATTGCAATAGCTTCATTTTCTTCGAAAATTCTATAAAATTGCGTTAGCCCAACGCACTGATACTGAGCATTCACTAAATCCGCTACCTGCGAGATTCCTTATGAGGGAATCGTAATTGGACCAATTGGTGACTCAGACGAATAAAATGGCCTGAACCCAGATTTGCTTCAGCCAATGCGAGTTCAGCTTTGATCGACTTGGATAGAACACGAATAAAAAGGACAGTAAATTTTGTATTATCCGCAGCTCGTGGATCTCCCGGGATAAGGAGAGGCGTCCAAAGTTCCGGAAATTCGTCCTTGAAGACCTTGAACATTACAGAAAGTGGAATCGTGCCCTTCATGATACGGCCTCGCACAATAGTTATTCCGAATGGTATACCTTCTGAAAAAGCGTATAAAAATGCAGAAAACCTACTCTGAGGCTTCACACAGTTGGGGCGAGGGACGATAGCAACCCCCCAGCGACATGTTCTCGTGATAAATTCAGCCCTTCGCCCCTGAACCGATTTTCATAAATCTCTCTCGAAAGAGCGACGTCGGAGGCCCTTCTTGAACATTCACCCGGTGTTCGACTTCACAATTCGCATTACGATTCCGAGCCGACATCGATCTCTTTTCATTTTCGTTTGTATGTTGTGGGCGAAGAAAATGAAGTTGCAGTTACCTCCGTTCGAGCATACTAGACTCTGAAAGTTGTGACGGATGAGGACTACTGATGTTTAGTAGGTACCTATCCGTACTCAAGTTTATCCTAGGCTTGACTTGATAAATACCTAAAATAATCGCAGAGGGACTGCTACTAGTCAATTTTAGTAAAATTGAGAAAACTATGATTGTACCCTTATATAGGAGGACGGATAATGAATAGACAAGAAGTCAAAATAAGGAGAAAGAAAAGATGAATTCAATTGAATGAGAGTTTAGGTTTAGTTTACAACCTACCTATTACTCTGCTCAAATTAATATAAATGAAACAATTTTTCCTAAACTCTAAAAATCGTCATTATGTTGTTCCATATAATACTTATCAGGTATGTGCGAAAATACAGGTATTTGATCACTCCGTGAATTTCTTAAAGAATATTCAAATGAAGACATTGGTTATTTAAAAAACAAATATTAAAATCGCTAAAGTGCCCTCTATTTGACCTTGATTTGAGATAGAACTCCTATCAATTTTCACTCCAAGTCGAGTCTTGTGTCGCCCGTTGACCCCTTCCTATTTTTTCTTTGAACAAATTTGCACTTCTTCTACGTAACCGTTTGTGTCATTTCTTTGGGGGGTAATCAATACGAATGTTTTTTGTTAATATGGACTTTAAAGTAGATATCGTATTCCTCCACAGACAATTGAAGGAATATTATCAGCGAAAACATTATCTGGTCGGACGAAGACTATGCAAAGAGTGAAGTTACCTCGACAGAATATCAAGAAGATCCGCTGACGAGGGTTTGATTCCAGATGTGGCAGACGGCAAAAGATCACAGAATTGCTGAAAAGACAGAGTCACGTCCCTTTCCGTTTGAGAAAGAATCGTTTTTCGAAATCCCCATCTGTTATTTCGTTCCAATCAGACGAGATGAAAGAAGAACAAAGTCTAGGGATAACCGGCAGGTACCTAGTTATTCGAAAATCAAGTTTTGATTCGTATAATTACATAGTCGGTCCTCAAGAGAGATTAGATCTTACATAATCTTGTCTTATTAAAACTCTATTGTGAATTCCTATTTGCCAAGTACACGTTTCGAGTACAAACCAATAAGGTACAAGTTTCAGTTCTGCTTTGTTGAAACATTCTCTAGACTCCAGATGAATCCAATCTAATCAAAACATGGATAGCTAAGTAAATTACTTTTATGATTCGTAAAATATCACGATAGAATATTTTTCCTTTCATTTCTCTCTTCTCAACTCTTGAATCTCAAATAGTCTCATTTCCTTCGTAAAAATCACTCCAAAATAAAGAGACGAGAGAAAACGTCTTGAATTCTTTTACGAAAACGAGAGACTTTGACTCTATTATTACGAATGACTTAAAACCTCCAACTTTATAAAAATGCAAATGACCGTTTCCAAGCACCCGTCGTCTTTGACCGGAAAAGAACACTGGAAGCCACCATCCAATCATAAACCGTTGGGATCAATCAACGAATAAATCAACTTAATTACCTTCTCTGGGTGGATTTGGATAAATGACCATCCTTTGGGTTGTTTCCTTGGTAGAAACTCCCATTAGTTTTATCTCAAAAACCCAAGTAAAAAGCTAATGGCTTGCTCTCCTCTCTTAGGACCCCCTGATTGTGTGGGCGCCTGTTTGACAGGGGCTTTACATCTAAATTAGCAACCTTTATTTTGATTGCGTCGATTATTCTTTATTTTTTTAAACAAATGAAAAAACTGAGGCCTTCAAAACTAATTCCTCCCATCAGCAGCCTCGTGCTAATCTTTCGAGTTATTCAAAAAAAGGGGGGATTTCGGGAAGAGGCAAAGCCGTTGTAGGAAGGACATTAGGGGCTACGGTTGACAGAAGACAGGGAACCTGAAAAAGTTGAATGTGACTTAATTAAAGTTGGATGAGAGTGGGGTTGGGCGAAGTCAAACTTCAGACGACAGCCAAACGTGTTCCATCCCCCAGCAAAAATATTGATGTAGGTTCATACCCGGATAACATTCATATCTCTGTGTCAAGTAGCATTTTGGTTATATTCCCCTAGCACAGTCAAAGACTGAAACCTATCATAACTTAAAATGTAGTATTTCCGTTTTAAGGATCGATAGTCTGTCTCTTTGAAGATTCTTTCAAGTATACTAAACGCGACATAAAAATTCTTCCACTAAGGTGCCTAATATTGATATCCTGCTCAGACAATACTTGGCTTTTGTCAGTTCGCAAATGTATTAATGTATAAAGGGACTAAGTTATTTGTTTGGAGTTATGATCAGTTTTATCACCTATTTGTCCCTTGACTACCCCATAGTTGCTACAATAAAAAACGTCTGCCAAGTTGCAATGGCAATATAGCTTCCTCACATTTGTAACGGGGAGGTATAGAATCAGTTAGTGAAAATTTCAGCAAAATTGGTAGAATAGTTCCGGAGTTATGCCTATGAGAATAACTTTGAAGTTTGAGCATGCACAGTAGCCATCATTCATCAAATTGTCCATCCATTAGGAACAGAGGAATCGTAGCTTCAAGAAATTCACGTTTGCGCAAGCGCACACGCTACTAATGGTTCGATGGCAATGTAATTCATAGGGGTTAGTTCCACTAGCGACAAGAATACAATTAATGTTTACGTACCTTACTGGAGAATCCGTCGTAACTAGCAAGTCGAGTACAGGTGGCCACCTGTGGTGGGCAGTAAAGCTTCCCCACTTCTGTAACATGGACGTATATAATCAGTTAGTGGAAATTTCACCGAATTTGGTTGAGTAGGTAGTTCCAGAATTATGGCTATGAAAACAGATTTCAAGTTTGCGCAGTAGCTGTAGCAACGCAGTAGCCAACTAAACTCCAAATTTGAGTGAAATCGGTCCATTAGGAACTGAGACAGTTATTTCAGGAAATTCACGTTTGCGCATGCACATAAGCTACTATTGGTCTGACGGCGATAGAGTTAGTGGGGGGACGTCTAGGGGCTAATCCGTGAAATCCCTGAAAACTTCACCATTGGTGGAGTACCTAGTTGTTTTGGAGTTATGGCTATAACAACACATTTCAAGTTTGCGCATGAGCAGTAGCTATTAATAATCCAAATTCATAGGTAATTGCCATGGAATCAGCACCCAACTATAGTTCGAGCTAATTCGGTCCAATAGGAACTGAGAAATCACGAAATTCATGTTTGCGCATGCGTACACGCTGCTGGTTGTCCAATGGCAATGAAATTGATATGGAACCGTCACGAGGCTAACCCTCACTTGCCCTGAAAATTTCATCAAAATCATACCCACCATAAATTCATATAGTTTTGTCTGGGACAGGGAATTGACCACAGACGGGCAGACAGACAGACACGGAACCGAAATACATAGCTTAAAACGAATATACAAAATACATAGCTGTGTATAACTTCGTGTTCCATAAACTAAGAACCTCTACAATTGAGAAACTTTGTGATAAAATTCATGGTGAATTGGTCTCGCGATCCAGGAGAAGGACTAATGGCCACAATAGGTTTTTTATAGCCGTATTCATAATATATAATTGGGTTAATAATGAAATAATACTACCACTTTCGACCACAAATCATTGTCAACCTAGAAAACTTGGGAGGGCTCCCCGGTAACCTATGAGCGAATTTCGCCATCCTTCAGAACAATGTTGAAGCTTCGCGCTATTCGAATTAACGCTCTCGTCGAAAATTCCCGCGACGCGAGAAGAAGAGTAATCCGCTGTTCGTCCAGAAAACGGGCAGAGAGGTCGGGTGGCAATAATAAAGTTCCAGCCCGGAAAGACAAAGAGGAATTTCTTAATTAAAATAGTTTTACCCTCGGAAGCCATTAAAACTGAGGGGCACCTATCGAATCGGCCTCCGGTCGGTTGACGGTTGATAGGGGAAATTTGGTTAATCGATTCCATTTCATTTGGTTTCCATTCCACAGGAACACTCAAAATGCCTCTGGGCGAACGTTACCTAAATTGATTCTTGAAAAAAATATCTGTTTATCAGAGCCCTTGAACTAGGAATACCTTCAGGGGATTCCTGGGTGTTCATTGTCCTGTCATTCCAGAACGCCAGGAGGAACAAATAGAAAGGATCTATTACTTGTAATGAAGAATACTGAAGACCAAGTAAATCTTTTCGAAGATTTGTGTAGTTTGAACACGAATGAATGACAGTGAGAGATTCCTTGAATATCAGATACCTATGTTTATGATTCTTCATCACTGGACAACAGACACATGTTTGCCAAGTGGGTATGGCTTCCTCGTATTCTGTGACTCGAACAAGAAGTTCACAATCGTGTTGCGGACTTTTAATCTTCCAATAATGGGTACGTATAATCAGGATATCCCTCATACAACAATCGGAACAAATGGAAAACCCTAATGCTAAATGGGCTGCACATTTTTACAACAGAAAATTCTATAAAACCACGACCGGTTAATATGTACTTATTCATCCCACACTCAGGGATTGTCGATTGCACATAAAACCCCTTCTACCTTCATTAGGAAGCATTAGGCACTTTATCATCGAGCTAATTTATTGCTGGAGATACATTATACAGGTAGACCAAGACGTTGAAAGCCTCACTTAGCGTCTTTACACGACTTCGAGGTTCGAAAAAAAGGAAGCTCGGATGCCATTAAAACGTCAACACCAGTAGTTGAGATGTTCTGCTGCTATCTTGCCCATTAAACCTATCTCTTCCCCCTTCTTGTCGCCCTCCCTCGAAGTGCAGATTTATGTCTTTTCAATTTCCACCCATCCTCGTTCTTCAGGTTCCGTCAAGAAGTATTCAAGTGGGAGCAGAACTTCAAAAAACTTCTTCGTGCTACCTTCCACGTCTTCCTTCATATTTGAGTTTTGTAAAGTTATGACCGATTTTTAGGATGATCTCGAACTAGGTATACTAAGAGTATAGTTCAGTAAGGACTGTAAAAAACTGAGTTTTCAAAAACCGAACCTTAAAAAAAACATTGGGTAGGTCCATTAGGAATAGGGCAATTTGAGATTGTGGTTAGTTTCCAATAGTTAATATGGAATGAAAACAAAAATATCAAGAACAAAAATTAACCCCTTCATTTTGTAATGCTTTACTTTGGAAGACATCTACGAAAAATCGAACATGGAATTTTTGAAATCCGTCCGTCTCCCGTATATATACGCGGGATTATGACCAAAATCAATTACTGGTATAGTATGTAGACTCTATTTGGGTTTAACACTGCGCATCGTATAATAATATTACAGTGTTGCCGTGAGTCATCCCTAGGGGATGAAAAAACTACTGCCATGTTGGGTGGGCAAAACATAGCTTTGTCACTTATTGTAACATGGACATAATATAGAATCACCAAATGAAATATGATGACTCAAAATGTATTTTCAATCCTGTAAGTATATCAAAAGAGCTGCGTGATGGAGTTTGATACCTATACACAGCCTACAAAGAAATTTATTATATTTTTTCATGTTCACAGATATAGATGTTACATTTCGGTGCACAGCTTACCAGGGAGCTAAATTTCTGAGTCAGCTCACGTGAGAGCTCAATTTTCGACTCATCTGATCTGAAAGCTCAATTTTCAACACTACTGACCTACATAAGCCCTCACAAATCCCTGTAAATTTCATCAAAATCGGACCATAAGGTTTGGAGTTTCGCCTGGGGCAAGGAATTGACCATAGCCACACATACATCCACCTATCAACACACGTGCAGGCAGATAACAACATTTGTTTTGGCAGCTTTGAAACTCCAAAACATTTGATCTGATTTTGATGAAATTTTCATGGATTGTTCGGTAGATCCCTTCAGCGTTCCTTTTGAATTTCATCGCCGTCGGAGCAATAGTATGTTGTAGGGACAAGGAATTGACCACAGACAGACCGACAGACAGGCATGGGACCAAAATTGGTCAGAAAGTTCTGGAACGTAAAAAGCAACCTTCGGTATTTAGTGAGGGAGTAAATGGTTGAAGTGATCAAAATAACACATAGCTCGGAAACTTTCTATGTAAGCGAGCAACAAAATGGAGGCCACAATGATTGGCTTGTAGAGGCTTACAGTTTTTGGGATAAAGTGAGATAACTCGGAATACTTATGTAATGTTTTCCGATTACTGGCATACATTTTCCTAAATCTGTCTTCCACCACACATTATTGTAGACAAATACTACTAAAATATAGGCCCTACACGAAAAACGCTAAGCTTCTTGTTTAGACTTAATCGTCTTCCACGGCTATTATAAAGCCCAAGAGCACAACCCCTATATACTTGACTCTTGTATCATTCACTGATGTCTTTTTTCCCCAAAGACCAACTTTCCCTTTGTTGCAATGGCACTACGCATCAATTTCGTCTCACCAACGCACTTTTCTTTACGCCTTTCCTCCGCAAATGCACTTTGCGCACTTCACCCCATGACAGTTTGAATGCCGCCACCCAACCAATCCATTTTAACTAAACAAAATAACAGAATGAAACTCCACTTTACCACCACTCTCACTGTATATCCTCTCTTTATCCTTTTCACTTCCACAATGAACGAAACTTTCCCTTAAAAGGGAGTCTTGAAGGTTTTCTTCCTGACTTTTCTTTATCATCGAGTTTATATTAACTGGATTAGGTCCCTCTGACTACTTTTTTGGAAGTGGCGAAAAATGCTGATTTATGAACGTGGAGGTTTTAAATCACTCAATGATTTACGGTTGGGCCTCACGTTTATCTGCAGTCAAGGGGCGTAACAGGGGCGGTCGTCTATGCGCTGCTACTCCGCTTTGTGGGGGAAAAAAGCCCTGAAACGGAATCTTATCTGCACCCCATATTGAGAAAAGCTGCGGGGGTAAGAAAAAAAAATGTGAGAGCCCCAAGGAAATGTATATGAACTAAGGAATGATGGAATACCCCATCCAGTCTGGTATTATGTCCAACTCTATTATTCTCTGGTTGATACCAAGCACTATTATAGTCATCTTGAATGCTAACAAGTGACTGACGATGTGAAAATAATAAAGTAAAACTAAGCACCTACAACATGCCCTTGATAATTTTGACCCATTTTGCCCCTTCTATCGTAAGCCAGTGTGCAAAAAATCTGTACAAAGTAGGTAGTGAAGTGAGTATATATAGTATACAGTGTATAATAGTTTATGTAGTTTGTCACTATTTAGTCTACATTCAACTATGGGTCAGAATTTGACAAAATCGTGTGGTTAGGCTTTGTCTATGTAAAAGATTGAAAACTCCTCAACTGTTCCCACAAAAAACGTTTTGGTATCACTGGATTTTAGGGCAAAAAACCCAGTATTGGGAGCATCATTTTTATGGCTCCATGTAACCAGTTCTGGCTTTATTTTAACTAATGGCTGTTTACTTCAGACCTTTCTCGAACTGGAACGTATAATTAGAAGACCATTAGAGCTGTTACAACGCTGTGTTTTCCAGACCCCAGGGTTGCCAAAAAGCAAACAATAATTTCCCTGACTATCTTATTAAAAATTATACGAGTTATTCGTCAGCGCTCGAAGTGATCACACGGTTATAAAACGCTCTTCAATTAAACAGTGATTTGAGTGGTAAGGAGTCATTCGTTTTTCGCGGTTTTTTCGCGTTCTGCTGGTTTATAAGGTCGGCCACAGTTTTACGTACGATTACCGACGTGATTATCTGTTTTTGATCACTGTGACCCATTTTTCGATCGGCCTAGTGTGGAATTTTGTTCTGTCTGTTGGTGGATTCACTTCTTGGAACCTGGAACCTGATACCTGGAAGTCGTTCCCCCTCTGTAGACTATTGGTGAGTAGTGGGGTTTCCCTCAAGGTCATCGCTGTTTATCGGGCCAGTGAGCCCCGCCCACTTCGGTTCATCTGATTTCACAGCTTTTCCTTATTTCAATAATATTATCAGTCGCCTTCTCGGTGTGTGGCCTACCAGGAGGTGACCCTACTCGATCTGTCAGCGCTCCGTCTAGTACACCCGAACAATAATTATACTTCTGGATCATCCACTTGAAAGAATGTCGTGTAAACGCTGTAATGATAGCCTCGTATCTGAGGATGAGTTACGCTGCACCAATTGCCAATTTTCCTACCATTACAGTTGTGTTCAGGTCCGAGAAAATATATTCCG
>JAEMON010000004.1:28520904-28532552 GCA_030264115.1 Lygus lineolaris
GCGTGAGCAATTTTTCTGAAAATCGACGTCAAAAATAAGAGTATTAAATCTCACTCTAAATACTTAAGAAGAAAAATACACATTATTACCACGGAATTTCGGTGCTCTAGCACCTCTATCATAAATCATGTTACAGTTGATTAGTACATTATTTAATAGTAAACTATTATGAATCAACTAGTTTAAAACTTGGATACTTGCAAATCTATAAATTTAAAAGAATTAAACCCTATTCTAGAATTTAACAGTTCAGTTCCAGAAGTTGATAAATTCACAGTCATGCATCTTAATATATGAAGCTAAGGGAAAATTTTTGAAGAATTCCTATGTTGGATGAATGAGGAATTGGACTTTGTTTGTCATTATCAGGAAAAATGATAAATTGTATTCCGGATACCAACAATCTATATTGATTATAGAATACCTATGTACATTAATTTATAAACTGAGGTCGGCTAGACTAGATTTCCCCAACTCCACACGGGCTTGTGCCTTGGAGTTCAAGTAGTTCCAAATTGATTTTTTCGTTCCTATGGAACCTGTACTACTTTTTGGAAATGAACCAATTTCATTTCATTTCAACTGTCTCTCACCATTTGGGGGGCTCTACAAGGGGGGGTTCATAGGTGTCAGTACATACCGAATTACCGGTAATTTTTGTATACCTACTGGTTTTCGGGGAGTTAGATACCCACGGATGTTTTAATTCGATTTCTCTTAGGTATTTATAATTTTTTAGAAAGTTAATGTAACAAATCATTCCATTTTCTGTGAAACCAATTCACAAAATAGCTAGGTATAATATCAATGTTAGTTTTGCATTTACAATAAAGACATAGGTACCTAAGGTCTAACCCACAGCAGTCTCAGACTCCTTACTCCCAGACCATTTGGGACCACGTACATTTCTACAGTAAATTGATCACCATTGGATCGACCAGTGAGTACTTGAACTTTTCGTGTGTCAGTTTAGGCCCTGATTACACCGTCCTCGTATTGGATTGGAATTTAGGCAGCCATAAAGTCGGAGGAGAACCGTAGTTGGCACGATTACCCTTTGCACGGTCGGTTCAGCGCGTAATTCAGCGTTAAAGGGAATTTTCGACTTTATCGGAGGACTAAAAAAAAATACGGGTAAGGATGGGCTCTAGGAAGGGCGAGGTCTGCCACTCTGCCACTGAATAAAACATGACAGTCTTTAGAAGCAATAAGAATTGGCGCGGGGGTGAGGAGCAGAATGTCAAATAGGCGAGTTAGACAAAGAGGGGGAGAGGCGACCGGGAAAGTGAAGCTTTCGGCATGAGGAAGGTATTGCACATCATTCAATCCCTTTTAACCCCTAAACCCGGGGTGCACACATTGCCAATAACACCTCACTGATCACCGTTTATTATCAGGGTTTGATGTTCCTCCGTGATCCCTGGCGTTGAGGGAGAAGCTAGTCTCGTTCGCATTGCACTCGGGATTAGGGGTAGGATCCTGCAGAAACCGCTTACCATTACACAGCGGGTTTGGAGAGAAAGCTGGACTTTATTATTCTGCCTCGAAATTTATACCTAACTCATTCTCGAGCATCAATATGCATTATTACAATATAAAGTCCAGTTAGGTATAAATTTCGAGGCAGAATAATACAGACCATAAGTAAAGGTGTGCTGATTTAGCAGTTCTCAGTCAGTAAGGAAGGAATGGGAATCTGAAAGGCTAATGTATGTTTGCCATGTGGATGCGGCACTTAGCTTCTTCCTGTCCATGACATGATTGTATAGATCGTTGAAATTTTGTTGTGAGAATATTATGGTTCAATAGGGGGATTCAGAATATTAAGATATCCACAAATTTTGAGAGAAATCAGACAATAAGGTAATGGAGGATTTTACGATTGCGCATGCGTAGAGGCTACCATGGATCCGCGAGAGGCAAATAGGGGAACAAATATCCGCGTAATCGCTCAAAAATCCATCGAAATCGGATAAAGTTTGTGGAAGTTGTGCTTGTTGCAAGGATTCGCCAACCAGACGGTTACAACGATAGACAGACCGAAAGGAAGACAGCCATCTGAGTCAACTTGTTCGGGAAAGTATACAACGTAAGTGAGTAGAAATTTTGATTTTGGAGGAACAAAAATATTCCTCTCAAAAGTAAACACGATGCTTCCGCTACGTTGGTAGACTCAAAACCATTAGCTAATCGACGTACTAGCTATTAGACGTTTAGCTATTCCAGAAATGATATTGCATACTTTGAACATTCTGGTACAACATGAGATATGATCTTTATTTACAGCATTACGATTATCAGGTATAATGGTGAAGTCGTCGTACTGCTGCAAATAATATAGGTCATACCTGTAATAATTTATATTATAGCAGAGACGAGTAAATGAGATAAATGTTAAATGTCATACTGAAATGACATAAAATGGCCAGTTTCCGAATAAATCTCCAAGATTCCGAATAAATATCATAAATTGGTTGTTTGCGGGCCTTTTCCCCCGTGCCTTAAAAATACAGTTGGTATACTTATGCTCTATAGGTCATCGTCCTCAAAGTCCCTTACGAGGAAGACAGAATAACAACTCCATCGATGAGGGGTTTTAAAGGATAAATGACTGGAATGCCCCAAAACTGGAATGCCTTAATCCCTAAGGACAAGAGGAGGCTCCCGGGCATTCGGGATATAATTGGCCTAACACCTAGGTACTATGTTCAGGCTATAAGGAAGCGTTGGAGGCTTCTGAATTGGAGACCCAACTACACTTCATTGACAGCATTTTTGGGGCACTGCCAGGCAAGATTGAATTGCTCCAGCGACAGTAGCAATGGAGCTCTGCAAGGAGAAGTGGGCTAGACAGATGGGGAAGAAGGCGAAGGACAAGCTTGAGGCTGTACTCAAACGTAGTCCAGCTTGGGAGGACATCCGTGGGATAGCAGCGAGGGTAGAGGCGAAGAAGGAGGAACGTTACCTGGAGGATGGACGGCAAAAGATTTTCTGCTTGTGAAATATGCTCCTGCATCCTCTGCTGATGTTGAAAGATCGTTTTCAAAATTTAAAATGCTTTTGAGTGAAAATAAAACTAATTATAAAGATAAATTTCTTCGAATTTTACTGTTCGCATACTGCGACATTCGGAATGTTTTACTTTTTCAAGATTTGAGAAGTGGCTTTCGTGGGTACAGGTTTGTTTGGTATTCTCTGCATTAGAAAACCAAACAGGAAAATACTCTTACTCGTACTGATTCATTGAGACGCTTGCATACGAGTCTGCAACACATTGGGACATTTCATGTCTTTAGTTCCCACCACTCAGCTGATCCAGACCCTAGGTACCGTCAAGTAAATGTCCTAATGAGGCTACATTCGAAATTACAGCTTCCTAGAGTGTAAAGCATAGAAATTAGCTTTAAGAGCCACTCAGCTGATCCGGACCCTGGGTACCGTCAAGTAAATGTCCTAAAGAGGCTACATACGAAATTACAGCTTCCTAGAGTGTTAAGTATAGAAACACCCAACTGAAAATCATCGTAAAATGTAGGTAACGCTTTTCGAGGACACTTTTTCGTGACAGTTTTTTATTTTAATGTTCCAAAGAACAGACATAAAATGTCAAAATCTAGAATCCCACATGATCTTATTAATCAATAATGAGTTAAACTTGTAAATACGTATTTCTCATGATTCTAGAATGACATTCCTTGTAAATTTTGTAAATTATTGAAATATATCGGAATTTGTACCTGAAAACGTGTTTGTAAGTTTTCCTTCCTTTTTTCAGGTTTTACAATGATTTAGAACCTACTGGAATAGCCCAAACTTGAAAAACAAATGGCATGAGATAATTTATAAATGACATAAAATGGCCATTTTGGTCGGATAAGCGACATAAACCACTAAAAATAAATTACATAAATGACATAAATCGCAATAATAAGTTATGAATGTCACTAGTCACTGGATATTACCTATCCATGTAAACATGGCAAACGTACACAAAATTATCCTCAATTTAACGATTCTACTATTCTCAATATTACGTAACTACGCACTCTCCTGACTTTCACCAAACTTTACGATTACAGTCTTATTCAAAATAAGACAAAAAGTTAGCAGCATGACCTTATTAAGTGGGGAAATAGAATAGAGAAGAAGTTCGACGCGAAGTGATGATCGATTTAGCTAATTGAATAGATTATGATGACGATTTCCTCTCGAGTATTCTGACACGCTAAGTATACATTAGCAGGTAAGCTAATTGATATACCTAAGCTTGAGTCAATATTTAGATGATTAGAAGACTGATTCCCGAGGGGAGTGCTCCATTATAAACTCAATTTGCTTATGAAATGAGCGCTTTGAGAAACATTATCGATGTTATTATTATGGCGGGGAAGAGCTCTTGAATAATCAATATTGTCATCCCAACAAATACGGAGTTGGAAATTACTGTACCCGAGATTATCACGTATAATCGAAGCAGGTTTTTGGGAGTTCCTTTTGTATCACTCATACCCAAGGTACCTCTCTCTGCACAACTTGGGTCCTACAATGCTCCACGTGTTCTCATTCAACGCTACAAAAATTGTTATCTATTTGAAACACCAAGCTTATATAGGACCTTTCTCTACACACCGTGACTCATACCTAAATAATATTAGTTTATCTCCTTTGATTAAGGAATACTCAATGATTAATTATTATCGATGTAAGTTTCTGATTTGTTGTGTGCAACGTGAGTGCTAAATGCTTATTTACTTCCATTTTGCTTCCAACTCCACCAAGATAATGGAAGCCTTTTCGGGTGGTACCCAACATTTTACTGTTTTTTAGCCGATAGAAACTTCAATATGTCAACCCACTAAAGGAGGAGTTGAGACTCATGGGAACATAGGCAGACAGGCAGACTAACAGACAGACATGGAATCCACAACCACTTTTAGTATTTGCTATCTCAAGTTGCTATATTATCTAGACACCTGCATTTCCTATACACATCCAAAAATTAAAAAAAAACTTACTGAAAATATATAGAAACATCTCTAAGAACTATTATTATTGTTAAGATAGAATAGGCAAAGAATTTATAACATACCTAGGTACCTAAAAATATTGATAATAATGATGATGATGATGATGATAAGAGTGATTCACCGTGGCACTGTGGTCCCCCTCCCCTACCCGAAATTAAATTAATCCAGGCTACGGGCAAATTGTAGCTATGAAATGTTGCAAAGATTTTCATCAGTTGATTAGGCCTTTTTAAGAAAATAAAGAGGTTTCTCAATAAAATATTGAGTCGATTCTGAACTTATTGGGTTGATGGTATTGTGATGGTGGAACCCTTTTCCGTTTTGGAAAGTCTTGCTTGGGTCATCAAATATTTATTTTGGTATGTGGTACATGTTTCGGTGAAGCTCAGCCACCTTCTTCAGCCAATGTGTATATTCTGGAGAAACATCTCCTCCTCGTCCCTGCCTGACTCCTTGGCATTGGTGGTATTGGGTTGATGGTGTTGTGATGGTCGAACCATTTTCCGATTTGGAAGTCCAAAACATGTATCATACACCAAAATGAAAATTTGATGACCCAAACAAGACTTTCCATCAGGCTTCTTCAGGACATCCACATTGGCTGAAGAAGGTGGCTGAGCGACACCGAAACATCTACCACAATACCAAAATAAAAATTGGATGGCCCAAACAAGATCCTGAACTTGAGTTAACATTCGTTTCCCATTCTCGCGTAAAACTGAGATTTTTTATTAATGTTATGATGTTGCTTATATAAGCACGTATAAGATAGATAGATATTGTATATCTACGAGTACCTGGAAAAGGGTAGGACGTGGACAACCGTTTTACTGAACTACGAGTTAATCAAGATTCTCCATAAATATTTGCACTCGTTCCGGGTCGGCTGCTCCGTTTCGAGTTTGATTTGATACGGACGATATTAGAGCTGTCTCCCCTTGTTTGGAAAAGAAGCAGCGGACTTGGAGGAGGAGTGAAAGCAAAGGGAATTGACAGACGGAATGAAACGAGAGAGGAAGAATCGGTGTGAAAGAGAGAATTCCACGAGAGGGGGTCAGAAGAAAAATATTTGAACGTCTTGACATTCTTAATTGAAAAGTCGCTGGCGCTTGAGAGAATTCCTAGATGTCAGACCGAAATGTTTTCAAACAGGGCACCTTTTGGATGAATGGGAAAATCCAAACCAACTTCAAAGGTAAGTCATTAGATATTAAACCTGAGAACAAAATACGTATAGTGTACGTATATAAATATTGTGAACCTCCGACTGAATGTTGGACGGAATTTCAATTTCAAGTTTTCATTCCTAATACACAGATAGACGTCCAGTGTTTGAGTGTTTTCAAGTGTTTAAAGTCTTTAGGATTTCAACATTTAAAAAGATAAAATAAATTTAGAAAAAAAGGTTTGTCTGAAGTATATTAGATAAGATTTGGTAGGTCTTCACATTGAAATGTATATCTATATAAATTATGTGGGCCAGTTACTAATTACAATTCATATCTGAAATGGAAGCAGTAGGCAGGTCATATCAGGTCACTCTATGTAGGATTTCACGATCTTGCTTGAGCAGAGTTCCTACCAACTAATTGTGATGTATTTATTCAAATACTACGAAATTTATGGGGATCACCAAATCGTATAAATCTACCCCAGAAATTTGAGTGAATTCAGACTGTTATACAATCTATTATAGAAAGATTATTATACAGTCTATTATAGACAGACTATTATACAGTCTATACGTTGATTGTTGGTTTTCGCGTTTACGCGAAAAGAAAAAGCACAACTTCTCTAGCATTAATTTGGATGCGATTCATTGGAATCATCGCCAGCAGCTACTGGAGCTCACTAGGTGAGCTGGCAAGCATCACGGTACCGTCCGCATACCGTCCAAATTGCACCCATCTAGTGCTCATCATAGAAATTGAATAGCAATGGGAACAATGGCCACCATCTGACTGCTGCCAGTAGAGGTTAGTGATCAACCTTACATTTTGGAGATCAAGCACAAGCTTTCCAGAAATGGGACCAGTGTGCTGTGCTTTACATTGTCGAAGGCCTTATCAAAATCAAGAAATCGCATGTTTGAAGTGTTGGTCAAGGCACTTCTGAACAAATAGGTACTACTAGGGCAAACAAAGCTTCCCCAGTGCCAAATCCATTTCGAAACTCGAACTGGGACTCACGAAATTCCACTTCAACCTTCCGCCACAAACGTGCATGGAAGACCCTCAACATTACTTTCAGCCTGTGGCTCACTCACAGTGCATTTATTTGCACTATGTTTCTTCGGAATGATAACAAAGACAGAGTTCAACCAAACATGTGGTCATTTTTTATTATTATTAACTGGGACGGTGCAGGCCCTTAGTCCATATAGACCATAATATTGATCTATCATGACACTCTCTTCAGTGTCATACACTTGATCAAGAAGCTGAATCAACTTGGAAATGATCTGCCCATCAAGCAACTTGAGAAGTTCCAAACCAACAACATTGCTTTACCAATCTTCAGGACTGAGGATCTTCTAGAGGATCTTCATCATCATCAGGACTGGAGGTTCCTACATTGTATCACCCCTGGAACTGAAATTTATGTCACCCCTAGGGTTACTGAACAGATCCCTCACACCCCCTGTTGGATTTGACGATTAGAAATAACCACTCGACGTAGCGTTGTTATTGCGCGGTGAAACTGGCTAACCCCACAAATCACAGCGTAGTATTTACTACACTACATCATTATCGATAATTTATATTTTTACCTTTTTCTTCGCTCTCTTTCAAATCCCGATTTTCGAACATCTCTCAAAAATTAGGGGAGACATGAATTCTTGATTCAACGCTGTTGTCGCACATAATTATACTCGTATTTTTCTAAACTTTTGAGAGAGAAAATTCACAAACACCCCATCCCAACTCAAAACCACCCCATACTGCCCCATCTAAATAAATGATAAATTTCCACGACCCATGGAGGAGGGGGTAAATTGGGTAAAATTACATCGCATTACGTAGGTATGTAGCATCGGACGTTCGAGTAATATTGCTGGGGTTCCTTCATCTCACAAATCCAAGCTCATCTTATATAGTTATACAGGCTTGCAGTTGCAGGTTGACCTGGAGTCCTCAACAAATCATCATAGGAATGTCGGTTTTTTGAACTTCCCGAAGGTTCGACGACCGTAAATCCACGAAGTTGCCAACCAATTCCTGTGAGACGAGCTATTTCGAAAAGGGAAGGACCCTTGGAAGTCAGTTATGACTGGAACAATGGCAGTAGGAGAGCGCGGCGTGGCTGTCTCGCGGTATTGTTTCAATAGCCCCCACCTGTGTCGGGTTGTTGGCCAGGTGTCGGTCAGTGGACAATGGGCTACACAGCTAAGTGCCCGCTAGTTACCGAAGGGACCTTCGCGCTCCCCAAGTGATGCCCACTTGGAAGCTGTGAGATCGAAGTCTGGTGGTGCTTTCCGATTCAATAGGTGCCCGTTGGTTCTAGAGAGAAACGAGATAATGGGATACACTTCTAATTGGATTTGTCAAGATACCTATGCTCGATAGTTCCCTCGATGAGCACCAATTATCAAATTATTTAGAAAGAATTGTATATATAAGTGAGGCATGCCGAAACATAGGGTGCCGAAACAGGAGAGCGGATGGTCATAGACATCGAGGTAAAGGAGTTCTTCCCCATCGATCACGCGATACCATCGATCGGTTTGGAAGGAAGTTTTTTCAAATCAACAGAAGGACAATTTTATTAAATCGTCCTAGTGAATTCAATTTTTGAATGTCCAAGTTTCAGGAAGCAGAGAAAAGAAATGTTTGCAAATTTCATGGAGAAAATGAACAATCCTTTCAGCTAACTTATAATTACGTAGGTACATACAAAAAAGACCTTGTGTTATTTATAGTTAAGTCTTTGGGTTTGTGAGAGACTGTGATATAAGTCTGAATATCTTATCAATGTCTGAATATATCAGTGTATGAAAGAAGTGTTTAAATATATTATATTTGTCTATGGCTGTATAAGAAATATTAATTTCAAAAATAAAGAGAGGAAAAAGAGAGGCAAGCAATCTATAATACGACATTTTGAAATTTCTATGTCTTCATGCTGGGGGTCAGTAAAGAAAGAATAAGGAAATTGGGTAATACTGCCAGCTAAGCTCTTCTACTCGTTCCAAATTACCACCTAGATGAAGATTTCTTGTATTCTTAAAATTATGGTTAAAGATGGCTCAGATCAGAAAATCTTAAAGTCCAGCCAGAAAAATGTCAGTGAGTGGTACAATCCGAATTAATGAGTATGACGTACCTACGCATCATCAGTGATGTTTCTCAATCCTCGATGATCAATCCTGTTCTTGAGGGTGAACCCCAAGGAATTCTAAGTGCGGCATGCGATCAATAATTTATTACATTTTTACATCTCTGTCTTTAGGTTCGAGGTCATTAGAAAATATAAGACTGATCATATAAGACATATCAGTTACTCCCACATTGGTTTGAGAATTATGAAACTGCTGTCGACCCTAGTTAGACGAAGTTCTAACGGCTAGCTCAAGCATAATATAGTTTGGCAATTTTTTGACAGCAGACTACACCATTGATTCACGTTGCTTATCAGTGAGTACAAGAAAAAAGATGCTTATTGTTCTATAGCTATTGGAAAATAACAAGACAATATACCTACTATTTATATGGGTATTAATATATTGATAACGCATAATGTATTAACATTGTATTTATTCATTATGACTTGATAAATAATGAGCATGCACTCGTACCTAACGGATCTTCATTTCTCAATTATATCAGTTTGAAAGGCCAGAGAAGATTTAAAAAATAAAAATAAAAATGAAAACGTACTAGAATTAAAACTAGCCCGGTGGTATATCGTATGAAAACAATTTATTTCATGGGACAGGGACTTTGAAAAGTTGAAAATCCCCAGCTCGGCGGAATTCGGCCACTCACGCCCCGAGGATTAACGATTCTGCCTCGACTCTGCAAAAGGGAGTAAAGCTTGATTTATTCACGGTTTGACTCGCTCCGATGATTTATTCAGGTTTCCTTGGGTAAATTGAAGTTTTGTTTGAGGGTTAACCCTTCGGAGAGTTATAATTTAAACGTGTACGAGAGCCAGAGTAATCCTCCGTGTCAAAGGGTCTCTTTGTTTAATTTTGGACGACGTCGACGAGTAGATTGAGTAAGGAGAGGAGGGGGGGTTACAAGGAAGGACTATGGTCAACACGTTTTCCTCTTTTCGTGTAACATTGCTCATATTTGTTTGACCGTTACGAAGTGTAGTTTGAAATAACCGTTCTACGCAGCATATTAAAAAATGCAAAAATTCGAGCACTATAATATACACTTTTTAAAGCTTTGCACATAGTATTATTGTTACCGTGTTTTGAGATAAATGAGCTACATGCCATTATTATCACACACATATTATTATATTACAATATTCTTGATCTCCCACACTACATTTTTTCTAATGATTGTCCCACTTTACGGAAACAGATGCTTGTACTTCGAACCATCATAAACGTGCAACAATGGTATGGCCAGGGCCGTCGAGAGAAAATCCGGGCCCGGGGCATCATTGGGCGCCTCCTTCTTTTTAAATAAATAAGTTGAACTTTTCGAAAAGATCATTTCAGGTACATAACTTAAATAAATTAGAAATGGGTAACAGGTGAATAACCTACAGGGTGTATTAAATAAGATGTGTGAAGTACTTCACCCACGGATTTTACAACAATTTTCCAAAAAAAAGTATCTCTTAACATTTGATTTTAATCAGCATAAAAATAGACTTTTTTTTACTACAGTCAAAATGAATTCTACAGTCAGTGTCACCATTCGATTCAGAGAGAAAAATTACGTCTGAAACGATACCAAACTCTTCAAGCCATGGTCAAGTCGTAAACAACCCCACACTCGATTTCCTTGAAAGGTCTGACATTTTTTGCATTCAAACTTGATTTTCTCCCATAATTCTACATAAAATTGAAAACTAACCACACTATTGAAAATCTGAGATTCTGAGAACATTTTTCCTGCAACGTGCACGTCAATTTACCTATTTCATCAGAGACATAGAGCCGTTTGAAAAAATAGTGATTTTGAATGTTTGAGAAAACAAATTTTAGTCAAATTTTTTGCCCACTGAATCTACTGTGAGAGTTTTAATAATGCACTACGGAGATAGACAATTGAACGTTGTTTCCAACGGTATCCTCAAATTTGAATCTACTTAGTTGGTAAATTAAGTACCTACGTTACGGCTTTTCTAGTAACTCAAGGTCGAAAACACGAAAAAAATCGTAAAAGTAAAAAAAATCGGTTTTAAAAAAATATTAAAAGACAAAATTACTTAGGTACCTATGTGAAAAAAAAAAAAGTTAAGAGACACAAAATTGTTCATTGTGGCTGTGATTTATTCGTATATACCTATCTTTCTTAGCGCATCATGATCAAATGGATATTTCAAAAATAGTCTTGTATGGAGGAGGTTTCGGGATTTATATTCAGGGAATCGTAAAGAGATCTTCTATTTGCTTGCTGTTTGAACAGTAGGTAGTTCAAAATATGGTCAATGTCAGCG
>JAEMON010000004.1:28533552-28546405 GCA_030264115.1 Lygus lineolaris
CTACCTACGATACAAAATAATAGAACGCTGCGGCGTTAACAGTGACGGTACGTCTAGCTCTCCACAGGTAGCGCCTGCGACACATTTCCCGCTAGGTATGTTCTTTTTACGGCCAATTCTATGGCTGCTCCTGGGATGTTGAGTCCGTACAAGAGCTGTCACCTGATCTGGCCATTATTACAAACGGCTGGACCAGGTTGACATATGACGTACCGTCACTACCGTTCTTGCAGCAAGAGGGAGGGGGAAATTATTATGTACCTACCATCAGATTTCACCCCCTCCCCTCTCTACCTTGATAAAATAGGTAAACGAGTCACGTCTAAACTAATAATTTTATATAACAGCAGGGTCACGTCAGACCTGAGATCGTTCGTAACCCGAAAATTTCGACTCCCGGTTGAGTTGAAGAGGAAATTACGACTTACAATGCAGAATTTTCGAATGGAATCATTGAAGACGTTCTTTTTTCGAATTTCCACCAACTTTCGGTCTCTATCATTGTATCATACTGAACTATAACACAGTATTGTACCCAGAACAGTCGTTATGTTTCGTTTTGTTTTAACGTTGCTGCATACTGTTTTCCATCACTTTGATATTCCTTTCAAGAGAAAGTATAAACGCTTGTTGACCCAAATACTCTCCTAATCGCAGGGGTTGTTATTTATTCGTACTGGGTTTATGGCCTGTGATGGGAACTAGATGGCAAAAGGAATGGTGGTGGCTGTTGTCGGCCCCTTCCGCCTTGGTAGTTCACCAGGCAATCGCTCAACATCAAAGGGTTTTTTTTTTAAGATTAAAGTTCGACCTCTTTTGGTACGGACGCTGGGTGCGCTAGGTGCAGTTAGGGACGAGTTAGCGTCCTAAAGGATCGGGGAAAAGGTTTGATAAAAAGTTCCCCGTGCAGGAAAAAAAGAACTAAAGGGTTGTTGAGTCCGGAAGGTATAGGTAGCTTTTTTCTTCCCAAGCTATTTTTCTGAGTCTGAGTAAAATGGAGAAAAAACGAAACCAAAAGATCAAAAACCATTAAGGTAACGTTGTGGTAGAAGAAGGAACCATCAATGGTGATTCCAGAGGGTTAGCTAAAAAAAAAGGCAGATTAAAATGTAAAATGTATAATGTGTAATGAATGTATGTGAAGGTTAATCCTGAGGAAATTAATAAAATGCTTTTTGTTGATGTTATTGTCCCGTTTTATTTGTTTTGGGCATAGGAGCAATCAGTGAAATGAGGTGCGGTATAGGTATGTTACCTGTTATTGAAAAAGGTACTATCTACTGTTCCTGTAGTCTGACTGAATTTCTTCTCACTCTATTTCACTGTGTGAATTTTACTGATTTACAACTTATAAAGAAAATCCTCTAAAAACTGTGTGTGTCTGTTTGTGACTCAATAACGCTTGTACGGCCACACCGATTTTTATGGGGTTCTTTTCAAAATTAAAAGTTCGGAGTACGAAGGCGTACCTACCTACCTATTCAACGCCGGAATATGTACCTACCTAGTTTTTAGTTGGAAATTACGTTAAAAAAATTCAAAACAGAGAAGCTCCTAGCGTGGGTCCCGCTATTATTTACATGAAATTGTAGTTTATGGGGTAGGTTCCCAGTTTATGGCCATGGTAGTTTATGGTGGATGAAGATGGCCTAGTTTTGGTGATATTCATACCATCTCAATCGTCCGCTAATAGAAAACTAAACCAACACGTGAAGGCAAAGTGTGATGTTATTCTGAATTTATGGTGTCCCTGAACGATTCAACTTGGGGCATAAATCGTGGAACTATCTGAATGGCGGGAGGTCTACCTGAGCTGCGGTCTCGAGTTACTACCTATCTATCTCAGAACTGGTGGGGGTATCATAGCCTCACTCCCAACCTTCAAACTATCCGCGGTACAGGAAACTTGGTATCCTCTACGAACAAATTAGTTTCTAACTTGTATGTTCTCTGAAGCGATCTCCCCGTGGAAAACTATAATGGGAATTGGTAGTAAGTTGTAGGCATCGAGTTGGAGCTTCATAGAGAAGAACCCTTAGTAATGTAACCAGAGAGAGTACAGAATGGAGTGCAGCAAATTTAATTATTATCGATGTAATTGTAAACGAATAATGATGATGGAAGGCTCGATTAAAACCAAACCAATTACATCACTGGTTTTGATTTTGCTTGGGCTAGACGTGCTGCCGAAGCTCTATATTTTATTATGCTCGTCCTCAGGCCTTAAAACCGAATTAGTTCTTCATAAAAACATCTACCAAGTTGGCTGGGCAGAAACTTTTGTAACATGGACGTACAGAAACACATAGTGAATATTTCACCGAAATTGGTGGAATAGTTCCCTGAGTTATGCCTATGACAACTCGTTTCATGTTTGCTCATGCACAGTAGATATTGCTTGTCCGAATGTGAGGAAATCAATAGGCAGTCATCCTGGAGGCAGCCACCAACTATCCTCCGAATTTGAGCAAAATTGGCCATTAGGAACTGAGGAACTAGAAGTTTCAGGAATATGAAGTTTGTGCATACGCACACGCTACCGTTGGTTCGACGGTGATTAAATCCGTAAGGGATCATCTAAGTACCAACCCCCACAACCCCTGAAAACCACCGAAATGGGCAACTACCTAGTTCCGGGGTTTTGCCTGTGACAACAAATTATAAGGCGCAATAATGCTTAACAAGCAATAGGCAAAATCGAAACCTGCGTATGTACTTATCTTGTTTTCGGAAGATAACTGTAAACGATCAGATTAAAAAGAAACCATCAAGGATAAACTACAGAAGATGTGAACATTCTGAACACACCTATGAATTTAACCATTTTTGAAACCTCCTTCCTAAGTACATGAATCCAAGTACTGTCTGCACGTCCTTCAGTTGAACGCTGACGTTATTTTGGTGATATTATACTGCCCACCCTCCTGTTGTACGTTGAAGTTATTTGTTTGATATTCTGCTGTCTACCTTCCTGTTATGTTGAAGCTATTTTGCTGATATCACCGTTGAATGGATGTTTTTAGTTTTTTGTTTTTTTTTTTCAAACCCACTTGAATGGAGGGATTTAGAGGGTGATATCCACTATTTGAGGAACACCTCCTTGTGTTATTTTTGTGAAGTACTTTGTTTATAAGGGAACATAGAAAAGTGAATTTTAGAAAATGGGGAAATACTTGAAGATAAGAAAGTGAGTTTAGTTACAGAGCTTATCTCACTGTTCTTTTTGGAATCCCTTTCTTGATGCTTCATCACATCAAGCATCAATACTGAGGGTAGGTTTAACTGTGCTCCAAGATGAAAAATGATATTGTCGGGGAGAAAAGAACCAAGATGTTGAAAGAGGGTGGTGAGGGTAGAACGAACATCACAGACAATTTATTCCTCAGCACGCGCCATCGGTTTCAGTGCATAATTATTGTAAAGGTTTCGAAAGGTTCTGTACTTCAAAGAAAACGCTTGCAGGAAGGATCCCAGGGCCCCTTTTTGATACGAATCCCCCTCGTATCATAGAGCTTTCATCTGATAAACGCGTTTCGTCGCCTCGGAATTATTTCGCTCCACTTGTGAAATTAAAGACGCGCATAATCGTCTTGACTTAACGCCCATACGTCGGAGGAGGGAGCAGGCGCTTCAGAGCCATCACTTATGCATGAGATGTATAAGGTTAATGGTAGAAGGAATCGACTGGTGTTTAAATTTTCTTTGAAGTGGTCTCAATTTAATAACATCCTCCAGTAATAACGCCATATTACCCTCCAATCATCTGCACTTGGTAAATATTTTGTTAGCTTTTATGTATAAAGTCGGTTGGTGTATAAAGTCGGTTGGTGAAGGAAAAGTGAGGAAGTAAACTATTGTTCCACTAAATGGACTAACGCTCATATCGAACAATACTTTAGTTATTAGGTGTTGTTGGGTTGTAGTTTCATCCACGAGTAGATATAAGCCGGTAAAAACATTTAAAAAGTGTGGTATAGAGTAATCTATGAATTACATGGCACACCCTGGAATTATAGTTGAGCGACTTTGACTATTGAGTCTTGATACGTGAGCAAGGTATCGCGGATCGACGGATTCCACATTTTGGCACAAATGTAGTCTGACTGATTCCGAGAGAGAAAATACGTGGATCTGTTTTGGAGAAAAGGCCAAAAACCTAACTCAAGAAAAGAAGAAAATCCGCGCCTCTGTTTCGGAAATCAGGCCTAAAAACTGGAAAATTAGACTTTTTCTCGATTTGTGTTTTTGTGTTTGCATTGTAACGTGTTTTTCTATGTCCTCTCTTATGAGAAGCTCCCTTTTTTTCATGAAAAGCCTCGAAATCACATTTTTATCACATTTGTTAAGGTTGCGATCGCGTACACTGGATTACATGCCAGTTTGATTCGAAAATGATTAAATGCCAATATGGGTTTTTCATTAATTCTTAACTCTGTAACATCTTTCTCTCGAACCATTGGGAGTGGGTGTCTTGACCTTTACAATAAACAATCACGTCTACAATTAACTCACAAATAACCAAGTTTTGGTTGGCCATCGTTTTATCACTAAAAACATATACAAGAAAAGCTTGGATGTTTTCCAGTTGTGTAAGTTACGGTAATGCTCGCCTCTCAAATTGCATGTCCTCCGCATACCTAGCTTTTCTGGGTCGCCGAATAATTTCAGGCAATTAGAAGATGGAAGCTTCTAGCCGTAAATATTCCGTGGACAGGGGAATTTCGTGGGGTTTGCTCTATGCGGGCAAGAGGCTCATTCGCTTCTGGAAAGATGATGAGGGAAACTTATCCATTCATGTATTAATGAAGTTCAATTTGGCCTATGTTCTCCCAAGCTCATCATGTAAATGTGTTGCAGTGTGGTAGATTTAAAATAAGTTAATTGATGCGCGAACAAAATTAATGGAGTTGAATTCTAACTAAGATTATTATTCAAGTTTTTTATTTTGGTCTTACCTTGGAACACAGCCTACTAACAATTCGTGCACTTTCCAACAGATATACACTCACAGGTAATTGCAATAACAGAAATATATTATTCACAAACTATGATTATCTATTTCCAAAGACCGTAAAACTCATTGTAATTTTAGGAAAGAAGTATTGATAATGAAGGAAGTTTTGATATTTATGAAATGCATGACAACGAGGTTGGCATATTGCATATTTTCTTCTTGAAAGGTAGGTGCACTTACCTCACCTAGTATGTAAGGTACCTAAGTAAGATAAATCTTATTATTTATTGAATAAGCCATTAACAAAATTACTCCACGTATTGCAATAGGGATTTATAACGGAAATAATGTTCAGTATTCAAACCCTGTTTGTAACACCAAAGCCTATTGCTCATCATTTACCTCATCGTTGCATTTTTCCTCAGTATAAAAGAAGAACTTTCTCTCACAAACAGGTTTGTAAAAAGACAAGAAAAATAAAATATGTTTTTCAGGTAAAAATGCGGAACGACCAGCTGTAAAGAAAATACAAATAAGCGTTCCATTACCTATTTATTACAAGTCATGCAGGGTTTTGTATAGCGACAAAAATAATAATATTTATGTAACCGAGGTTGTTGAGAAAGCCAAGAGTGCGGGGGATGATGTTTCCCCTTGTGTTTTTACAAGTGTGTTCAAAACACGTTGGAATATATCACTTGAACGAAACAATAATTGTTATTCCAGCGGCTGTGAAATTCTTATTGATATGCAAATGTACGGGCTGGAGCCCCCTTTGGATTCTCGTTCACGTCATTTCATCGGGTACCAGGGAAAACAAAAATTGTTCCTCCCAGAAATACGGCATACGGTGAATGAGTATTCGCTCTGCTTTGATTTTGTTGAAGTTTGCCCAAGGGTTTTTTTAGCATTTTAGCGGGGAGGGAAGGATGATTTACATACCTAGTTATACGGCAGTTGTTTTTCTTTTATAGATGTTTAGGGAGCAGTGAGTTCATGTTTGGAATATATGATGTTTAAAATTGAGCTGTGTGGTATTATTTTGCATATGTATTTCCATCCTTACTTCAATTTCTAGGTTCAGATTCAGATTTCATAAATGTATATATTTTTAAGCAAGAAATGTTCTTGAGAAAAAGGGGTGGAGCATAATAATAAGGAATGAAATAAATAATAACTTGATTGAACAGAACTAACTTGCTATAATACCTACTCCAGATAAATTTGAAGTACGGATAAGGACTGTGTATACCTACCTAAACAAGACTGGAATATGGAACTTCTAATTAGCGACGAAAAATAAATGTTTCTCTGTTTTACTGTTAGATAATCATAAACCTACTATGGTTTCCAGATAATGTGGTACGGGTACCCTTCTTTATTATATTCATAACATGGAGCCATACAAGGGGTATATCTATCTTATAGACTTTGCTAACAATTACATTCACATGAGCAATCATACGTGCCGCCACTGTCGCAATGGGTCAGCATTAAATGGAAGTTTGCAACAACTTTTTAAATCTGACACCTATTCATCTCGGGCTTGATTTCCGGTTTTTAACTGATTTGCATTCACATTTTTGTATGTTTGTTTGTTTTGATGGTTTTTGTATTTGTACTTAAGTAAACCCGCAGGTTTTCTCCGCATTTTGTTTAGTTTTTTTTTTTCACTGATTTCGGTTGAAGTAGTTGTTGTACAAAAATATGGTACTTAGTTGGATTGAAAAATGACTAATACGCTTTTGTACAGAGAAAAGTAGATCCTGCTCGTGGAAACTCGGATGATTATACTGCTCGCGCGTGGCTCTTGCTTCTCGCCTGGGACCAAGGGTTCCATCATAAACGTTAGGTAAGGTGGTTTTGAGTAAGGGTTTGAAGCTCAGTCGGTTTCCACAACAGACGCGATCTGTTACGTTTGTGGGCAATAATAGGTCCTAAGCTCGCAGTCTGGCCTGCGGTTCTGACTCGTGAAAAAACCTGTTCGTGCATGGGAGCTGTATACTTATGTAATACATACCTACTTGTTACAATATTTGTAACTTTTGTTTAAAGATAAAACCGAAAGTATCTATGTTGTGTTTATTTAAGGAATTATTTTGTAATCAGTTCACAAATAAAAGAAAATGAAAATCTAACAAGTAGCTGAGGAGTACTTGATCAATTTTTTAAAATATTGGATAACATTCAAAGAGAAATTCTGCGTATATCAACCTTATAAATTATAGATTCCTTCAAGAATTTCCCACGAATTGTTAAAGAGACCCTAACTCCTTACCTAAACGTTTAACGAAAACTATGGAGGGAAAAAAGGTCACAAAAATAAAGTGTGGATGAGTTGCTGCCATGATAAGTGGGAAGCCGCTGACAGGTGGAGAAGTCGATGAAGACCACTTAGCGTCAAGCGCCCCATTGTGCAGTGGCGGCCAGTGAAGGTTAACTCTTTCTACCTTTATCACCTCTTTCTACGTCTAACACTGCTACTGTTATTAGAGTGTCAAGTCCTATTCTAGCGCAGGGGTAGTCGAATAGGAACCGAACTAAAAAGATTCTCCAACGAGAGAGTTGGACGGACTATTACAGAGTGAGGGAGGGAATCGCTCATTGTGCTCGCGACTATCAAGATCGCGGATTGTCGTCTAGACGTCTGGGATGGGACAATGCAGAACGGTGACGTCCGTCGACCTTTACGTGGGGGTCCGAAGATTTCCCTTTCTATAGGAGAACAAGCATTTTGAAAAGGAAGAACGTCGTCTGACGTAGATAAAAGTTTATCTGTCGATAAACAGATAGTTAGAGAACACATTCAGGAAGTACGCGGATCGTAGTATTATCGTCCTATATCTAGAGGTTATGGAGAACCCTTCTGAAGATCTGTATCAATTTATAAGCACTTATAAGGAATCTTCATTAATAAAATCATAAAATTCGTGTTTCTATTCCGTTTCGTGATATTTGAAGACGGCTGGTTCCACATTATCCTAATTATTCCTTGTCTCTCTGTCCGTCCGTCCACTTTTCACGGCCACAAAGATCATCGGACAAATTATTGTGAGTCGGAAATTCTTCATCACCAATCACAGCTCTCTAGTAGTGTTCTTTTGGTTTTTAAATGAATTTAAAAGTTTATTGAATTCCCACATTCCAAAAAATCAACGTATTGTATGCCCAAGTTAGGCACCGCTTGATTGTCATCTTCAATCTCTGTGGGAGGAAGTCAAGCATTGAAAATAGGCCACCACTATGATTTTATCACCTTGGAAAATAATGGATACCTGGGTAAATATGTAGGTACCTACCTAACTGAATTCAATAAGCTTTAAAAATCACCAAATCGAAATTGATATCATCGAAAATAGAAAAAACATATTTACTGAGCTGTGGTTGGTCTCATTCGACCCAGAATTTATTTTTCCTACAACATTTATATCGAAATGTTTTTAGGTGTTCTGCAGAAAAAACGCTTGTGATCGCTGTGTATACTATAATACCGATTACAACCTGGCTAATTTCATGACGCAGACTATTATAGTGGTCTGGAACTAGTAACATAGAATCAAGGAACGTTTTACTTACCAAGTATGGTTGGCGTTGTCGATAAAAGACCTAACATCCTTCACATCCGACTCTGTTTGCAGTGCAAGATGGATTCGTTCTATTGAGCATTTTTGATGAGGAGAGAATTAACAGTACCCATTAAATTGTTCCATTCCATTTTCCATCTTATTTCCTTTTTTCGAACATCACAGAGGCCAATAATTACCAAGGAAATTGCTCTCTAAGCGTCACCCAAAGGTAAACGATTTCCCCGAAAACTCTTTCCGGGTTTTGTCCTCTGCAGACGAACAAAGACTTTCTGTCGTAATCGTGCGGGAGAAATAACAGTTGAAGAGAGGAAAAACTTTTAATGATGCGGACTTCTCTTAACGGCTTTACTTACTTGCCAGAGAGGGAGTTCCGGACGGTTCGATCCGACGAACGTAAAGGATTGGCGAGGGATCTCAAAAATTACTGTAGGGAAACTTTCAGTTGATTGCAGTAATTAATAATGGGTCGCTGGGCTGTTTAATTTGAAAAGAACCCCCCCTTCTACACTCCTCATCAGGCTTTTGTTGCAAGTTGGGAATGTTAAAAGCATCAATCGTTCTGAAGTGAAGCGAAGGGATGAAAACAGTCTAAAGCCAACAATAGGTAGGATAGTGGGTCCAGTTCCAGTCTTGATAGGTACTTTTTCCGGGAATAGATTGTCCTAAGCAGCCCTAAAAAAATTGAGGATTTTTCCTCATCATCGTCGTACAGTTACCTACGACTTACATTAGGAGAGATCATTGTCCTGGCAGCAATTTCGAGAACAAAACCTTCATTAACTCAAAGCACTGCTGCTGTAGCTATATTATTTTCAGGAATAAACCTTCGTAACAGAACAGGGAAAATTATTTATAGGTTCTACGTTCAAAGTACAGGTAAGTTTGTAGGTAGGAATGTACATAGAACCCGAAAATCGAATTTAAAAAAATTTCGTACTTCCACTATAATTAATTCCAGTATAATTTGTCGATTCGTGATCATCGTATCAAGTGCATCACAAGTACCAGATATTGCATGTAAATGTTGTAACATTTGAAATCAATACTCCTCGATTCATTGCATAATCATGTAACGTGAGGTAATCTACTACCTACATCGACGAAACACGGTTTCTCACGTTTTTCTCATATTCAGAGCGGATTTGCGCACGTTTGTGAGCACTAAAAAATTCGAATGACGGATCCAGATCCAGATCTACAATAGAAAATCCCCATCACAAAACATTGTGAAAATTTCAACTTTTTGAACATTTTTTAAATGAAATTTTAATTTTTGATTTGAGATCTACGCGAAAAATTATAATAGTCATGAAGAATTGAAGATCTTATAAATTTCTTAAGGAAATAGAGTAAATACGCCTATTTTTGATACAATGTCGCTAAAAATTCGGTGGATAAATTTCATCACAGTCGAGGTAATCCATGGGTTACTCTGTATCACATGTTTTTGTTTACTCTCTATTGTTTTACAGGCTCCATAATTTTAGTAATTCAATTTTAAGCTCACTTCAGACGAAATAACCATTCCCAAAATGATGACTCATAGAACTTACTTGCCGTTTACCACCTTCTTTTAGAATGCGAGGTAGACAACTTCAAATTGAACGTTGAGCTCGGCCGGATATTGACTCATATTTTAAGAAACTACAGCGTCGTAACCCGGTATTTCTCCTATAAATTAATAACAACTAAGTAGATAATAATAATTTTCGTTCCTCGGCTACCCCCGAAGTGTCTAAAGGTTATTATCATTGGCTGCTGTGTTATAAAAGTTTCTTTCGAATATGCAAAATCCCAGAACCTTCTACCCACAATCGACTATTACTTTCGTTTAAAAATTATTATTATAATTTTGAAGTTAGGGGCACGTTATTGGAGAGTAGGTAAGCCAGAACTTCGATTAAAAAAATGAAATAACAAAAACTTAGGAGAGTAGGTACAACCTAATTTAATATTATTATTGTATAATTCCGGTATCTAACTTGTCCAGAATAATAACCCACATACCCACAAATCACATAAAATTTATTAGGAAAGGTACCATGGTAAAAATAGAAAAGTGGACTACATGAAATAGCGAAATCATTCAATTGACTAGGCTTTCCCAAATTGAAATTTAGAACAGAGCAAAATACCCGTACATATCATTCTGGTTGAGAATGGAAAATCATTTTTATAAGTAGGTAGGTACAATATTGTAATATTGATTGTGTATATTGAACTAAGTGTAATATGGGTTGTAATATTATTGTATAGGCATATGGCCTGATGACAATATAGATTTGATCTGATTTGAAGGAGGTACATCGCTACTTATTATCAGATATATTATCAGCGCTTACCTATTCCTCCAGGACCTGAAGCTAGAGTATGCGCGATGCGCGATGCGCAGATGCCGCCGTTGTTTCGTTATAATAATGCCAAAAAATTAACTGAAAATTTCGACACTACATTGACGAAACTCCTTCAAATTACTCCTGCGAATTACTTCCAGACTTGCTAAAGTTCAAAGGACCATTTTCCAATTTTTCTGCTCCCTTTTGGTTCTGAGGTAAATTAACAGTTCGCCACATCGCCTCTCTGATGCTACCTTCAGTCTGCTTTCGTTTCGGAAAATGAGACAAAGGCTTTTCCGATGGAATGGGGTAGTCAATTCCAAAAGAGTAATTTGGTTCGACGGGCGAGAAAAAGCCGGGAACTCAGAAATGTAATCACTTTTAGGATGTCGTAGGTATGCGTGGAGCTGGAATCATATATATTTGACATTTTTCTGATGAGGCAATTTAATTGTTGAATAAAAACATCACGAATGTGCCAGAATTGAATACAGTAGGCTAAAAGCCTTCTTCCACTCGGAACATATCGTAGGGCAATCCATTGATTAACCTACATTGGAGTCAAATTAGGAACCGTAGATAACAATACTAATATTGTCTTGAATAAGAAAGTCTTGCGATCTTTTCCGTTTGAGCTGTCGATGAGTCGGTGTCGGTGAGCAATATCGCTGAGTAGAATGTTCGGATGGTATGTCATGGAGTCGTGTAGTTTATAGTGTCAGGTAGAATTACGGACAAACCAATTTTTCAATTCAATAATATGTTTTGAATATTACCTGTATCTAATGTTTATGTACTTACTTTATGTATGGCATCAATGACCGTACTGGTTGAACGCGCCCAATTAACGAAAAAAAGTTTGCCGAGGTGGGTGGGCAGTATGGCTTCCTCACATTTGTAACATGGACGAATAGAATCAGTCAGTGAACATTTCAGCTAAATTCGTAGAATACCTCCGGAGTTATTTTTATGACAATAAATTTCCTCATCCAACTGTGATGAAATTCATAGGTGATTGTCTTGGTGTCAGCCGTCAACGACAATCCTGATTTGAGCGGAATCGGTCCACTAGGAACTGAGAAATCGTAGTTTAAGTTATTCATGTTAGCGCATGTGTAACTGCTAACATGTACTGCTGTAACTAGTAATACGCTACTAGTGGTCCGATGGAAATGAAATTAATAGGGGACTGTCTGGGGACTAACCCTTACAATCTCTGTAAATTGGACCGAAATTGGTCGAGTAGTTCAGGAGTTATGGCTATGAAACTCATTTCAAAATTGCGCAAGTGCAGTAGGTATTACTGATAGAATCGCGTCGAAATTCAAAGGTAATTGTCAACCTCAAATTACCCTCCTAATTTGAGCGAAGTAAGTCGATTAGGAACTGAGATAACGGGGTTTCAGGAGATTCACGTTTGAGCATGCGCTCACGGTGCTACTGGTCCGATGGTGATGAAATTGATAGGGGAACGTCACAGGGCTAACCCGCAAAATCCATGAATATTTCATCAAATTCGGGCCATTACTTCATGTAGTTTTGCCTAGGACAAGGAATTGATTACACACAGGCAGACCGACAGACAGACAGACGCGTAACCAAAATTGTTCCAAAAGCTCTAAAACGAAAAACGCAAATGGAAAAAATTGATTTATTATTTTCAATAATGAACCTTTGGAATCGAGAACGAAAAAAAATTTTTAACCCCCCTCAAAATTTGAGGTTTTACGTTTCAAGATACGTAGAATCCGAAAATCGAATTAAAAACGCTGCAAATTATTACACAACGGTTTATTTCTCAACGGTTTATCCAATCTATAACGATATCTATATCCAATCTATATTTTATACAATCTATAACGGTTTATTACACAACGGTTTATACTCGGGATGAATTGCGATTCACACGCGTGTTTCTGATCTTCTCTTCGTTGAACACTTAAGTCCTTACAGGGAGCGAACGGTTGGTCCTAAAA
>JAEMON010000004.1:28561654-28581314 GCA_030264115.1 Lygus lineolaris
AATGGGACTTTTTAGGTTTGAAAACACATACCAACTTACGTCTCTCAAACGTTGGACTTACTATAGTAAGACCTACGGATAAGAGAAATAGATAGTAAGTGTGTTCGATCACACATAGGGAAGAAACGATTCACCCATTCGATAAGGCAGAATAGTGAAAGCGCCTCAATTTTATCTAAAAAGCTCAAACCGGTACAAATACAAAGAAAGTCGAGGTAGGTACAAATTGATCAAAATTGATTGAGAGAATTAAATGTTTAGTGAGTCCACCCAGGCAGACATTTTATTCTTAGACTTGACAATATATTATTATCTCATCCAGTATGTCCCAAAACGAGTCTGGTATGAAAATAAAATTGATTTGATTTTTTTTTTTGTCTCACCAACGACGTTGACGAAAATATTCCAACGAAACCCTCTTAACGTGATTCTCTTCAAAATTTTAGCGGTCCAAACTCAAAGATATGGCCTTCACCTTTTACTTTCTTACCTTGTTTGCTGAATTCCGAGTTTATTACCTACATTTCCCGCTCCGGAGAGTTTCCTCCGCAGACGAAATCAAGCAGTAAAAGTTGAAAAGCGAGAGATTTTATGCGAGTTGGAAACTTTAGGGGGTAGGCTCGTAAAGTCAAGGGGAAAAGACATATTACTGGATTAATGGCTAAAGAAGCACCCTTGAGAAATGTCTTTCCCAGGTAAAAGCATCGCTTCTAACGTACAATTTTAATGTCTCCCGTTTTGGTCATTCGTGAGGAGAGGAAAAAATATATATTCGCGAGCTCTCAGCGCAGCTCCAGAATCCCTTTTTACAGCCGTCGCTGATGAGAAATTGAAGTTGAATTATAAAAGTAAAGTGTGTCGTTAAATCATAATTTCTTTTTCCTTCTCAGCAGTTGTTTCACTCACAATTTAGTTGTTTCTGTAGACAATATCTTGGTGATGGTTGTTTTTCTCAATTTTCGTCTCTGTCTTTAGAGTTTGGGAAGTATAAAAAGGATTACGATCACTCACGAAAAAGGTAGGTTGCTATGTTTACAGTAAAGGAGCAAGCGAATGCTGGAGAAGTGCCTACCTACCTAATACGAGAAGATGACGAGAAAATAAAACACGAAGTTATAATATGCAGTTTATGAAACAACATATTTTGTATGATGAAGCTTTTATTTAATTCAAGATAATATTTAATTTTCATATGAATAAAAGCATTTTTGGATCTGAACTTTTTGGATTTGGATTCAACCATACAGATTTTTGTTATATAATGGGCTATGAGTGTAGATAGTAAACTAACCGGAACGGTACTTGATCTAAGCTATGCTCACATGCTCAGCTGTGAGGAGTTATTACTACCTACCTGGAAAGGAAGGGGAATATTGAACACTAATCATCAACAACAGCAGAAAATTTATCAGAGTAGAAGAAGAGTTTTCTATTTATTTTTGTGAAGATCGATCATACTCGTAGTTTGGCTAGATGTACAAATATTCATGTTATCATTCTGTTTTATTAGTGATAGTAAACGCCTATAAATGTGGTCACAATGTAGACTGAAAAGCTTTGCTTCTTAAATAAACAAACGTGAAAATCAGAAAGGTGTAAATTACTAGACAAACAGAGCGATGTTAACGATTCGATGAAAACAAAAATTTGAACGAGTTAGCTGGTATTATCGAACTAATAGGAAGGTCACTACGGTGCGTTTCAGAGATGATTTGTGATCACTTTGTGTCTTTCCTTATCCCGAAAAGAGAGTAGAGTGTATGTAACCTATTTACAATTGCGTCCGGGGTGACGAAATTCCGAATTCCATATTCAACTTGGAATGAAAAAAGAAAACTCGGTAAAAAGATTGGGAGATTTGTTCATTTATTATTTTTCGCCTTTCTCCGTAAATCGTTGTTCTTCTGCAGTCAGAAAACCATATAATTTAGTGTCGTTCACAATCAGATTTCTAGTAAAACTAATACCTACCTAGTACCTATCTATGTTACATACGAGAATCACTAATACTTTCTCAATGACCTTTAAAAGGCATTGAACAGTTCCGGAGAAATATAAAACTCTGCCTGATGGAAAGCAAAATACGATCACCGATATTTGAATGGGGATTTGACCTACTCATACTTCTGTTCCACAAAAACGATTCGGAATCGTGATTTCGTTCTCGATTCCGTTCAGTACCGCGGATCGCTTGTACGAATGGTCTTACAGTGGTTACAGTGCTCCGGGTGGTTTCTCTCCGATCCTAAAAATCGTGGATCTAACTCTACCTAATCTATAGAAAATCGCGAATTAAAAAATGTATACCGTTCCGAAAGTTAAGCTCAATACCTCGGCGTTTTGCAAATGTCATCCACTATAATTCTCCATCCAATCGGAGGGCTACGACGAATTTTAGTACACAAAAAGTATTTGAACTGGACCTAATTGCCGAATTTCGTCAACTTTTGGTGGTTTAGGAGAAATGCAACTGAGGGCGGATGCACGAATTTCCTTTAATTATTATATTTCCAGATTCCACGAAGTTACATTGAAATGTAAAGCGCAAAATGTTAGGGGAGAATTAAATTTGTTTTAGAGTCTGATTCCAAACATTACCGGAATTACCTCCCTACTAGAAATAGGTAATTAGCCGAGTCTTCTTCATCTGTGACATCCTGCAGCTCAAAGGAAACCGATATTTTCAAAAACCCTTTCCGTGTAACTGAAACCAGACTTCCCCTCAAACTATCCCAACTAACCCTCACACTCGGGAAGACTTTCTAGGACGTCTAGCCGCCCCCGATCCACCACTTTATATGTAAAAGGTCCGTAGCGAGGCTCCCTCCCGAAGGCTCATTGCGGTTTTGAACTAGAGTTAACCTCCCCAGTTCGAAAAGAGGGTGGACATCTGGGGTAACTTCTCTCAGACTTGTACCAATCCTCTTACCACCCAAGCTTTGTTATTCTAAGTTTGAGATTCTCCCTTCCACATAATCCCAACCCTTCGTGATTTTTTATTTTTTTATTTTTATACCACTTCCCCGTGAGTTCCCTCTTGAATACACTTTTTCCCTTTCTTTTGTGAATAAACTACTAGATCTTATCGCGGATTTGAATTTGCATTGGTCGCAATAAAAAGACAAGAGGAGGGAAGGTCATATTCTTTATTCAATTAATTCAGTTCCCGCTCTCTTGTTTTGTATGCAAATCCTTTAATGCACGGGGCAGTTTTAAGCCTTTGCTGTTTAATCGAATAGTGGTTTTAACCGAGTAAAACTCTAGCGAGCCCCTCCCATTCTGTCTAATCACTATGGGTGCAATGTTCTTCATAAAGGATTTTTCGTTAATCCTGGGCAATTGAGATGATTTTTAGCGAGTGGTGATCTTCATTTATTTTTGTCGGGAGGAGCAAAAGCTCTCTGCAGCACGGATATTATACATCTTTTAAGCCTACATTATGGAACACTTAACTCGCAAACGCGTGCGTTGCAGAGGATCCTGCCCACCTCTTTCAATTAACCCATTGGAATGTTGTTTTGCTCAAAAACACTAAATTCCAATCCATGATCAAAATCCACAATCCAGCAAACTATGTTGATCGACCCACTCCCACAGGTTTTTTAAATGTCAAAGTTGATTGGGAAGGGGGCCAAACAGATGAAAAACGCTTGATTGCAGCTATTGATATAATATATGTATGACATTACATACATATCCGAAATTATGTAGTACTAGGTACACTACAAAAATGTGGTATGTAGTTATCTGAATAATAATATCTAATTACTGACTTCGAGCTAAAACTTCCTTAAAAAAGGTATTCCATTTTCCATTTATGCCAATATTAATTTTATTGTATAGGCCAAATCTCCTTGGCCCCCTTACCTGACTTGACGTTCATGACGGATAATATTATACGCTTTTCAAAATGGCCTGTTAAAAACAAGTTTGACTAATGTAAGTTAGTCCAAACATTATTATGTTTGGAGATTTGGCCTACAACAAAATTAATATTGGCATAAATGGAAAATGGAATACCACCTATTTTAAGGAAGATTTAGCTCGAAGTCAGTAATTAGATATTATTATTCAGATAACTGCATACCATATTTTCATAGTGTACCTAGGTACATAATATGTTTGGAGAATATTCTCCTGGTTGCATAAGGGAATCATGATCAACCACCATACGGGGATCAACCACGGGCATGAATGTCAAAACGCCAAGTTTTCCCATTACCCCTCTCAAAAGTCCCCCTCTGGCTAAAATGTTTAACCTCCCAAATAGCCTACATCAGAATAATCCAAAGGTAGTTTAGCGTATATCCAATTAGACAGAAGCTTTTGAAATAATGACGCATGAAACTGAACATAAATTCAAAAAAATCATTTTGTTTTGAACATGGAATTTATTAGGTATATCGAGGATTACAGATGGTTACTGTTAATCACCTCTTACTTAGTGATGAAAACAGAAGAGTTGCAATTTTCAAACGCCTCAGCTCGAGTAGTTACTTCAAGAAGTACGTACAAGTGTCTGGTTTTTCTTATACTATGTTAAAAACAATTATAATTTTTAGGATCGAATGAGACCGCCAAGGGGTAAGACCAACTGCGCCCTCGCCTTAAAGGCTTTATAGGAGTTCCAGATCATCCAAGGTGGTGGTGGTCATTCTACACATCGAGATAAGAGTGGTTTAAGTACTCTTCTATATCGACAATAATAAATTCTACATTGCAATGAAGCAGGTGCCTAACAAGTGGTTCAGGATGGCTTCGAAGTAATAAAACCGCTGTCTCCAGTTGCCAGTTACATTCAGTACATCTTGATTTAGACTAGCTTGAGAAGACTGTGACAGGGGCTTCTTGGCGGTTTTCACTTGCAGGCATCGCCCTCAGGGCACCTAACCAATTTGGTTGATATCACCGTTCCAACCTGCCACGGGGATAAAACGGTTTTACAATGTTTCAGTCAAGTTTTTCTCGTTTGTACGACCATCCTGAGGGTTTTCGTTTGGTGTGTTTAATTAAACATTGCGTCAAACGAAGATTCTGGACTTGATGAACTAATAGAGGAGAGGTTTTGTTTTTAATTTTATCTACCTTCCTAATTATAGGTACTCTCTGCTTCAGCGAACATGTTATTATATGATAATTTTGTTACGTTGTGTATTGCTGCTGAGGACCAGCATCTTTCTGATGTGGTATTCAAAAACTAACTAAAAACGGGAATATAATAGAAACGAATAAAAAAAATTAGGCCTCTACCTCCAATAGTTTTTGTTTTATTCCCCCTTCAAACCGATGTGTCGCACCTACCGTACTCTGTACTTGATAAACCACGTTGAATGGGACAATAACTATTTATTCACAATTTGCAAACATGTTTGACATGGCTTATCAAGCTAGCCTATACTATCAAGAAGTCCAGTGGATAAATCGTCAGTAACTACGACCAAAATTATAAAAGCAGAAATCAGATCTCCTGATTCGTGGATCATGGTAGAGCTTCAACACAACTCCATGCACTTCAGACCGACCTTCCCCCGACAACATTGAAATATCAAGGATTGTGCCGACTATGATCGGCAAGATTCAACATCCATCAGGTGATCATTCGAACTGAGACTTTGACTCCTGTGCAACGCAGTGGAACACGCAAGCACCCATTCGAAAGTCACCTTCCCCACCTGAAAACTCACGTTGGGGTACTCCATTTATCAAACTTGTCTCATAATCTGTTTTTAATGACTTCACATCGCCTCCCCCGAAAATACCGGTTTCCGGCCTTTTCAGTTGCAGCGTTTGACCTTTTTATTTCCTCTGTGATGGGGAGCATTAATCCCAAGTGAACCCCTCTCCCCTCACCCTTCCTCACCACATTCTGCCCTTCAAACATACACCTAATAGCTTAACTTCAATCCCACGGAGACCAAAAGTTCTTTGAAGAAATGGAAGAATACCGACTCGCTCTGTCATTCTCAAAGTCTATTCTTAATAGTACATTTTGCTGACACTGTTTTTTCACATACACACACTAGGTTTTGATGGGAGTTTCATGGACGAACTTACGGCGATGTAGGTACCTGCCACTCATGCTTTACTCGTGAGAACTGCTAACTCATTGTTTATATTTAATCGATAAAAGACAGCCATCAACGATAGGTACAAGTAGAGTGATTTATTTATCCGTTTTCAGAACAAACAAAACTATAGTTTTCATAAATAGGAACACCAGTGCTCGTTGAATGTGATCATTTTCGTTAAAAATAAAGCTAGTAGGATTCAAAAATTTGAAATAATGAGAAGTGATATAAATGAGGTACTTTTATTATATATTCTATTTTTCAGAAGGTTATCGATGCAACAGCATGGTCCACCTTCATCATGTCTTCACCACTCACAAAGTACTTCTCACATTGCCTGCCACTTAAATGCTAAAGTAGACCACCCTTTTCACTTCTCCTACCCATAAGGATTCAAGTTTCCTTTCAGCTTGGAGGCTTCAAATCGAATCAAATCCACAACATATTCTGAAGATAATGATTCGTGACTATATTGTGTATAAATATGGGTTACAAAGCACAGAAAAATGTTGGGTACCTATAATAATGATTCTTCAAAGTTGGTGTGGCGGTGGTTGTGGTGTGTTGTGGTGGTGTGTTGTTGTGGCAGTGGTTGTGGTGTGGATGTGTGTAGTTGTGTTGTTATCTTCTGGGTTTCTTAAGGTCTTCAAAACGTCAGATACATTTACCTTATTAATCGCCATCTTATTGCTCTAGAGTAGTTTGTGTAGGTTTCTACGAAGGCATACGAACTTGCAATTATTCCTTCACGTATTTCACTGGATTAATGATGTGCTTCCTCAGTTCACAACCATTCCAGTAGTTGCCTGTTCAGTTTGGTCACCCAACTGACCTCTGAGTTTTTCCGTTCCTTTTTGAAACCTGTAAACTCCTATAAACACGGTTTGGCAAATATCAAGTTGTGTTGGCGTTCATTTTCACTGTTTCCATCTTAATCCCGATGACGTTCTCACACAAAATCCCGACCACAATCAGTTGTTGAAACTTCTATGGATTCAGGTAGCTGAACGTTAGGTACTCCAGTTATTCTGTTATATACAGTTATATTAATTGCCAGGGCATGTTTAGAAGGATGGTTAAAATGCCTGAAATGTTGGAATGTATGAGATTTCGTGTTAGTGGTCTTGTGAGAGGGTGTCATTTGGGTAGAATAAAATGTAATTAATCTGATGACCACCGCATTTCAATACTAATGGTTACCGAGCATCCTCGATCGATCCCTAACCTAACCCGATTGTACCTCATTATAAAGTACCTTCGTGGATCTGTAAAACGATCTTAATAGTTCATTTATCGTTGTTCACAGTCAAATAATCACTAGCATGTGCTTCACCCAATTACGTAATACCTCGGATATACACTAGCAACCGTGGGATTCGCCATCCTGATGCAACAATTTACAGCAAGTACTTGAGGGGTTTTCCGAGTTCACTACCACGACCCTTCGATTTATCGGAATTAGCGAATTAACGCAATTAGCCCTAGAACGAGAAATCGCCTAGAGGTTCTTCCACACCACACTTTACAGTCACACCTATTCATTCGGCTAAGCACAAAAGGTTTCGAGGGCCTCTCTAATGAATACTAAAGCCCTTTTGCACCCCAGGGCGCACCTTCCAGTTAGTCATAACTCCCGGCCCCATTAACAATTAACGAGTAGGTAAAACGTGGTTTCCGGCTTAAGAACTCCACAGTCCAAGACCCTCTACCCCAATAATATATTTTCCACGTTTTCGACTGTTTATGCGGGTTGTTCTTCGAGAAGGTGGAGGATTTTAATTAATATTATTTATGCGTTACCAAAAACTACGAACGGATATTCATGAGAGTTAAATTGCACATTAATGAGGACGGCATCCTTTGGTGGAGCCCATTAAAACAAAGGCGAAAGTCATAACCTTCGCGATAGGCCGTCAACTTCGCTTATTTACGCTTCCCATTAATTTCTGTACAATCAGTTGATTCATAAATTACGGGCGAGATATGTGTTTATAGTTATCCTTTTATTTTATTTAAGGCTTTTAAGAGTCATTAAAAGGCGGTGAATCGCATTCGTTTCTGGTCTGTTTTTCGTGCCGAGCGGTTTTATTCGATGATTTCATGGCCTGATGGTTCACGATAATTGCCTCACTTGTGAGATGTGGTTAAAGATGAAACGGTTCGCAGATGCTACTCATGTTATGACTTAAATCTTGCAATTAAAATTGTAATTTGGTGGTATTGTGAAATACGTACTGATAACAATGTGTCTATATACCGGTCTACATATAGCGTGTATTGCTCACGTAGTCTTCACTTTGCTTTGAGAAACAGGATGAACCTAAACTCTACAATTTTACAAGCAAACGGAACTACCTGTATTAAGACTCGGCAGTTTTCTTTACATGCAGTATTTACAGGATAAACGCTTGTAGCTCCTCAACCCTCCATGTACAAATTTTCTTGCAACTATTCCTACTATATTTATGTAGTTGTATGAAACAGGTTGAAGCTGGCCCGAGATAACACATCATACCATTTGGTAGTTGTTGATTCCATTACCGAAGAAATTGAGAGCAATCACATTGAAAGAATATTGGATTGAGACTACCTTATTCAAAGATAGTCCTCCAGTTGCATGACCTAGTATTGATATAAATATATAGTTGTGGTAAGTGTACGTCATATTGCTCCGTGTTAAATGTTAATGATAAATGATTCTGTTACTTTCATCTGGCATACATTTTTTCCACGGTTGTTTTTATTATTGACATGGAAGAAGCCCATGAGGCTTGTTTTTTGAAAATTTCGTCAATAAAGGTCTGTGCGACTAAACATAATAAATTAAAATGTTTTTTCCCCAAATCACACTCGCTGGAGGTCAAACAGTCTGCAACCACATTATATATTCACTTCTCCCTCCACCTCGTTTTCGTTTCATTTTATAATGCCGTCGAAGAATATTGTGCTGGGTGTCCAAACGGGCTGACAGGAAGAACCGTCGTAACCGGTCCTTGGCGTTGTTCAGTGAACAGTTGAGTAAACAGCTGTAGGTCTAACTAATATCCTGCTGCCAAACTCAACTGATAAATAGATCAGTAGACCTTGGAAATGTTTGTTCCTTTCCTACAGCAACGTGACCCTGATGTTGCGCTTGCTAAGGGAAAACTTATAAAACAAATTTAGATGTGGATCAATTTCCCCCTCGATCATTTGTGGAACTTCTATATTATTATAATCATTATTATATTACAATTATTCTCTTCCAATTAGTTCTATGATTACGACCACTTTTACATTATCTTATGTGGTGTATAAAACAGTCAAACCTCGTGACGGTCATGTGACGGTTTAGAAATCACTGTACGTGGATCTCTGTAATTTGATGAACAGTATAATGAATAGAACGTGAGAACTGTTATTTTCAAACATGTTAGTACCTACCACTGATATCACCGAATAATGCCTCCCCTAATGAATTCCATCGAATCAATTAGAGCGTTCAACAGTACAAGGAGACAACAACAAATCAGAACATCCGGATTCGAATCCACAGAAAGAGTCTAGCAGGGTTGAGAGGGGCGGCGCCGGAGAGAAGCGGATGGCGTAATTTAGACCGCAATTAGTTACTGGATCTGATCAGATAAACCCGTGAAAACTATTTATTAAAAACCCCCTCTCCAAACCTTACCTACAGTCAAGCTACCGCACCAATTATCTAAGTTATATCTTCACTAATTAATCATCCCGGATATCTTATTGTTATTTAATTACATCCGAAGAATCTCTAGTTCTTTTTTTCCAATTCGTTTGAAAGGTAGCTGAACGAAAAAGAGGATCTTGTTCGGACGTGCTGAAAATACGAAAAAGAACAGGTTTGGTGAACTGATTATTGCGTAGAATTGAGACTGTACAGCTTCAGATTGAACCTAGCGAAGGAGTGAATATATCTGAGGATTCAATTTAGCCGTCTCTTCACGTCAATGTGGATTGCAAAGTTAATTTTCTTCCGATACACTGTATCAAGGGTAACTCGAGCTCCCGTTTTTGAGTGTCCATTCCACCTGCATGTAAGAGTTGTGGTGGGGAAAGATTAGTTACCCTTCCAGCTATACCCTTACTGTGAAGATTATACTACCTATCATTATGTTTTCTGAAGTCGTTTCTAGCATTTTTAGAGATTTCCCTGAAAAGTACGTAACCAAAAGCTCCGCGCCTCGCCGGGGGTGGAACCCCGGACCTCCCTTTTCTGTCACCTTGGGCCCAGCGGCTGAACATTGGAGGAACGGTGGAACACGCTTAATGAATATCCAAAAATGATCTCAGGATATCGTCTGAAGTAGGTAGGTATTACGCAATCGATTGCAACTACAGGGAACCCGGGTGACTAGAATTGGGTATCTTCTTAGCCATAAATCCGGAACTAGGAACTACTAAGTAGACCAATTTCGGTGAAATTGTCAGTGATTGTACGGGGTATCCCCTAGAGGGTCCCCTAATTTCATAGCCACCGGACCATAATTAGTTTGTGAGCATGCGAAAACGTGAATATTCTAAAATTACGATTTCTCAGTTCCTAATGGACAAATTCCACTCAAATTCACTTTTTTCAAAAAACGACATGGAGGAAGCGTCTCACGGAAAATATTACTGTTCCTTTTATGAACATGTTAAAATTTTCTGTAATTTGAGCCCAACCCGAGCTCTTTAAGTAAAATGGTTGCGTCGATACATATTATACTCAAAAATTGTCATTTTTTTCCATAAAGTGAAATTTTTTTGTAGTGGTCATTTTTGAAGTCAAGTATCGGCGAAAATGCCAGTTCTAGAAAAAGGTCATGGGAGAGGAATTTGTAGAGAACTACTAGCTTCTAATAGCTTCTAACTAATAGCTTCAATTTGCGACAAAACGGTGCCTCTAGCTACCGTAATATTCTCAAAAACTTACAAATAGGTAAGGACGGGAAAATCGGATTTTAGGGCAAAATTGTGCGAATGGTATCTGGCGCTACTAAAATCAGTTCCTCACCCAAGAATTATCTAATAAATACCTACTGCCAAGGAAATTGCCAGAAAAACCGATACCAATACCTACGAGTTTTTGTGAGTGGTTGTTTTTGTCAAATACATAAGGGAGCCTTCACAAAGAGTCGATCCAGTAAGTTCTGGTCCGGTTTGTGGGCAGACTTGAGCAAGTCTTTTCTTTTTCCTTGATAACAGTTATTCCATGAGCAGGAACAATACGCTAAGTGTGCGTTCAAGGGTTTGGTGAACCGTTCTTTTCCTTAGGAGCAGGTTGCTTGAGAGGTGGCATACCTACCGTAGTTTTCCTCCTCGAATCTGGTGGAATAACGTAGCATTCCGAAAAAAGGATTATCGGATTGTTGATGAAATAGCGATGCTGACACTCTAGAATACTGAATTTCCTCGAAGCCCCAACTTCTTTGTGCAGCCAAGAAGGTTGGAATAACCACCTTATTATATCTATTGAAAATAATGCCGATGATCGTACCTGAAGTTAAGTGTAAAATTTTGAGCCACGGGTTGAAATGTGAAATTGTGTTATAATGGAGCATCAAATCAAGTTTTGATTAAAATAAAGTTATTTTTTTTTAATCAACGAAAATACTTCAAAATCCATTTTTCTATAAATCCGATAAAAACGGCAGCACCAGTGACTTAAGATAGAATTCAAGTTTTGGATCCCCACGGGACCCACACGAGAGTAGAAACATAGGTAGGTAGTATAAATATTCACGTACATTGAAAAGTCAATCAAATACTCTCAAAAATAAGATCCTATGTTTCTGCGAAAATCAACAGTTGTGGGGAAAACATGCACTCAGATTTGCAAGAATCAGAAATTTGTAAAAAGTATGCAGTTAAAATTCTAAACTGAATTGGCATCCAAACATAATAATTCGCGAAGGAAAATCGCGTGGAGCATTGAAATAGTGATAGTCAAAATTATGTAAAATCCGAACTCTACTCATTCACAGTAAAATAGAAGAACGTAGCCATCAATATTCAGCTTGGTTATTCCGCATCGTTATTACTTTCCCGAAGTAAGATATGAGTCCCTCCACTTCACCCGTCCTAATATGAATCCGATATCAAAGGCCTACGTCATCCGATATTAGACCCCGAAAACCCCATATTACCTCCAAATAGTTCACCCATTTTTTATTTACGAAGTGATTTATATCTCCGATATTAAGGTCGCGGTACGATATTTCACCGCGTTTTTTTTCTAACATGAATTGGGATTATTACATACTTTTGTGATCCGCCGTACGTTTATTACACGTGGGAGGTGGAAGAATAATTTTACCTACCACTAATAAAAAAAAAAGGAGATGAAAGAAATGTTATCTTCTCAGTTCAGCAACGAGGTGGTTGCCGAGAAAATTACTATTACGCCGTTACATGATATTGCTCGGGTAATCATGGTTATCAGTTGGCAAATTCAGTGGAAAAACGGGCATTGATCGTCCTTTAAACATTATACGTTGTTTACGACGGGCCTGCAAGAATATTTTTGGATGACCGGCTTTATCTTGAATGCTATCGTAAAATTACACTCCATCGAACATTTTTAACACGAAAAGCCCCATTTTGCCAGCAATATTGGAGCTTCCGATCTATTCATATCCGAATTGTAAGTTCTGTTGTGCGAGGGTGGGTATGTAACCATGATAACAAAAAATCCCCATTGTTCCTACGGTAGGAAGTGACAGAAAAGCTTGGAAGAATTCTTAGGTAGGTCCCTAAACATTTATTGACAGATCATAATGAGAATTAGGTAGCATTCGATCAACAGATGGATTGATATTGCTTCCGAGTCTACCGAAGGTAGCGGAAGCTTTGTTTTCACTTTGAAAAACGAAAAAATTGTTTGACCTCCAAAATTGGAATTTCCACTCGGTTACAGCCATATCTTCCAGACTTTTCATCCGATTTTGTTCAAGTTTTCAGGGATTATGCGGGTAAGGCCCCTTGAGCGCCCATATGAATTTCATCGTGATTGAATCAACGGTAGGTACGCTCTAAGCATGCGCTACCGTAAATTTCGTTCACGAATATGTTGACATTTTGTCTAAACTGACAAACATCAACACGATATGGAGTTTTGAATTTACACAAGTTTTTATTTCCAATTTTCTTGGACGCGAGTAAGCTATGTGCATTTTCCACTTGGCGTAGCATTAATATTTTAATCTTACTAATATCTATTCAAATTACTTTATATTAGGTCATTAAGTAGGCACATTACGATCGAGAAAGCATTGTAGGAGTCAGCAGAATTCAACTTATTACGAAATATGAACAACCATGACCGTGACAGACTTCTTATGGGAGACATGAATGTCTCCTTTCCAGAAAACATGAATGATGTATTTCTTCTTGTGTAGTACCTACACCTTATTTCGAAAACCGTGCATTTTTAAAAGAAGGTAGGTACGTATGTCTATCCACCCTATCTCAGGTTCACTGCCTCCCCAGTTATATCCAAAAACTGTTTATTTTTACTTTCTTTCCTATCAACGACCAACCAATAAATTAATCCCAAAAAAATCAATCAAATAAAAATAAATTTAAAAACGGCGGACGGACGGATTTTTTTTCATTCGATTTTTGGATTTTACGTATCGAAACGCGGGGAAAACGTCAATTTTTTCGGAGGGATTAAACAGAAATTTTCCAGTGCTCGATTCCAAAAATTCATTATTGAAAATATAGAGGTGCTTTCTAAGGTGGTTTTTCATTTATCATTAAATGCATTTTCTTACATTAAAACGTGGTGGGGTTTTTTATGGTGGTGTGGATTATTAAATCGATTCACGGTTGCGTAAAGTTTTAATCGTAGTTGAAGATTCTGTTATTAAGTGAAAATATTATTGTGGTGGAAAACGGGAGAATTAAGAGCGGGATTTATAGACGGTCCTTGTTTTTCAAAGAGACCCTGAGATGATCTCCAGGGATTCCTTAAGCAGAATCCGTATTCGAAATTTCGAGGAGACCATCTCAAGGTCTCCTTGAAACTCGAAGACCTTCTAAAAATCCCGCCCTAAATCGTGGATAAATTTAACTCTTTGTAAACTTTTGCTACGGATTGGTTGTACATGTATAATATTAAAACTAGTTCGTGCCCTACAGATTTCTTGAAGGATTACTTTTGGAATTCGCGCTCGTATATTCTTACAGTACACCTAGTAGTAATAATATTATCATTTCATCATGATGACATATAAATGCATTGATAACAATAATCACATTGATCACCAAGACCTGAGAACAATATTTTAATTTTTTCTACAAGCTCTCATAAAGTAGAACGTTTTCTAACATTGTTTTTCGGATGTTTATTATTTACAATATTTAAAACTTATTCATCTCAAGCTACCAGATAATCGTATTCTTTGATTATTCGTTGGTAGAGAGTGGGGTGCGAATTGAGTATGATTAGTATATAAACTATGTGTAGGTACATCTGTAATAATATGATGGACTCCAATCCCAATTCATAACCAGCATTGAAAGCAACAATTATGATAGTTTACAATAATTATTCTGGGGTAGTCTAGGGGAGAAAAATTCAAGTTAATGAAGAAAGAACACTATTAGGGCACTAGACTTGTTAATTGGGAGTGTATTGATTGCCTCTCCTCACCTTCATTCATATTCTCCACAAGTTCGAAAGTAATTGCAACGGCTTGATAGAGAGCGACTAATAACAGTGATGGAAGGTTGAGTGGTGGTACATTTTTCTGAAACCCCCTCTAAAAATTCTCGACCACAACAAAACCGAATTTCCTACCTTCAGTTCGAAAAAGTCCTTGGTTTACCTCACATATTAAACCTCTGGGTTCTTCCTGAGGGATTATTACTCTATAATTTTGAACCGAGACTTGAAGAATCATTTCACACTAAACCCAGAAAGAGGTCACTCTAATAACAGCTTGTCGTGGGCCACCGTTCTGAGGTTGTCAACCCTGGAAAACAACGCTAATTCCCTAATTGACTGTAGCAGGGGGCTTGAAGGAAGCTTTTTCAACTCTTTTTTTATTATTATTTTTTTGTTCTTTATAAAAATTGTTTCCTAACCATAGAATTAAGTAATTTGGTCGGGAGAGAGCTCCCGCGTCGAGCGCTAATTACTGGGTTGAGCTTCCAGTAAGGAGGAGCATTTAATGAGACGAAAACGGCGGCTTCTGTAAAAGCCGATTGGCTACTTTGAATTACGATTGGAGTAACTATAGTTTCTGTCCACGTTCGAGGCTTCATTCACCAAGTTTCCAAAAAGATAGGTGTCTGTTGTGTGGAAGGTTTGAGAGGATGAACGACGTGGAAGGCTTTCATATTCGTTCCGATAGATAGATAATCCATTAGATCATAGTAGATTAGATAGATAATTCATAACATTCATAATCAGGTCAGCTTCCAGCCTTCCAGCTATAGAGTGTTTGGAGAAGTCCGCTCCTGGGAGTTACCATTGATCCAAATCCATCACAAAATCCAGACCACTCAGTAATAGTCCCGAACTACCTTTCCAAATTTTAGCAAAATCTGATGATCTCTTGCAACATTTTGTTGACATCTCAATGTCTTTACATCCAGGGGATTTGATTTAGAAATCGGTTTGACTGAAATCTCTGCCTTTGTTTCACAAGGTTCTAAGTGCTGACACGACCTTGGTTTGACGAAGTTCAAACTGTAGGCTCGATCTGGGTTTCACAAGGTTTTGACTACAGCCTCGACCTTGGTTTGACAGTTCTAAATGCAGACTTGATAGGAACGCATCACTCCTTGCGTGTAAGACAAACAGCAAAGACCAAGTGAGTCATGTAGCTGTGCCCTGATCAAATACCATAATAATATGCGAATATTTAGTTTTACCTAACTACCTACTTATTGTACCGACTCATCATGTTGAATAAACCAAAGTGGAAGCTATCGTCATCATTCAACTAAGCGGGGGTACCTATAAGTTTACTTGAAGTATACTTCAGGCTTTTATTCTTTATTTGATGTGAGAAGTGAATCTGGGTACTTCAAATTTAAATAATCACGTCTTCCAGCCTATTCGAAGTACTCAAGGCACGCTCCAACTATTTTACGTATAAAAGAGCCACGGGCGAGGTATCCGACCCACTTTACATCCTCGTTTCCATCGCAAATTTCCGAAAATAAAAAGAAAATCTCGAGAACGATCTTATTTCCTCGCGCCTCTCAAACTCGAGGCCTTTTCAAAGTATTATTATAAGAACTCCCCTTCACCCTTCACCTGAAAAACCTGCATAATACCTTAGGCCCTTTACATCCCAAGTAATTTCGGGAACGGTTGTAAACCCGAGAAAACTGCCTCCGAAATACTCCCTTCAAATTTTATTGACCCTTCTCTTTTTAGACTGCTAATTCTTCTCCCTTTGGCCGTCCCCCGCGATTTCGCTTCCATAAATTGAGAAGGCTCTCAAACCATTTGAGACTCAATTTGGCGTAGGCCTTTCCCTCCACCCTACATCAAGGTTACCCCCTCTCTCCTCTTCTCCTTTTTTCACTTATTTCTTCTTTTCGTGTGTTCTTCCCCTTTTTTCTTGTGCATCACAAAAGGAGCCTCCAGTTTACTTTCAGTTGGCGACACGCTCTAAATTCAAATTACTTGGAAGATAAGTTGCCCCCGAAGCTTCCCCTTCCTTTACGTGTGTGCAGAACAACCTTTTTTCTATTGATGCAGCCTTCGCCGTGGGTATATAGACACTGTCTGCTTTCTATAGAGAGCGACTTCTACTCTCTGCTTATAATATAAGGAATAGGTACTTTTATAAGAAACAAAGCTACCCATACGAAGGGAATGTTCCAGCCCTTTCACTTCCCAGGGCAACACTTTACATCATATTATGAAGGAAATGTTCAAGACCTTTCTATTTCGAGGGCAAAGCTCTATGCCACAAGTCTTTAGTGGATGTTGTAAGAGTCCCAAGAGAAATGAGGTTGACTTCGTCATCTTCTAGTAACACTGTTATCTAAAATTAGCTCTCCGTATACTCGTACTAGGTAATACCAAGCCATCCTCTGTGTACCTTGTATCATGAAAATCGGATTGGCCATTCCATGGTCGAAACACAAATAAAGAAACAGTCTCACTTGGCAATACCATTTAAGAGGTATAGATTATATTTCATACACCGGCGGCTCTGCGGGAACGAAATTGTGTGTGGGTCGAAAAAACTTTCTTGATCGGTTCCTAAGGTTCATTTACCTATTATGGATGAATATAGTCACGGTTCAGCCACAGCAAAGTAGGTAAGGATTCACATAACTTTATTCTCACAACGTTTCGAGTCCAACTATAATCCTCAGGTAAAACCTCTAAGGAGGTTTAAGCAGAAATGCTGCCAACAAAGAAGGCGCCACAATTTATAGCTAAACCTACTGGATGGGTATAGTTGGACCTGAAACGTTGTGAGAATAAAGTTATGGGAATCGTAACCTACTTTGATGTGACTGAACCCTGACTATTCATCTTTGAACCTATATGCAGCCGACTAACTCTACCTCGCGTTCATTTACCTATTGAAAATTAATAATAACCCCGAATACTTGAGGATGCTATTTGAAGAAAAAAATCAACAAGAGTGAGAAGGCAAAATTCTGACGAGGCTGATATTTGCTCCAAGGCTAAAATTTTGTCTCCTGATCAAAAACTTTGGGACCCCCTGTTCGACTAAACAAGTTTTGTAAGGCCGTAACAGTTTGAAGACATCCATGTCGAACAATGGGCAACAAGGAGATTTCCCGTATATCCATAATATGCATAATACAGTTGGCCGATAAATTCACTTTTGAAAACGATAGCGCGGACCATCCTGGTTCTAAATATTTGATGACAACCTTGCGCTCTCCTTTCGCTGGGCCGAAGAAAAGGGTCCTCTTAAAAATTGAAGGAGTTGTTCTCCGCTCTGGGATTAAACTCTGCTTGCTCTACGTGATGATTAATATTAATAAGTAATTTTCCCCTTCAAGAGGATCTACCCGGTGATCTGATCCTCCTTTGAATCAAATTTGGGTGGCTCGTCCCTGGACTCCCAAGTTTAAAAAGTTACAAGGCCGACAGTTTCAACAATGATTCCTTGCTTCTTCTATTAAGTATTTTTGTTTGTGGAGGTATTGGCAGATTTAAACAAACGTCTCTTATCTTTCAAGAGCGCCCGATTTCAAGAATGATTATCTGCATTAACATGAACTGTACTTGATTTGAGCACTAAGGTTGGCACATTTCTTAGCTCATTTCATTAGCCGTTTTCAAATAATGAGAGATTCTACGTAAAATGTCTACTGAAGTGGGTACGAGTACAAAGTTTTTCATTTCTCTCATCGTTATACATTATTCAATCTCGACGTGGCGGCTCATTGCGCACAGCCTACGGCCTAGAGAGGCAAATTAACAAATTTAAGTATTAAGGTCAGGTCACACTCGGGTTCATTTTATATAATATTAATCATGGGGTTTTGTGGGCTGATTGTCTTTGTTTTGTGGTCAGATTGTGCTGTTTTTCAATATTTATTGAGATGATCGATGGGCCGGACAACCACGCGATATCTACCCTCCCGGACTTGTGACCGGTTCCTCCTTGATTTACCTTTGTAACCTATAGGTTAGAGGATCGACGATTACTGCTGCAAGCAGTACTCTCCTTACAAAAGTTAAATCAAGCAGGAACAGGCCACAAGTCCGGGAGGGTGGATATTGCGTGGTTGTTCTGGCTTTCGGTCCAACTCAGTAAATAAATAACATACAATACCTCACTGCTATTCACATATTTTATGGCAGCCCAAGTAACACTAGTCTCACCATCCTATATTGTGATATAAACATGAATTATACACCAACACACAATCAAATCAGTGAAGCCGCTTCTTCCTTTTGAGTTAAGTCAACCCCAATCGCCGCGGGCGTGGTTGAAAAGTACCTAGGAACTTGGAACACAACATTGTTGATAATAACAGGAACTCAAAGACGCTTGGAGCACACCGTTTTTAATCCAGAGTTTGTGTAACTAGTAGGTTGTGCGCAGGAAACCAAGCCAAACTCACTGCGCTTGGAACAGACCTATACCTACTATTATCTTCCAGGATATGATCTTGCTCTTTTCAACTTGATTGGGATTTATAAGATTATGTCGGTCTGTCTGACATTTTTTCTGAGTTTTGGTTAGCACCAAGAAGACTCCCTATGGATTTCGTCGCAATTTCAAAGGTAAAATCTAGTGAACCGAGGTGGATAGAATAATAATAGAATGGCAATGTGCAGGTTGATTCTTCTGTGTCAGACCTGGAATACAGGGAGGTCCTGCGGGTTTAGTCTATGCAATGCCTGGCTGCCGCGATCGCCTGCTGAATGATCGTGTCTGGAGAAAAAAACTCGTGAGGGGATGGTAAATTAGTTGGATCAATTAAGCGAATTATTGGATATTACAAGATACAAAGCAAAGCAACAACGCAAGTTATTACGATGGGTCAATTTTTTGAAAAATTTCTCTATGCAAATTCCTGGATCAGGTATTCAGAATAGAATTTTAACACAGAATGTGTTTTAGCCTTGGACTAACTAA
>JAEMON010000004.1:28596220-28614603 GCA_030264115.1 Lygus lineolaris
GAGCTTACGGCCTATTGACAATGACCTTTTATTATAAGGATTCAGCAAAGGAAAATACGATATGCAGGACAAATAATATTGCTCTTATAAATCATGCGAGCATCATACTTTACCTCAGTGTTGGACAAAATATAATTACGAATAACGAATGATTATTCATTATTCGAAATATTTGTGTAGGGTATCGTTTCCGAAGGTAATTGTTGACCTGCTGAATCGATTTCAACTACTTTCAGACCCCCAACCAAAGCCCCAACGCACAATTTTCGACTTTTCTGGTGAAGAAGTACCTACCTAAGTACTATGTGTATCCATGTACAAACATAACTAACTTCAACCCCTCTACTGAAATAATAATTCGCAATTATTTGAATAATTCGAATGGGGCTTTTGCATGACTTTTTTCCTTGGAAGTTAATCACTTAAAACAATGAAAATGAAGTTTTAACGCAGAAATTACTTCTCCGTAATTTTAGGGAATTCAGTGAAGTTCTGAATTGAAACTATTCTAACTAACTACACAGGCAACCAATGTTGCATCTTCAGACCATGCAAATGCCCCATTATTCGAATATATTATTTTGATCGATAAATTCGCACGTTGAGATCAATAGTGGGACAACTCAAAATTCTGCGAGTCAAGCGTTGAATGGTCAAAAACCATTTATTTCACCGTCAAAAATCAAAATAGCTTCATATTGTGGTACGAGGATTCCAAATTATGGTGTTCAACCTTCTCGCACAGTGAGATCAATAGAGGGACTACTTAAAATTCAAAAACAACTGGCGGCAAGCGCGGCTGGCACAAACTAATTCTTATTAGCTCACCTATATATTCAGTCTTGTAATATGAATAAACGAGCGGGCAGTAGAAGTTCTTGGATCTGGAGTAATGACGTCCTGACTGGAGAATTTTGTCGCACATTGTATGGATAACGTCGTCAGGAATCACCTATACACAAAGGTTGGTTCGACTAGGTTCTTATCCATTATTATTTGATATGTCATGTGTGATGAAGAAGACGTGCTTCTAGTAGGTTCAACAGACGTACATACAGCAATATAAGGAATGTGAAGGAATGTAAGTTGTAGCACTCAGTGGGTGTTGTTGTTATTACAGGTACCTGCGACTTAAACTCCCGATTGAGCCAGAGGGCGCCACAGATGTAGCCCGCTCGTCCGACAAATAGCTCATCTCCTCCAAATCGAGCATACGAGGAAGGAGCGCAGTGGGATCCAGCGCAGATAAAATCTTTTATGCAGTCCTGCGCCATCATATCTTCTCCTATAAGGTACAGTAACAGCAACGGTTACTTCTAATGCAAGTCTTTCAAGTGGTAGTAACACATTATAAGCTTGGTAAAGGTCATAATCGCACACTATGTATCAAGATATCTTTAAGTAGACTGTGCAATAATTCATACTCCCTACCGTTACACTGAAATTAACACTCTCTTGATGCGATAAAACAAACTGTTCCTCATCTAATTACACTTTATGAAGGATTAGCAGAGATATATATCCGCAATGGAAGTAAGAGATAGCAGGAGATGTAATTGTTGTACCAACAATAATGTGATCTTGTGTGTGGTCATGTCATGTGTTGTTGTCTTGGTTGTGGTGTCCTAAGATTCCTCTCAGGGACGAGAGTAAAAATCACCCAAGAAAACTAAATAATACTAACCACTTGCATGGAAAACAGCAGCTGCCAAAGCATATATTCCAGCTTTCCCCAACAAAAATCCACACTCGTCAGAAGGGTCACGGGACTTGTTCCGCCTAGCGATGTCGACCCCTGTTCTCAACACTTCGGTAGCCACTCTCAGCATCTCATCTCTTTCTTTAGCGAACCTGTAAGAAGTACACACCTATTAGAAAGAAAGAAAAAAACTACATGGTGCAATAAATGCCCTGAGACAAGTTGCAAAAATACTACCCTCCGGTTGCTTGAGAGAAGTTTACTTCGGGGTTTTTCATGCTCAATGCACGTATGGGTTGCATATCTGGAGAAATTCAAGCGATGTAGAAAATGTACATAAAATGCAAAAGAAAGCAATAAGAATAATATGCAAAGCGGGCTACCTGGATCCCTGCAAGCCTCTCTTCAAGAAAATTAAAATCATGACGGTGATAAGTCAGTACATTTTTCTCGCATGCTGCTATGTAAAGAGAAACTCGTTCGCATCAAACAAGAGGAAGACATGAGGTAAGCATACCACTCTGCAGGATCTCGGCTACGCAGAGGCAATTTCAATTTACATCGATAAAGATTTTTAACAAATTGCCTAACGATGTCAGAAATCTCCCCAACAATGTTTTCGAGAGGACGCTGAAGTCGTTTTTAAATGGGACGCCTTACTACACGCTGCAAGAATACTTCGCCTGTGACTTAAGTACTATAAAACTATGAAGTGCCAGCTAACTGTAAGTATAATTTTTTTTTAATCAGTTAAGTGAATTCTCTGTTGACTAGCAGCCGAGGAAATTAATAAAAGTACTCGAGCTCGCTACATATTTATTTTAGTGTTATTTTGGGTGGGTGCTCCAACTGTGATAGATCGATAATAGTAACTACATATAGGTACGCTTTTCTTCGGTGATATTAAACTAAGTCGACTAAGGTATGCATGTATTATTTATTGTGTGGATGTCGATTTGTTTTATGTTGTATGAGTGTATTTATTGTATGGATGTTGTGTGCTTGTGGGTGTGTGGGCTGGGGTTGTCGTGGTCCAGCTCGGGGGTGGCTTGCCGGTGGATTTCAGTTCTCTGGGCTGTTTCACGTTCAGTGCCTCGTAAGTTGCAGGCGTGTTTTGGTTTCGGGACGCCACCATGGTGGGTTGGGGCCGACCGGGGCCGGGGCTTCCTCGGCCCCGCACCGCTTGCCGCAGATTCCGTGCAAGTTGTACTCTCAAAAAGCCTTGGAGCGCCTACACCTACCTTCTTTTAACAAAACCTTTCTACCATACACAGTTGCTGAGTGAACAATTAATCCTATTCCACAATTGTATACTGACATAATAAGCTAGCATTTGACTTTTGAGGAATCTATATTATGTAATTTGACGCATTCTTGCCTTTTAAAAGGATTATGAATAAAGATATATTATTATTAATATTATTATTATTAAAGGAATAATCATCTGACCAATAGGCAATCTGATAATCTCTTGGGTTTTCCAATGGTGTAGAAGAAACCTTATTATCGGTGGTTGTTTCCAATTTCTTTTAATGGCGTATGCCTAAAGGAATATGTACCAAGGGTGGTGTTACATAAAGCTCATCTGATCAATCATTTCTCTCTGCAACAATGGAAGGGGGATCAGGGATGAAAGAGGCATAGAGTCAAAGAGATGGCCGAAATCATCACCATCACATTGTAGCTAAGAACTTGAACCAAGAGGAAGGCAAACATTAAAATAGAAGGTACGCCTGGCACTTGGAACTCACATGACTAGAAAACAAAAATACATTTCGAGCAGCACTCTTAGGATCTAGAGCCAGACCTCCTCTGGGACAGATGCTGTAGGTAGCTGAGCCTCAAGTGCTCTCATGCCTTCAAACATCGAACAAAAGGGCTGCAACTTCCCAGGCAATCCTTCTCCAAGCTTTGGGAGAGGGAAAACACAACCCCACCATGCACCATCCTTTCTGAGAACCTACTTTTCTTTCTAGATTCCAGCACTGTGTTCATCAGAATCAACGGAATTCTTTTCGAGCGCCTGAGTCTGCCGGTGATCTCCACAGATTACTCAACTAACCAGAAGTGACACTTCATCATTTTTCTTTGCTCATGTGTGACCTTTCTACTAGGTGGAAGAAAGCAGGACTACTTGCTCTCAAATGGAGGAAAAAACTCCTACACCCAAGAAGTTGCCTTGGAAGCAACTGCTCAATCATAGTCTCTCACGCACTCTTCCATATCACAGGGTTGACCTTGGGAGAAGCTGAAAGTGCCCTTCTTCCTCATCAACTTTTAGCCGGAGAAAAGCTCAGAAAAAGCTGAAAAACAGCTCGTGTGATATAACCTTAACTCTGTACAGCTTGGGAAAATGTTAACTTTTCATCAGATTCTAACTGTAAAGCTTCATACGCTGAGCCAGAATATTCTCAACTAGGTGGTGAACCAGCGACGCTTGGCAAGCACAGAAGTAGGATTGGCCAGTGACATAATGGACTGCTAGGTACTCCTGCTGCTTATCCTTGTAGAAAGCAGCTTCGAAGGAAGAACAATTATGAGCGGCTTCATTTTGTGAGGTGTGGATGAGCTCAACTTATACGTTGAGAATACATAAAAAGTTTAGTTATAGTAGGGGTATTCGCGGTCAGGCCATTGCGTGTTAACGTGTTAACGAGTTAAATGAGTTAAACTGGCTAAACGTGGAGAAAATCGGTCGCAAAGATGTTATCAAAGTGTGTTATCAACTGTGTTAAGTGAGTAAACTGAGTATGAGGTGTGGTAAACGTCGACAGCAACTATGTTATCTGTGATATCAGTTTTCTGACGAAGATTCAAAATGGTGTTATACAAACGAGTTTGAAGTTGAAAGGAATTTTTTTTGTTTTTTTAGTATAGTTTTCGTTGTGACCGTTGTAGTATTGTGTACTTACTAGCTATGAATTAAGTTTGTCGACACAATCTCAGTGAACTCCAAATCAATGTGTGTATTTTTGCAAAATTGAAATACAAAAGTAAAGTCATCGCATCCAATGCAACTACCTCTATAACACGTCAGCGATTATTATCATAGTTACAGTAGGTATGTTGGTCAGTACCTACAGACGATGCTACAACCGTGATGTTAGGGAGCACGTAGGTGACCCATGAACGAGATTTAACAATTGAGCCTGGTTTGAAATGAACACCGTACCTGGACATCAAAACAACTTCAAGATCTTGGAGACATTCCTCCCAGATTTCCTCCTCCTTGTCAGTAAATTTGGAACAATTTTGTCAACTTGTTTTTGGCTCTACCTCTCTTCGGTATTTTCGTGAATAAAAAAACTCACAAATGTAAACAAACATCCTAGTATCGGCAAAAGCTTAGACGCCGAGGAGTGGTAGATTCATCCTTCGGGCCGCTTCCCCCACCTAATTTTTGAGTGAGTCCTGCCCACTGACCAACTCCCGCTTCGTCTCCCACTCCTCCCTTACTCACTCTAGTTCTTGACCCTCTACTATCATCAATCCTCTCACGGAGTAGCCAGAGGAGCGAGAATTTGGAGATGTTCCGCGAGGAGACTAGGAGCGAGAATGTGGAAGGGGTTACTTGGGGTTCCTCAGCCTTCCTCGTTCATCCTTTCCTCGCCTCGCCTGACTTCTCTCTTTGAGCGGTTTTTGTACCCCGAGTCCAAGGGACACGAGGAACCCCATTAATCATTGCGTTGTCAGAGAGTACTTCGCGAGAATGTGGATGCGTGTGCTTCTGCCTTGTCCAACTTCGAAGAACGATCTCCACGAGGATACTCCACGAAAGTGTGGATGCGTGTGCTTTGCTTTTCCCCACTTCGACGAGGATACTCCGCGAGAGACTGGACCAGACTTAGTTAGACAAGCTCCAACTCTCCTACAGTACTTCCCCAGTGCTGACCATCTGGTGGGAGAGCGGAATCGTCCCCCCTGCATCTAAGCTTCAGCCGTTTACTAGAGTCGAATAATGTTACGCCATTAAGAATCCAAAGTAGGCAGTCAAGAGGTCTGTTCCAAATAGCATCGATAAGGGTTCAACTAAATATTTAAACTGCGCAGAACCTTCGGCGCACACTCTAGCAGAAAGTTTTTCCCTAAGCATGTGCGTAGGTTACGAGTTGAACCTGCACCGCCGCCATTTGGAACAGATCCTAGTTTTCACCAAAAAAAGACCTGAAGTATTACGTGCTTATGGTGCAGAATTCCTACCTCTTTTTCTTGCTCAGATGGTAGAGTGTGTAAGCGTTGCCACAAGTTCCAACGTAAAGTCCTCCGTCAATGCCGGCTTGGGAACATTTCTGCTTTTCTAACGAATGGTAGACGTTGTCCATAATGTCTTTACTGAGAGTAAAGTAGTCGACGGAATACGACGTCGACGGCGTGTAGTCGTCCGCTTTATTCAAAAAGTGCCTCGTCCTGCTCGACATCTCACCTTCCTTCCTGAAAAAAATGGAAAATTCGGTTCGTGACCGATGAAACAGTCGGCGAATTAAACTTGACAACGGCATCGCTCTCAACTAGGAAATAGGCACCGTAGATATTCGAGGAAAGTATGATAACTATGTGAAAAATCAATCGTAGCCACTAGGTACTAGAGTAGAAATTAATAAGGAAATGAATTTATAGTGAAATCAATCAAATACAAACTTTAACTTCAACAACCTCAAAACAACAAGAACAAATCTACAAACTAACCTACCTATGGATGTGAATAACGGTGTGAACCTGTGAACGGTAGAGACCTATGTATTTACTTCACCCGATCCTATTTCTCAACCGAATTTAATTGTGTTCAAACACATCAAAATCACCAACACTCCTAAAATGTAAGAGTACTTGAAAAAAACCGAAATTATAATATTTTGATTGTGATACGATGATTATCTTCTCTGACACCCCTCCCCGCGTCACCACACAATTCATTATCAAAATTATCTCTTATCAACTCTCGAACCTGTATCCTTATACACCTCGTCTTCATACAGTACGAAAATACCGTTCATACCTTAATTTAATCCGGTTTTAGAATTTAAGATAGTTTTGACACCATTTTGTTTACCCGCGATATCAACGGGAAAATTAATTGTTGACATTAATTATAAGGATACAACTCAAAGTGTGTCGTTTTTTAGGATGGATGTTGTACTAGTAGAGTTTCCCTGCTTGAGTCCATGGAAGAAAAGTTCCTTTTTCATGGATATTCCTACTTCCATGGATGAGTCACGCCAAGATAACCGGTTGTAATGAGAAGGTTATATTACTTAGCAACTCGTCCAGCGGTTTCGCTTGTTCATTGTGCTAGAAATTCGCTATTTTACTTCAACCTTTCCCTAGCTGATTGTTAGCATTTCGTTTAATTTAGCGGAGAAACAATGAGTTCCATCGGTACAGGGGTAAGTGAAATAAACTTATGATTTGTTTTGGTTACTTATATAGGTATAAATAGTCTATGCGTGAGGCTGCACTTAAATACAGTCATGTCACGGCATCATGTTCAGAACATAGCTTCATAATAATAAAGACCATTTTGTCATGATTTGGATGTTAGGATTGTTGAAGGTATTTCAAAGAAAATTTAAAATTGTGATCAGAATTGAGAATTTACATAGGTACTTCCTGCCACTATGAAGGATTTTCTGTGCGAGCAGTACCTACCTACCTAACTAGCATAATTTTAATTAGGCAGGTAAGTAGTGATATAACTGTGAGTATCCCTAAAATCAAGTTTATTTCATATTATCGCTTTTCAGGGTATTTTCACTTTCCTCAACCCATCTGAAGGAGAAAGGAAAGTATTGCTATCAACAGAAAACCAAATTTCCTAATCGACATCTGACAATTTTCTCCACGTTTTGAAAAAGTGTATGTAGTCGGTATGTATGTATGTATATGTGTATGAACACGATTGTGCCCCCTACGAAATGATTTAAAAATTCCGATTTAGGGGTTTGGTTTCCACATGTCTGTGGAAGAGACCCTAAGTATTTCAGCCCTCCAGGTCAATTATTATTGGGAGAAAATATTCCAAATAGGTGAAAAAACGTCGTTTTTAGCCCATTTTTTAGCTTTTCTCCCAAACTGCTCTATGGATTTTGAAGAAATTCACAGGACTTACTTTTCTAACAAGTAGAAACAAGTTCCGATGCCCCTCATCCCCACAATAATATATTGAGGGCCGAAATCAGCGTTAAAATCTGCAAAAATAGCCATTTTCAGGTTGTTACGGGTGAGGAAAGTAGTGTGAATCCTCGCACCAGATGTTTCTGATTTTTGGAATGTTGGTAAGTGGGATGGGTAGGTACATTGTAAGCGTTGTGATTTCCATTCATGTCATCGACATTTCAAGAGTGGGTAGGGAAAGTGGCATACCTTCAAAAATGTACTTACCTAAGTACTTATTTGAAAAACTTGATGGCTTATGGGAGCTTACTTTTCCGGAGTTGAGGTTCATTGGAAGTTTCTTCCTACCATAATAAGTAGGTAGGTAAATCCTTTGAATGTCTCGGTCTTTCGAGTGGTTTAGTGAAGGAGATAGGATCTCGTTGCAGAACATAATGACGTTTGATGTTATTGTGGCGATTTTCTCTGACATGTAATTAATCAACCTTGTTTTTAATCTCTTTCCTCAGTACGACTTATCAGCCTCCCAGTTCTCTCCTGATGGCCGTGTTTTCCAAGTAGAATATGCCCAGAAAGCTATTGAGAACAGTGGGTAAGTCTACAATCTAAATAAGCACTTTTATTTAGGGAAATAATTATATCCTAAAAGTTTGTACCTAACTAAGTACAATCTGCGGATGGTGGTCGAACTTCGGCATTTTTCTACCTCAGACTTGGATTCAGCACCCTTTAAAAAACCCCTGCACAAATTGATTTTCAACTCGGAAATCCGAGAACAGCTCCTAAACTTTTGGCGCAAAAACCGATCCGAATACAGTCATTCTGCTCAAGGAGGTATGTACCGTCATCGGCCCAAAATGTCCTAAAAAATGCCTGAATCTTGCCTATTAAAGAGTTAATAGGAACTCTTAAAACTTATTACTGCTTGAGACTAATGAGTTGAAAAAAGGAAAAACTGCCCTCTCCTCCCTTCCGTTACCCATTTTAGACGTTTTAATAATCGATCAATTTCAAATCTTTTTTCGACGTTCTTTCTATTAACCAAGGAAGAACTTGCATGGTTATTTTTTATTTCGTAATTTAAAAGATCTTGAGGGCTTTCCAAAAAGGTGCTATGTGAGGGGTATCCGACGATTGAAAGTTACCGAAACTGGTCTTGTATTTTGAACCTAACTAACGTCACCGACCCCCCCCCCCCCCCCCCCCCCCCCAGCCTGCCAGGGCGGGCCCCCTGTTGCGGAACCTAAATGACGTCACGCGCTGGGCAACCTAGCCTTAATTTCAAACTGAAAATTAGCACCAGGTTTTGAAGGGCACTGAATCAGATTTTGAGGTTGAAAATGCAAAATGCCTATTCATCCAAGTTCCCCATTCCTAAATTCCTTGAGCTATTGAAATTTTGCTTTTTAATTTTATTTTAATTGTAAATTTTAAATTTGGATAGCACATTGCCCTCGAGATTCAAAAAAGAAGAAGAATTGCTGAAACAGAAATAAAATTGGTTAATTATTGGCTGGGAGAAGTTTGAAAAACTCTCAACACCCCTCCGGTACCACCTTAAACTTTTGGCGCAATAACACAAGATTGCATTCTACGGTTGTGATGTCATTAGATCAATATTGTTCCATGCACAAATATGGAGATGCATGGAATACCTTCCTTGTGTCTTTTTGCTAAGTTGTGCAGACACCATTAACAGTAAGAAAACAAACTCTAGATATTTTGCTAACTAAATTTACTATCAATATTTTACTATTACATTATTTACAAATTAAATGCTATAAATTTTAGTAGTAACATTCATGCAAACTTCGCTGCCAGCCCTTGAGGTTCTTGGATATTATAATCCTGTAGGAGTGGCTCTTCAAGTACCAATCAAAATGCTCGTTGACTGATGTCGTTGGCGGTATTTCCCACCCATAATTTTGCCTCCTATTTTCGGAACGTCGAATTTTAAACCATTTTATTAAAAATTAAAGCTGCTTTGAAAATAATTCCGCCATCGTTTTTTGTAACTACAGGGTGAGGACTTGGTACATTAAAAAAAAAATCACATCTGTCACCCATTGTCCGTTAATTTAATGTGTTCATGTCCTTCCATACTAATGTTTCTTCATTTTGATATTTTTCATTTGCAGAACCGTTATTGGTCTCCGCGGCAAAGATGGAGTAGTTCTGGCCGTAGAGAAACTGGTCACCTCCAAATTGTACGAACCTGGCGCAAACAAGAGGATTTTTACCATTGATACGCATATTGGGATGGTAAAATACCTTTAATCCAGCTGAACATGATCAGTTTTATAGAAGTTTGAGGATAATGACCTGTGAACTATCTCCCTATTATTAACCAAAGTTTGTCTCATGTGTTTCTATCTAAACCATGTATTAATAGTACTTGTACCGTTGACATAGGCAGTCGCTGGTCTGAATTCGGATGCCAGGCAGCTCGCTGATGTTGCCAGAACTGAAGCCGCCAACTACAGGTCCCAGTACAAAACTCCCATTCCGCTCAAGTACTTGAACGAGAGGGTCTCGATGTACGTCCATGCCTACACTCTATACAGTGCCGTGCGACCTTTCGGTTGCAGTGTCATCCTCAGTACCTACAGTGAAAGGGAAGGCCCTGAAATGTACATGATTGATCCTTCAGGTGTTTCCTACGTAAGTCAAGATCACAAATTAGATAACTGTGACGTTTTGATTGTCTTCAATCGCTACCAATCGTTATCGTTACACTACTGTTAGGTTTGTCCGCAATGTCAGTTTCAAGTGGTTGGAAGTGATTTACAAAGCGAATGACAACTGGTCAAGTGCGCAAGTGCGACCAACTGTCTGAGCATATCATTTCCAAACTGTCAGAGGCTGCTAGCAAAAATTCTTCTGACCGAACTAGTGATCCACAACTAGGTTCAAAGCGGTTTAAAGGACACTATGAACTGACCAGCATGGATACAGTCAGAAATGATCAGAACTTACTGGGAACGTGGTTGCAAATGGTTTCTTACTGGTAAATTGGTCACTGCGAACAAAACTGTTATTAACGAGGAAAGTCCTGGGGGGGGGGGGGGGGGGGGGGGGGGGGGGGGGGGGGGGGGGGGAGTGTTCAGTAACTTCGGTGTGATCACAACTGTTGAAAACTACTGTTGGAATGTCGAAATGGCAGAATGATTGTTGTAACAAGAGTTGTGAGAAATTATCGAGTTGGTACTCGATAATTATCGATTGTAAATGTCTTGGAGGAAGGGAGAAAACATGATAATTAATGGTTCAAACCTCTAAAAATTACAACAACTTGATGTATCACGCTCATAACTCGATACAAACGCTCAAATGATCGCCAGTAAATTATAATAATCCAAGCTAACATGATTTAATCACCTAACCTCATCTCGACAAATCTTCTCACCACCTCCCGAGGTGGTCACAAGCTTGTCCACAGTGGATAGCTTTTGTCGATGTTGCTTAGTTACAGAACACCTCTCTTTCAAAACATGGTGGCGTTTATCACCAAGTTACGAACTCGGCTGTTGTTACCAACAGTTGTTTGGCTTACTGACCCCCCCCTGGAGAAATCTTTTTTACCATCCTTATCCACTCAGTATTCTATTTTAAGTACTTGATGGTACCTACCAATTTTCGTCGGAAAACTCTGTCTAGTTTTAGCCAAAATTGAAGAAAAGGAAACAAAATGGACGTCACAGATCAGAGCCAGTGCTGAGGAATCTTATGGTGCCCATGTCAGCAAATAGTTTGGGGTGCAGCGTTCTTGGGAAGGGTCACAACTGATCACTGGATAAGGCAGGTGGGAATGAGACCGCCTTACAGGCCAGAAACCTTACATTTTGTATGGATACTGAAGAATCCATGCCTTTTATGGAAGTATAATTATACTTCCAAGATGCCTGTAAGAGTACCTCATTATCCCCTCCCCCACTCCCTGTCATCTCCTGTGATCAGCTGATTCGTGCTGTGATAAACCTTGATGGCTACATACTTCTTTTATTATATCTATATTTCAGTGTTTCTCCAATATTTATTACTATTTTTGATCATTTTTCATTGAGAGATTATCAACAACTGGACATATTAACGAGTTCGAATGTATTCTAACTCTACTCAATGAGTAGGTACCTACTTTCAAGAGAAAAACAATAATTTTTTTTTAAACTTTGGTAAATTTCCCCCCATTGCTGTGGATTCATGCTTGCCATGAGTTCGTTTTAAAGTGACTCTCTTAATGGGGAATGGGGTCTGCGCATGAGAAATAAAAATTGGAAAAAAACCATTAATTATGTTATTTGAGTTGCCATGACTAGTAAACACGAAGGACAAAAAACTCCATGTGGGAGCAGAAATCGTCATGTTAAAATGGAATGTTTTGAATTTCGCGGGGAGGTACGTACGTCACACCCCCTCTGCTGTCCCTTTCAAAAACCGTTCGTGGATATTATACGTAGTCAGCGTAGATGCGCTTCGACCAATCAGCGCGCTCCGTTTCCGCTCGCATTTTTCCAAACGTTCACATTTCTCTTCGTCGATTAAAAAAAAAAAATGGGGAGACCCCATAATTATGAAATTACCCCACTTTGGCAATTTTGAATCGATTCCCTTTCAATAAAAATTTTTAAAAAAATCACGCACAGACCCCATTATCGCGAATGAGAAAATCAATTTTTTCCGCCTTTGTATTGTTATTTGGAATAAAATAACACGGCCAATACGAAGAAAAAAATAGTTTATCGTTCTGGTGTGAAGAAAACTTGGAATAAAATCTCAGCTGTTTGAATAATAGGCGGCATTCCGAAGACTCTTGAGAACCCCTTTCCTACGTCACACTTAAAAGAACTGAACCAAGAAAGAATGCGCAGAGATCGCATGGTAGCAGTGAAAATAGGAAGAATTTGAATAATTAATAAACAATTAATTAAATCAATTCATTATTTAAGTAAATTATATTCTCACTAATATAATCAGGAGCAGAACAGTGTTGGTCTTTGTGTTGCGTTTTGTTTGGTTGGCATGACGGGTTCAGCTAATGACAGATGACACCCTTGTTGGCGTCACATTCCCGGCATATTACAATAATAAAAAATATTTCAATAAATTTTCAAAAATTAGATACGCTATTTTTGTCTTACTACTTCACTATTGTTTCTTTTGAGCCATTATCTTTCACGAAAAAAAAATATTAAAAAATTTATGGTAATTCCCCATTGCAGGGTTATCACGGGTGCGCCGTTGGTAAAGCCAAGCAGGCTGCCAAAACTGAAATTGAGAAGATGAAGCTGAAGGACTTGACGTGCAGGGAACTAGTCAAAGAGGCAGCCAGAATGTAAGTAAATAAATGCGCTTGTTACTTGTGTTTACTTTGTTTCTATAAATGCCTGTCAAATAATATCATAGCGTGACCCAATTATCTATTTATTTTTTTGAAATTTTGGAGATAAGATGATTCCTAGCGAGACGTGCGTAGTTAATTTTTAATTCATTTCGAAAGTTATGATATCGTCACCGTTCCAAGGGGATGAATCCTCGGTGTATATGATCCATGACTATTGAAGCTGCCTTATCAGCAGGTTTCAAGATAGATCACCACTTTTGCGTGTGTGCGAAACTGAATTTGATGCCTCGTCCAATAATAAATTATCAATTAGGTATTTGTGATTCGCAGTATATACCTTGTTCACGACGAATTGAAGGACAAACAATTCGAACTGGAAATGTGCTGGATCGGTAGTCACACCAACGGTGTCAACCAAGTCGTGCCTCCGAGTGTCCACGCAGAGGCCGAGAAAGACGCGAAAGCTGCGATGGAAGAGGACTCAGACTCAGAAACCGAGGACATATGAGCGTAATTTTTTTTTTGCTTTGTTATAATAATTATGATACAATTTTCGCTGTACAATAAATTAAGTTTTTTAACACGGTTCTTCGTTTTCCTGTTGAATTATGTCGTCAGTTGCTATTCTAATCAGTTGCTATTGGATATCGTTTTTACGGCCAAAATTGCAAAAATTGTGTTTGGAAGCCTAATCTCAGCACACTATTGGGTTTTCTGCCGGACCAATGATTTAGGTGGTCCGGCAGGAATGGCAAACGGGCGAATTTTATCAGTTGATTTACGCGCCATTTTTTAACATCTATTTTCGTTTCAAAGTAAAGGAAAACTAACCTATGAAAGGTAATTTTGCTTCCCCACTACCAAAGGTGTTCGTAGAAGAAGTGAAAAAAACGTTGTACCCAAAATTAAAAAAATTGCTTTATGCGTTTAAAAGCTTTCTGAACAATTTCAGTTCCGTGTCTGTCTGTTTGTGGTGATTCAGGGTTGCTGCGGGTCTGAAAACCTTGAAAACCTGGAAAAGTCAGGGAAAAATTGAAAATATGGGATTTCACGCAAAATACGGGCTACAAGTTTTTATTAGTTTTTGGTGAGACTAATGCTTCGAATACCTAGGTACAAGGTTTCTAAATTTTAATAAATGCGTTTTACATGTGTCGTTCTTTTTATCTACACTACAGAATTGATCATCTGCATTTCTGTAATGTTTAAGTTACAAGTCTTGTTCAGGCATTTATCAATAAAAAATCAAATTGCTTCCTCACTCCAGACGATATCTAACCCTGGAATCTATCTAAAAAATTCTAAAATAACAATGATAACTAGAGAAAGGATGAGTTCGTTGGCCAGAATTTTTGGGGTACTCCAAGGGTTCAAATTGTGAAAATTAAGGGTAAAAAAAGTGTTTTTTGAGGGTTTTTTTGTCTAAATTACCATCTTGAACACAGGAAAAAAATGGTACGTTTGGAATCAGAGCAAAATTTCCTATAAGGGTCACCCACAAAATCGGTTTAAATAATTCTTTGAAAATTTGCTCATCAACTCATACATGAATGGAACTTTTCATGTCTAGAGCGTTCTGAACAATTTTGGTTCCTTGTCGCTCTGTTGTCAATTCCTTGTCCCAAGCATAGCTATATGAACTTATGGTTCGATTTTTATTGAATATCCAGGGGTTTTTTTTGGGGGGGGGGGGGGGGGGGGGTTTCCAGGGATTTCTAGGGGATTTCCGTGGTAGCCCCTAGACGGTCTTCTATTAATTTCATGGCCGCACAGATGGGGCCCAAAAGTGGAGGGAATTATTCATTAAGGGTTTGTTTGGGACGAAAAGAAGAGTGTAAGAACGAAAAATAAGTGTTTTTTTCGTTTTGCTGCTTTGTTCCAGCTTTTGGTTTATTTTATTTGTTACCTACAATAATTTTGTAAAAAAGCAAAAATCTTGAAAAAAATTGAATATTTTCCTCAGCGTCGGTGTCAAGTTTTGAAGGTGGACACGATTTAATTTCGGGTCGAGTTTTCAAGCATGGTGATTGCAGTTTCTAAAAGAGGAAACCTTTGGGTCCGAGCTGATCAACAAATGGTCCAAAATGTCCTCTTTTTTTGAGACATTTTACAGGAATAACACTCCCGAAACCTTTTGAATTCATTGTTTCTGGCTTCCTGAGCCTCTTCACTCTTTTTGTTCAATCACAATCGGAAAAATGAGATACGATTATTTGCCAACAGGATCATGGATTTTATTTATCATTCCATTAAAAGTCGTAGAATGCACATTTTTTCTTAAATTAATTTATCTTAATCACGTACAGAAACATAAAAATACTGGAAACTCACGCGTTTGCGCACGATTTTTTTTTTTTTTTTTTTTTTTTTTTTTTCAAACTCGCATCCAGGGAACCCACAAAACACGTCTCTTGGGTCCCCACGTTTAACCTCACACTATTTTGACAGATTTTTCTCATTTTACTGCTTTAGAGGTCTTGAAAAATTACTACAAAATTGAGAAATGAGCCAATTAAAATAGTGAAAGCGGTTTTTCCGCTCTTTGTACATGAGTACATGAGTTTCAGTCGTTTTTAGGAAATATTTATAATGTGCGCCGTCGGACCTGTAGTAGCGCGCGTGTGTGTGTGTGTGTGCAAACGTGAATTTCCTCAAGCTACGGTTTCTCAGTTAGTATTGGAGAGATTCCGGTCAAATTCTGAGAGACGTTGAGCCCCAACCATGACGAATGTCTATGAATTTCATTGCTATTAGATCAGTAATAGCGCCTGCTCAATAGTTTGTTGTCAAGATAAAACCGGATGGATCATGAGCTAAAAGTTGGTATTTAGTTGTTTTGAAATGTGCTAAATCAGTGTGATCTAAGATAATGCGGAGTCTTGTCAGTTGGTATTTTGCCGGTACTAGTGGGGTTTCCCAGTGGAAAACAATCCTTACGAATCGTTATTTTCAGGCTTGTCAATATTGTCAACTATTTCAATCGTTGTTCAATACCTACGGGACTCGTATTTCGTCGTAATTAGCAACATGCTATAACTCAGTTTTTGACCAAAATGAGCATCTTATCCTTATTCAAATTTTCCAGCCCAATCGACTGGTGAAGCTAGTTATTGAAAGTTTTGCCAACATGAAACAATTCAACTTAGTTATCAATATGTGATAAGTCAGCTGTTTGACAGCGCCTTTCAAAGGAAGATGGACGAGGTTTTACGATTTCTGGAGTCACCGCAAATTGTCACCGGCAGTTTGTTGTCTCTCCTGAAAAGCTGGGGAAATTTAGTTAGTCAGTTATTGCTTAAACGACGATTTCCTAATACCAAATGCGGTTGGTACTCTTGTTTTGTCGAAATGTCTTGACTGATTTTGAATGGTTTATTTATTTATGGTTACCCAGTTGGCTAAAAACTCTTTCAACAATCCCGAATTTCACCTTGAAAACTATGAACTCACCCTCGGCTAGTGTCCATTCAATAAATCATTCACCCATTATTTGCCCACTTCTAACCATCGGATACCCCTGTTATTGCACCTTACTTGTACCCTAGCTGATATTATTTGTTAAGGGGGGAACCACTAATTACCTATATCGATCCAATAAATATTGTAATAAGATTATTGGAGGAAATTTATTATGCTCCTGTTATCGGGGAAATGGAAGTATTACTCCTGTGTATAACATGAACAAGTTGTACAAGATTTAATTACAGCTGTTTCACATGGTTTGTACATTGAGATGAAAATGGCCCATCGCATCACGATAAATATTCTTCGTTGATGGCTCTGCCAATCACCATTCTTCTCACTTCACTCGTTCCAGCACCAATTTCATACAGTTTCGCGTCCCTGAGGAGTCTTCCAGTTGGATAGTCGTTGATGTATCCATTTCCACCTGCGGTATCAAGAATATTAATATTTGATTGCATTGATTTATAACTATGCGTGAGGGCTCACATCTGGACGTTTTTTGACATGGATATGTCTAAGACGTGGGGGTCTATCTGTGAAAATGTAACACGAGAATAATACAACGTCGATGCGTTCGGTCGATTCTTACGTACAACCAACCCATTGGTAGGGAAATGTAACTTCCACAATTTTCATCGCACAGAAATCGTTTGCCACACGTTGGAAAGCTCTCGATTTATGTGAAGAATGTACAAATCTCAAGCTACCGATTTCCCCTCCTTACACACCTGGCTGCATTCCTAAACTAATTTGATCGGACTATAAACAAAATTTTCGTTTGGCAGAAACATGAATGCATAGGTTTTTATAAACGATTTCCAACACGACCGAATGACGCTGTTGAAACTATGAAATACGTGACACTATCGCTCCTTGTTTTGCGTGAGACTAGCGCTCTTATCACATTTGATTCTTATAATTTCTTACTCAGTTTCATTTATGGATTATATCGGTTTTCAATTACAAACAATCCGTAACTAAGTATATATGATGTAATCGCGGCAGTTTTCACTCCACAAAAATTGTTCACCACTCGTTGGAATCGGCTGATTTTATAGGACGTTTTTATGTTACATACAACAAATTAAAAATACTAAATACCTAGACGTATCCATGATCTATTGTTTTTTCAATCGAGGGGGAAATTTTCTCTGAGGAGAACCGAAATTGAGCCTATCAATCTTTAGTACTAAATTTCATCTTTTTTTTATTTTCAATTTCTCATTTAGTTACAGAAAAATTTAGATAACCTAGAAGGTATTGTAATCCAGTTTCAACTCATGTGGTTTTGAAAATTACGTCATTTGACGACCGTACAAATTTCTCAAAAATCAAGTAGGTAGCATACTTTGTAGGAAAAAACAAACAAAATTTTGGAAAACAGGAAAAAACACAAAATTTTGGTGGAAAGTTCCCTTCCTCATCCACTTTTCTAATGAGATTCAGGTACTACTCTATTTTTCAGACTAAAATCTAAAGGTTTAATTTAATTGGAAAAAAGTTTAATCCAATTAGAAAAAGGTTTAATTAAATTGGAAAAACGCTGCAAATTATTACACAACGGTTTATTATTTTCTGTATAGAAAAGCCCATCTACAAAGATCCTATTGACATAAAATACCCACCTACCGCGAGGTTCACAATCATCTCTTGGCGACAATGAGTAGGTACCTTCTTGTAATTATTATTATCGGAGAGTTGTATCATTCATTCTTAAGACCCAAAAACAGTATGAATTAGAAACCATATGTGGAGAAACTTTGAAAT
>JAEMON010000004.1:28614613-28645839 GCA_030264115.1 Lygus lineolaris
AAACCAAAAAGGTGAATTCATTTGGAAAGAGTTTGAATTAGATTGGAAAATACTATGTTTCAGTGGTTTTTCCTGCTCAGTCCGACCCCCATGAAATGAGTTAAGGTTTCTCTGTAGCACCCTGTATAGCGATGAAATTGGCAAGGTAATGAAAATGCATGCAATGCATGAAATGCATCCCTATGCATTTGTGAACCTTGTGCTTTTAGCGAATTTTCGAAGAAAATGAAGCTATTGCAATGGCTTCAAAATGTTTGTTATGCAAATTTTTGAAAATGTTCTTCATGAAACTCCGTTTCAGAACATTCTAAAACGATTCCTGAAATATAACACTTTATATATCATATTATATTTGTATAATATATAAATTATATTTATATTTATCTTTATATTTATCATTCCAGACGATATCTGCCGAAAAAATCGAGATAAAAAACCCAAAAAAAAATTTTAATGTCAATAATATCAAGAGAAAGGATGAGTTCGTTGGCCACAATATTCGGAGTGCTCCAAGGGGTCAAATTTTGAAAATGTATAGTCAAAAATCGCTTAAAAAACGTGTTTTTTGAGGTTTTTGGTGTGAATTACCATACTAAACATAGGAACATAAATATGGTATATTCGGAATCAGCGTGAAATTTCCTATAAGAATCACCCACAAAATCGGGTAAAATTATCCTTTGAAAATTGGCTCATCAATTCATGCTGCATGAATGGAACTTTGCAATCATACGCTCTTTGGCTTACCGAGGCATTGGATGGCCTCCAGTGCCACTTTGGTTGCCGCCTCTGCCGAGAACATCAATACACCGGCGCAGTCTTTCCTGTTCTTATGTCCTTTGTCGCAAGCTCTTGCTACGTTGTAGACGTACGTCCTGCTAGCGTTCAGGTAGGTGTACATCTCAGCCAGTTTACCCTACAAAGCACGATTTCGACATTTTAGTGAACTGCAATATTATCTATGACGGTAGCGATTGTCAAACGTTTTGTAGTCGACGCAGTGTGGCCAAAATGGGTTTTCTCTGACAAAAAGTATGTTCAGGACGATTTTTATTGAACATTTTGTGCTGATTCTGAATATACCTACCTACCCCATGTTCATATAGGTACCTAAAATAGACAATTAACTCTCGAAACCGCAAAAAAACCTCGCAAATTCACGTTCTTTATCTGAAACCCCTGAAAAAAATTGTTTTTCTATAAAAGAAAATTTAAGACCCGAAAATTCTGCGTCGAATGAGACCAAAGCCAGCTCACCAACAGCGTAGTCATTTTTTTGTGATTTTTCGCATTTTTCCGTTTTTTTTTTTTTTTTTTTGGTGTTCACTCTAAAGAAAAGTTGAGAAGATGCAAAACTGAAAAATCATGATTACGGAGATGGTGAGCTGGCGTTGATCTCAATCGACGCAGGTCTTCCTCTTTTCTTCTTTGGGTACTAAAACAATTATGGGCGGCTCCAATGGTCAAAATAGTGAATTTTCTGGGTTTTATGCAATTTGGGGAGCTAATTAGCTATTTTATGTATAAGAACATGAGATATATTCAGAATCAGTGGAAACTTTCCAAAAGAGTCGTCCTAAACAACGTTTTTTGTCAGAAGATCCCCACTTTGGCCCCAGTGATTGAAGTTTCTGGAAATCGTGAGAAAGCCTCCTGCCTAACCTGCCCACTTTTCAGACCTTTTTTTTCTTAAAATTATGATTTTAAAAAAATGTATATAAACTCAATCCAATATAGTAGGTAAGTACCTACTACGTCGGATTTCATTCCTGGATGGATCTACTTTCCCTGAATCTAATCGAAGATTATGCTGATTTAATTTTCGCAATCGTCCGAAGTCGTAGTTTGTCATTGTTTCCGTCTTCAACCACTGAACCAGGAAACCGTTCAAACTCAATGTTACAGTCATTAGTCTCTCTCCGTCGTTCCTAATTTTCTATTTTTGCTGGCTTTAATTTTAGTTCCATTGTAGTTTTGAAAGGTCTCAAGTTTATTGTTATTAACGTTCCTTTTGGAAGAATCGGTCTTCTAACAAGACCTGTAAAAGTGACGAGAGCGGAGGTATGTCTCTTCCGACGGCCTGATGACTGAAAGCGTGGTGTCACTTCAGAGGCTAAGGACGTTCGAAAAAATCCAGAATGTCTATTGCATTAGCAAAAAAGGTTGAGCTCGTTGGCAAGCAGTTTTGGAACATTCTGGTTATGGGTAAAATTCAAATATAATGGCCAAAATTCGGTAAACAAACGGTTTTATGGAGGGTTTTTTTAAAAATAAAATTAGGTACCATCTTTGGTGGAACATTACCGAGGTTACCCCGGTCGAGAAAAAAATGGAGATTTGATTCCGGCCCGTTGCCCACTCTCTAAAGGTAAAGCGTTGAGTGGAAACGTGTGACCGAAAAATATGCCCCCATTGTACCTTAACCCATCTTTCATCAGTATTTTTTATCGTTTTCCAAGTCAAATTCAGAATTTTCCTTACCGAATTCAGACGTGAGTGAGCCTGAATCTACCTGACCAGGATTTCAAAAATCCCCCGCTTACCTTAGCCTGCTCCTCCCAAAGAGGTATTGAAATAAAATTATTTATACAACGACTCTCGCCTTGAGAATAACTTCTGGAAATCCCCGGGATAGGAAGGATTATGCCACAAGGTCCTTTTTCCCCCTTTGTCCCCTCTCATCCTAAAAAATAACTCGTTTGGATTTTTTTGAAGTTATACTCCTTTGCTCCCGTTAGATGTTGTACGACCCAATAGTTATTAAAGTCTTGGTTCAATACTAGTTTGATGTGACGTTGCCATGGATATCTTCGGCCAATTCTTATATGATTTTCCTGATTGATTCATTTTGACTTGTCATTCATACTCAGATGCTTCTATAATTACATGCATTCTACTTGATTCTTTACTAGTTTCAATCATTATTTGTTATCTATCTACACATAAAACATTAGACACATTGGGATGGGATGTTGGTCGAGAAACCGCGTCACGCTCAAAAGGAAGAACACATTTTTAAGAACAATCGACGATCAGTACACGGCCACCTGTTGCTCGCCAGTTGCCCCTGCGTTGCTCGGGAGGCGGCGCCGCGGGGGTCGAGCCGCCAGTTGACGAGCCGCGAAGTGAAGTGGCCGGTCCGGCGGGTCATGTCCCTTCCCGTCGAGCTCCCGCCGGAGATCATCCCTTTACCTCCGCGATACAGATTCAGAGACCTCATCCTGGGCGACTACGCATTCACCGTGATGTTTGTGTGCGTGAATGGGTGTATGAGAATGGCCAAAGAAGTATAACTTCCACCGTCTGGTCCGAAGCAGACCCAGTTTATGTTTTTTTAACTTGAGTAATAATACTGAGTACCTATTTGGTAGAATACTATGTAATGACATTTGTGAGATGTTAATGACTTTTTTCATCGAGGCCCTGATTCTACTTATCCAGTGGAAATTCTGAAATTGAAATGACAAATTCTGAATTTGGTTTGAAAAATTCTGAATTTGACTTGGCAAACTCTACATATCAATGTTTGATTATCCATGTGTCACGTTTTTAATAATTTATGCATGCATCACTGATTCTTTGTTATTCACGGTAGGGTTAAAGTGTCCTGTAGTTATCGGAGTCAGCTATCCTTTCGGGGTAAACTGCCCAACATTAAGAGGGGAGTAAACTGTCCTTAGGGAGTATACTCTCTAACAATAAGAGGGGAATAAACTGTCAAAAAAAAGTTGGTGATGGGAGTAAAGTGGCAACCTCCCATCTTAGGTACCTATAGGAACCTAATGGTACTTACGTAATTCATATCTTATGGTAGGTCCGTATTTGGGATCTGCGCAAAGCATCCTTTAAGGATAGCCCGGCAAGTTACCTATGTAACGATTTTAAAAGTAAAAATCGCTAAATATCTGGAAGTTTTGTCCGAAAAAAGACTTAAAATGGTTTTTTTCTTCAAACAAATGTTGTCACCCAAATAATCTTCTAACCTGATTTCCTTTACCTGCATCAGTTGGAACTGCCCTATTGGTGTTTCGAATTGTTGTCTCGCATGAACGTATTCGAATGCCACATCGCAGCAAGCTTGCATGATCCTGTAATTTGATGTCCACTGTCAATTTTAAATTGAAATAGTTACTAGCAAAAAGTCCCGTTGTAATGCATGCAACGGGCGTTACCCACCCAACCCGTTACTCGCATTCAAATCCCTGCCTACAGGACTTTGAGAACAATGAGCCGTCGTTAGGAATTGCCTCGATCACTAACTAATCTCAACAGCTATGAAAGCTAGGGCAAGGGGACTTTAAAGAAAGGAAATTAAAAGAGAAAATTTGTTTAAACTGAATAATATTGATGAGTAATAATAATTATTTTCTTAAGAGCTGTTCATACTTTGTATTAGAGCTCACATTACCTTCATAATGAACTGTAGGGAATGAACTGTAACTAAGGAGGGTAACTAAGAAACGACGAAGAAGTGTATGTATTTTGGTCAATCACTTGACCAATATGTCTAGTAGTTTTTGACCAATATTTTTCGAATATTATATTGTAGGTAATTTATAAAATAATGAGTAGGTATGTACTCAGTCTTCTTATCTTGCGGTTGTACCTCAACTAAACCATTTCAAAACGTGCTTTGAGATTCTGTAATTTTTCGGTTCCTTGTTGCCTGCCCACCAGTCACCTACCAAAGCCGACACTGACAAAATCGCGAATTATATAATAGAAAGGATATTGATCTAGGAAAACACAATATTGGGTGTTAGTTGCATGGTTCATGTTTCTTAGATACATACCTAGGTACTTCACCTTTCCATTTATCTCTACTTGACTCACCCTAGTGGCCCTCCGCTCAAAACCAGTCTTTCTAGGTCCAATCCTTTGAATAAAACGTAAATTCCCTTGTTTTCTTCCCCCAGCATATTTTCCGCTGAAAAATCATAAAAAACCGATTTAGCTTAAATCGTATTTAACATTGTCACTTTGTTGTTCTAAATGAACAGGTACGTAGCCTGTATAACTGCAACTATGATAATTTTCGTTTGGTGCTTATCTTACCAGGAACTTTACAGTTTTCGAACACCAGCTCTCCAGTGCTTGAACCTCGCATTCCTAATTTGTCTAGTTTCTGCGCTATCTTGAATCCTGGAGTATTTGTTTCTACTATGAAAGCTGAAATCCCATGTTGCGGCTTTTCGGTATTCTTGTTCGTCCTGGCGTAGACCTGTTGAGACAGAACAAAGTTGTTCAACACTAATGCGACGTTACCTACTGTTATGGACATAACATCTTGTAAACCATAATTCTACAATAAAATATGTACTAGAGCAGAAATAGGGAGGTCAGTTGTACATGTGCTTGGGGAAAACCCAGCCCATGGCAACGGCCCTTCCACACAATGGAAGGGCAGGCTCATGGGAGACCGTATATGAAGAGGCTCCCACAGCCTACCAATTCATTCCATTTTAGTAAGTCAAGTTGACAACTCACCATCTCTGCTTAGTAAAGTTTCTAAACTCATTCAAGTGTTTTTTATTGCGTAAATGTTTTACCTACATTGCCTTGAACGAATTTACTATCAATGGCCATCAGCTTTTAAATTCCATTTTTATAATATTTTATTAAATTTGTTGCCGGCTCTTGGTTAACTGCTCTTACCTTGAGTAGGTACCGACTTTCCTTCGAGATAGCTCGATCAAGGCGTTGGACCTACCCCGGATGGTTTGAGCAAAAACAACAATTTAATTGCCACAACCAACGTAAAGTGCCCCTGCACTGAGTACCGACTTTCTCATGGGATAGCTCGATTAGTGTGAGAGACCTCTACATTGGAGGCGGTGTACTAAATTCAGTTATCAATGCCTAGGAGGCTGCCCCAATGTAAAGTGCGCCTGCAATGAGTACCGACTTTCCCACGGGATAGCTCGATTAGTGTGAGAGACCTCTATCAGAGGTGGTGTACTAAATTCAGTTAAGTATCCCTGTTTAGGAGGCCGCCCCAATGTAAAGTGTGCCTGCAATGAGTACCTACTGACTTTCCCACGGGATAGCTCGATTAGTGTGAGAGACCTCTACATTAGAAGCGATGTCTGAGTGAATCTTAAATATTCGAGTCTTAACACCTACCTTCAATTAATTTGTGTTGGTAACTTAGGAAGCTGTGAGGCGCCATCCAGACGCCACACGATACTCGGCTCTGAAGATCCGACCTCTGGAGCAATAAACCGCGACCCAACCCGGATTTATTGGCCCGTAGGTAAGATCTTCAGAGCCCAGTATCGTGTGGCATCTGGATGGCGCCTCACAGAAGCTTTTGCTGTTCTCAAAATCAAAAAAATTTGGTTGTTTTTGTTGTTACAATGAGCAAGATAAATCATCAAATTATTAAACTTACCACAATGACGTCGGCATCTGGCCCGTTTGTGATCCAAAATTTGGTTCCATTCAGGATGTAGTGATCTCCTTGTTTTTCTGCAGTTAGTTTCATTGCAACTACATTGGACCCAGCTCCTGCTTCAGACATTGCCAAAGCTCCTATGTGTTCACCTGAACATAACTAATGAGGAGTATGTATAAAGGTTGACTCTAAATACTTAGGTAGCAACCTACTCTGGAAGTAGGTACCTAGATATCTTGAAAGCACCACTTGGCACTCGTAATATTATAGGTATTACACATGGTATTTCATGAGTCCCTGGAAGCCGATTAGAACGACACTCGCATTTATGCATTTCAGTGCCATCTAGGGAGTATGTCGACTTTTCTAGCGTAGGTACCGGTTAACGAATTCACCCTGAAGTAAGTAGGTAGATAGCAACCTACCTTCGGCAAATATTTCTTCTTTTGGTCTTCATTTCCATTGATATGAATTTGATTGATACAGAGATTGGAGTGTGCTCCGTAGCTCAAGCCGATCGCTGCTGATGCCCTAGAGATCTCCTCCATCATTATCACGTGGTCCATGTACGTTCCTTGGCTGCCTCCATAATTTTCATTCACTGTGATTCCCAAAGCTCCCATTTTTCCGAGCTCTTTCCAAAAAGACTTGAACGTAGAACAAAACAATTATATTTTAGTCATCGAGTTATGCAGGTATATCTGTCAATAGGTATCCTAGTTATGTTTTAAGGTAGGTGGACTATGGAACAACTTACTCTTAATTCCTTAAAGTTGTCCTCTTTGTCTATAACATCTGCTTTCGGTGCCAGTTCCTTTTGAACGAAGTTGAAAATCGATTGTCTCATCTGGAAGCCAAATCATCTAGATCAGAGATCATTTGTGCCTACCTATAATATGATATTATAGATCTTTGTCACCCTCTAAGCTGACTCATCTGAAACATGGTCCATAGGTAGAAATAAACGGCCTATATATGGCTCTCACCTTAGCTTTACCAACCTAATATTACTAATGCATTGATGAGTCATGGAGTGAATGGGGTTTTTTTTAAATCAAAATCAAATCATTTATATTTGGAGGGGAAGGCATGTTGAAGACAGAGTTGGGAAATTAGATGGTCAAAGGCCTCTTCTCTCTTCTTTTCTGTTTCTCATCTATTCTCTCAGCAAAGGGAGAGGCGCGCCGTCCTCCAGCCCTATTCTGAGGGATCTTATTTTCTTCCTAGATCCTCGAAGTCGGAGAGAGACTGCACGGATGATTGAGATCTGTGTTTTTATCCGAACCCATCCGGCTATTGTCGATCTCGGCTTGTTCCATTTCTCAGTCAGCCTCTTTTGGAACGCTGCTAATTCAGCATGTAGTAGGTACTCCTTCACATGAACACACTAGTGGAGTGAATGGAGCTCTCAGGTCTTCGGCAGCCCGATCATATTTGGCGTGTTTTTCGTGTGCTGCTCTATTGGCTATGGTCGTCCACCCTTGTGACAGGTAAGAGGGGGCGTCAGCATTTGGAGTGAATGGTTACTTCCCTATTCTAACTCTAATTTTTGTTGCTTCCTCCAATATTACTCCAAAATTTTATTCCCAGTTTTGGAGATTAAACAAATTTGGTTCCGTCTGTGGTCAACTTCCTGCCAAAATAAACTCCAATTTGATTTACCTACCTAGGCACCAACTCTATACCTTTTTGTATTGGCATATTTTGTTGGGTATGTACCTACTTGTAAGCCTAATAATAGTGACTAGCAAACCTCACCCCTCTACGGGCGTTCACAAACGTAGATGGTAGGTATATACTACTTAGACCGACTTCTCCAAAACGATTTGGTCAAAACAAATCGTAGGTAGGTAATAGACCAAACAACGCATTTGAGGCTTCCCCCAGTTACTGCTGGAAAAGTGTAAACGTAAACGTAATTGTTATTAAGGATCACCTGTAGTCGAGGAGAGTCCAGTCCGTCGTTTCATATTTACTCTGTAACTAAGGCTAGCCCAAGTTTTGAGAAGTGATTGTAATAACTTCGACAGATTTTTGTGCAGCTGGATCCTATTGTCCTAGTAGGCTTATGGTACGATATGCATTTATAGGTATGCTATTTCAATTATACCTACCTACTCAGATATAGAACTGGTGCAGGTGGTGTGTGTAACAGAAATGCAATGTAATAATGTGATATATTGAATCACAAGTTGTTAGGCTCGTATTCTATGGGGGATGATTAAAATGGTGAATGGACCGCAAGGGTAAGGGAATGGCTAGTTCATCTCAAGACACCGATCACGTAAGTTGATTCGATATCAAAAGAACTAACCATTTCCTTACCCTTGCGGTTCAATCCTTAAATTGGTATTCACCATTTCAATCATCCCCCACAGAATACGATAGGAATTTCCTACATAATCTTCTCCCCTTTAGAATCCAGGGCCTCCTATTTATAGGATAATATACGTCGAATCATTACCTATTTCTTTGTGTTACTTAACAATTCCTACCTCCCTCGCCATCTATACTCAATAGGTAGGAATTAGAGCACCTTCAGTAGGCAATAGGTATTGTGACCCCTTCTGGGTATAACATTCTACATACCACATAAAAGCTCGGTGAAATATCTTATCTCTACGAGAGAATCCCAGTGGGTCACATTACAGTTTGGAGTTTGAATTTGGAAGATTTGATGAGTTTGGAACGAAAAGTACCGAGGCGTCCTCGAGATTTAAAAAAAAAATGTTGAAACATAGGTAGGTACACCCATACAAGATTATTACTTTGGATAATAGAGGGAAGTGCGGATATTAGGAGGATAAGAAGAAGATGAGTAATTATTATGTTAACTATTTACCTACCTACTTATATAAAGTCTATGGAGACCCCGTGTTGAATAGTAGGTACCTAGGTATCTGACTATTATATTAATAGTATACGAGGTAGAGTTCGTCGGCTGCATAGTTGTTACTGGTTGTAGATAATCGGGATTCGGCCAAAAACAGTAGGTAACGAATTACATAACTTCACTTTATATCTACGTTTTGGGTCGCACCGGACCTTTCTTCAGGGCCAACCTGTAAGCAGGAGTACGCACACACATGTAGTCAAAGCAGAAAACAGTTATGTATTAGGTAGGTGTGTCATAACCAAATCGAAAACATGCCAAAGCAGGAGTACGTACCTTGCCAAAGCAAAAAAAAACCTAAAAATAAAAACCAAAAAAAAACGGAAAAAACTATAATTTTTTAAAGGATTTTTTTATTTTTGCTGTGGCAAGGTACTCCTGCTTTGGTATGTTTTTGATTTGGTTATGACACACCTACCTATATGCCTAACTATTCTGCTTTGACTACATGTGTGCGTACTCTGCTACTACTACTGCTGAAGATGGGTCCGGTGCGACCCAAAACGTCGAAATAAAGTGAATTGATGTAATTCCTTACCTACTGATTCGGCTGAATCCCGATTATCTGCAACCAATATTTATGCTAAGTAGATCACTAAAGTAGAGTAGAGATCACTTCGGTACCTTTTCTTAATTTACACCTACTAGGTAGGTACCTATAGAACTTATAGAATGATGTATAGAATCTAGAGATTTATAGGGGACTGTAGGAGTAATTTTTTCTCCATGGTTCATCTTGTTCTTAACTGTATCTTAATTGTATTTAAAATGAGATGTCACTAGAATTACGATTTAGTGCTTTCTGAGTTTTCACCTGTTGTTCTTCTGGGGTTAACCCATTTATGACGTCATCTATGGGGTAGTAGCGGGACATGGCTCTCCGCATGCATTTCTTCATAACCGGCGCCGTTTGTATCAGCAACTTACGCGATCTGAACGACATTCCGACGTTTAACTTTCAACGACTGCCTGCTGGCGAGTGACTGGCAGGTTGTTGACAAGCCAGCGGCTGGGTCCTAATTGATAAGATCGGATGCGGTCAAGGCCAGTAGACCATCTCACAGAAATTGACACCTGTGCCTACCATTCTTCATTTCTCTTCGACACGTATTCCTCATGGCTCTTCCTGAACGAATTGCTCCATTTATTATTACATGCCTTTGGTCATTAATAGGTAGATAACTCGTTTATACGAATAGGTGGTGTGGTACTCAAGCGTTTGTTTGAATCAACAGCTTTCATTAGATAACTCATCTCGTAACGCTTACGTATTCATCTTATCTTCCCTTGTTCCGCTAGAACTCACAATTTTTGTATATCAGCCGATACCTTCGCCTTTTCGTACGACCATTTTGTACTATGGTAGGTACACAAAAAATGTAGGTATCCCATTCTTTGAGTTCCTTGCATTTTCATTCTACTGGTATAGGTAGGTCACAGAATCCTGAAGAGATTGAGCACAAACCTATCCTTTGGTTATGATAATGAGCACAAATGATTGAATTTCGTGTTAAAACCTTGAGCAGTTGGAGAAGTAGTAATTACCTGCTGTAATGCTCTAATAGTCTTGGTACCTACCTATCTACCTTGTGCATTAACAATAAGATTGGGCTAGCAAAGGTATCATAGTACTTCGGATTTTCGCATCATTCCTACTTAAATCTTAGAATGAGCTAACAACACTACGTTGCTGTGTAGTGCCATGTTACTATTACATAATATGAAGGGTCGAGGGTGAAGAGAAATAATTTGGCCTCGTCAGTAGTTCAGTCCGACATGTTTCGCTTTATTAGGCTCATCAGGGACTTTATAGGTACTTGTGGGTTTAATCTACGTCGTCGTGAATTACACAGTAGTACTGGGAATAAGTGGAGCAGCTTTCGAATTGATACTTCGTGGGATTGTTCCACGTCTCCCATCACGCACCAATATTAAGAATTTACAGGAGCAGCACTCACTCAAGTACCTTAGCTAATAAGTTGTGGTACATAATTGGTCGTTTTTTGCTTTAAAACCCAGATTTTTTTTTTTTTTTTTTTTCTTGACGTCCTTTTGAATTACCTTTGGGTTTTTTGAAGCAAGAAACGACCAACTAAGTACCACATCCTATTAGCTAAGGTACTTGAGTGAGTGCTGATCGTGTCAACTCCTAATACTGGTGCGTGATGGACTACGTTTGTAATCCAATATATTAATGTATAGTACCTAAAGTATCAATTGAAAAGCTGGTCCACTTATTCCCCGTACTACTGTATGTTTCTCGACGACGTGGATTTCACACACAAGTATAAAGCCCCTGATGAGGCTAATGGAGCAAAACATGTCGGACTGAACTACCGAGGAGGCCAGATTATTTATATACAACCCTACATACGTAACAACACTATGTGATAGATATTTTATTGCCTTGGATCTGATAAAACTTTAACGTTCCTTAGATGAGGAATATAAATCTTACTCCCAACCTGGACGCTCTTAGAATGGATTATACCTCGCACAACACAAATTTGTGACGTCTCAAATTTCAAAATCCATGACACCTAACGTGATTTCATGTGGCACCACCAATGAAGAAGCCAAAACGGTTTCATAAGACTTCCAGGCGCTATAATGGCACCACGGTGACACCACAAATTGTCCATCAACATTTCAAGGTTGATTGATTATTCTCTCCCAATGTCCAGGACCTAATAAGTAGGCCTTTAACACTTGAAATAGTGAAAAACTGGGTATCCAAAGCAATTTCTAAAATTCCGGCAACGTGTAGTACAACTAGATAGATTTCTATTGGGTCGGCACGGCACACAAACGATTTTGTTGAAAATTAACGTTTTTAGGCATTAACCCACCAGTTCTTAATGCAATGTCAAAAATCCTAATATATAGCTATGTCACTTATCTTATTGGAACTTTTGAGATGAAGTTGGGTTGAGAATACACAAACAATCGAAATCTTAAAACTATTTTATTTTACAACGTTCCTCAAGCGTAGAAACCGTACAAAAAGTCGTTCTGTCCAAAACAATTAAAGATAAAGAGGTCACATAATTTACAGGTACCAAGTGATCTATTACTTAGAAGTAATTCATATTGGTCTATGCAAAAACCAGACAAAATTAGGTAGGTATCACTTATTTTGGGTGGTTTGGGATTTGCTAAGAACACCGAGGAATGTATAAGTCACTCCGTCGAAGTGTTCACAAGAAATCGAAGTTTTGTCCCAATCAAGGAAATTTCAACAACAATAACATGATATCATTATGAGGTCAAAATTTGATGATGGTGAGATTGCCGTTGACGGAGTCGATCTGAGATTTTTCGTTCATTATCGTGCAAATTTGCTTTGGTACTCGGATGTTCGAATTGCTGTCAGTATTGTAGGACTGCGGCAGAGGTTTCTTGTAGAGGAATCGGGCGAGCGAGCAAAGCAATACCATCTCCCACAGCAGCACGGAATTGTAGATCACTGCAAAATAATCCAAAAAATATAAACTAATGAATTGTTGGAATCGTTTCTACCAATGTAGGACAAGTATGATCTATGACGAGAGTTCTGTTTTATTCTAACGATCAATTGTGAGACCTTTATTGGGGAAATAGTTACGAAGAGGCCTCTGGGGCCCTTAGGCATGTAAACCAAATAATAATAAGGTGCATAATAAAGTAATCATGGCCTAGTAGAACAACTGAAGTAAATAAAACAACAACACACAAGTAGGTGTACAAAAAATTGACTAAAAATAATTTTTAGAAGGAAATATTGAAATAATCAGATGGCATGGGCGACCATCTCTAACGAATGACCTCGAGTACCTACTACCTTAACTAGTTACTCACTTTCCCAAAAGTTTTCTTTTCCATATCACACGTTTGCAGTACCAGAAAAACACTTAGCTGTTCATTTTTGAAGCCAAGCTGAGGCCGTCCTTATTCATAAAGCAACGTTTTTAACAAACGTCAACAGAATATCAACTGTCCATGCTCCGCGACCTATCCTTTAAAAAGGTAGGTATGTTCAAGTTGGATCTTATTTATACAAGTCCTTAAAAGAGTTGATTAACATCAAAAACCAATTTTTTCGAGACGTTCCACGTTGTGAAGTGTTTAAGTAGGTACGTCGTTCGTTGTTGTTTTACTGATTTTTTACTTTGCTGATGCGTGCATTAGAATCATCCGTTTAACTGAAACGTGTAAGTAATGAAGTGATACGTAGTAATAGTAGATAGTTACCTATTTATAGTTCTACAAACTACAGTAGTATACCTACGAGTGTTCGCTGAAAAAAGAGAAAATAGCTACAAGTAGATTGAGTTGGTAGGTAGATAAGATGTTGGTTAAGAAGCGAGATGAACATTTCTTAACAATTCAATTTAGGTACCTACTTAATGGGTACAAGTAGGTAATGTTGTTAGCAACGTTCAGAATTTTATTTGGCGGTCGAGTTTCATAAACTACAAATTATTCCCGACCGAAGGGTTGCTAAGGTTGCTAGTTTTCAATAATTAACTTTTGGAATCTACCAAGAAAAACATACTACGTATTTATTGGTGAGGGGTGTCGTGGTTAACATACTTGTAAGGGTTGAGGGTTAAGAAATAAAGGTGTGGTCTCTTCAGTTAGTTTGTACGACTAGTTTCGCCATTTATTTGGCCTCATCAGAGAACAACAGGTGCAGTTTGACATATGTAACGCTGGGACATGGCTTAAGCTTGGGAGTAGGTATAGTTAAGAACTTGAAGCCTCATACTTCTAATACTAGTATAGTTGTGCCTATTATTACCTTTAGGAGCTGCTGGTACTCACCTGGTTATATGTAGCACCTCCAGCACCATAGTCAACAGATGTCACCCACTTTCACAAAAACCCTTTTTGTATGACCCTGTGGCACTCGCTCCGTAGAAACATTAAGTAAGTCATTCTTTGTTACACTCTTATATATTGTTCTCCTGTTAGAATTGTAGACATAGCTTCTTAACTATACTCCCAGCTTAAGCCTACCCTAGCGTTATTTCAAACTGTACCTGTTGAACTGTGTGTGTTGACTTTTGGAGTCCCTGATGAGGCCAAATATATGGCGAAACTACTCGGACAACGTAACTGAAGAGGCCACACCTTTATTTCTTCACCCTCAACCCTTACAACTACGTATTTGGTTTTGCGGAGTAATTAGGTACTTTGGGAGTTATCATAATTGATCCCAATAACCTTGTCGGGACCTAATAATCCACTCTGCCAATAGAAGGATTGGTAGGTCGGAAGGCACATCGGTCTCGGTACCACCTAGACAAGACTCAAGACATCTACACGTCAATAATGGATGTTGTGTAACATAATTTGGAGCTCTTTTTCCGTAAACCTCTGTAAATGTGTGCTTACGATTTGTGTAAACCGTGGGTGTGATCGGGTGTCTGCACGGGAAAACGCCGCTATGCGCGACGCCTTTGGCAATGAGCCCCTGAAACTTGGCGAACAGCAGAACCATCTGCAGGACGAGGAACTTTCCCTGGAGAAGGTGGTCCTTGAGGACGGGAATCAACATCCTAGTCGTCATCACCATCCCCCAGATCCCCGTGAGGATCGACGTGACCACAACCGGCTGGAAGTAGGTGTAGTTTATCTGGTACAAACTCTGAAATTAATCCATGACGTTATAAATATGGAGTGGCACAACGTGGCTAAAATCGATTCTGAAGGGACAAAACTATTCTTTGCTGGGCAATTTTGTATTGGAAATCTTGTGCAGATTTTTAATATACAAAATACATGTACCCAAGTAAGTTTTCATAGCTAAGCTCCCTAACGTCAGGTTTTGGGGTACCTACCTACCTAGACTTTTCCATTTTACAGTTAAAAAGTTCCATTCATTCAGCATGAGTTGGTGAGCGAATTTTCAAAGAATAATTTTAACCGATTTGGTGGGTGATTCTTATAGGAAATTTCTCGCTGATTCCGAATACACCATATTATGTTCCTATGTTTAAGATGGTAATTCACACCAAGAACCTCAAAAAACACGTTTTTTTAGAGATTTATGCCTCTAAACTTTCAAAATTTGACCCCTTGGAGTACTCCAAAAATTCTGGCCAACGAACTCATCCTTTCTTTTGATATTATTGACATTTTAAAATTTTTTTTTGGTTTTTTTATCTCGATCCCTCGGGCAGATATCGTCTGGAGTGACACACATATAAATAAATATATAAATATATAAATATACATATAAAAAAGTGTTAAATTTCAGGAATCGTTTTAGAATGGTCTGAAACGGATTTCCATGAAGAAAATTTTCCAAAATTTGCATTAGGTACCTACAATTTACATTTTGAAGCAATTGCAATAGCTTCATTTTCTTCGAAAATTCGCTAAAAAATGTTGTAAAAAACAACTACGGGTAATTGGGTGAAACGCTTTTTGTCCAATTTATAGTTGTAGAGAATTCAATTCCGCATTCAGTCCCAATAGAAAAACGCAACTTTAAAAACAACTTACACAATTAAAACGACACTTTTATTCGAAGTGTCAGACACCTTCCTACCACACCCGCGGCTATATTTATTATGATGATTAATCATCTTTTAAAACGAGTGTCTTCATAAGTACCTACTAAGTATGCCTGACAGTATTATTGACATTGTCCCCAAATGTTATAATCCAAAGTCCATAGGAACAATCCGTCATCACCACACGGAAAAAAAAAGTAGTTTGAGGTTAGGTAGATACGTTTTTGCTAAAATTTCCAACTTCGTCGCTTATGTCCCTCTATATTCGGAACCTGCTAACTATGCGTGGATATGCCTATTAACATTTTAATTGTTGAACTGTAATCACTTTCGACCTAATCAATCGATAACCGAAATTTGAAAAAAACCTCACCTGCTCCTCCGCCCACATCACGAGGAGGATAACGTAGAGCAGCCCTTGTACCACTGGAAGCTGTAGCACCAGCAATCTCAGCACCAACATGCATTTTCTGTAAGGCAATCGCAACAAATGAAAATGTAGATATAGGTTTTTGATTTAATATCAGCTAACTACTGATTTCATTACCTAATTTTCATACATATACAATGTATATTATACATCCCAATGGGGAACTTGCATGGTTATTTTTTATTCCGTAATTAGAAAGATCTTAATGAGGGCTTTAAAAAATGGTGCTATATGAGGGGTAACCGGTGATTGAAAGTTACGGAAAATGGGTCTTGTAATTTGAACCTAACTGACGTCATCGACACCCCCTCCCCCCCCCTCCCGCCTCCCATGCAAGTTCCCCATTCAGCGTTGACACGGTAATTTAACAGTTCTCTCTTGTGACGACAATTTCGTTGGTATGAGAGGTCTAGAATATGAAGGAAAGTGCGTTTTGCTTATTGGTTTTCCTTGACTGTTTCATTGCCAGGATAATCATCGTTTTTTACACTGTCTGCTTTTTTAGAGAACATTCTGGTAGGATTGTGGTGAAATTCCCGAGTTAGGAAATTGGAATCGAGGAGTCTACTTTTATTTTGCATCGTGTAAGCGATCTGCAGTAAAATAGGTTCAATAACATTTTCAACTATACGTTGGTATACCTTTTGTTAACTTGTTTTCAGCGTTCATAAAAAATACTTACTTAGTCACTGGGAATGTGGGCAGGCAAAACGAAAAACAGGGCCAACAGCAGCAAGGGGCCACTTGAAGGCTCAAGAGATTTGGGTGAACCTTGTTGATGATCTGAGCTTCCCCGCCGCAGTAGGAGACGAAGAGGCAGAAGAGCTGGTAGAGACAGGCCATGAACATCCCCTGCGTCAGGGCCTCTGCCAGCAGTTGCGCTCTAGGAACTATTGTAGCGCAGTAAGTCGCTATAGCTACCACCTTGCAGAGAATACGGTGTTATAATAAGTTAACGTACACAAAATGTACAATAAGCTAGGCCAGAATTGGGTAGGTACCTATATGTTCAGAGAACGTTTTGGAGTACCTAATGAAAGGACCAATCATGCAGTATAGTCAATCGTCAAGTGGGGTAGATAATTTAGAACAAGCGGTACCTAGTTCTGAACCAAAAAAACAGACCTTACGGAAATCGGGGTAGCCGTTTGAGCGTGATTGAGAGACAAACAAGCACACACTTGACAAAAATAAAGTTATATAATTAGGTATGTGGTTGTGATACTACCTCTCTGATTATTTGTGCTAGCACGGATAGTTTAATTTAGATTCAAGCATCTCAATGGCCCTGACACTTCATCTCATATATTATATAGAGATATATATAGGGAAATAAATAAATACAACATCCCTTATCCCAAGTCATCAGGATAGGAGGTGGAAGACCTCACTGGGCAGGTCATTTTTGAACTCACTTGCCTTATTCAGCCAAATTTTTTGATGGTCCACCTAAAACTTAATAATTGGAAAACATAAGATACCTACCAACTAGGTACCATTTTTACAAAAAATATAATATAATTATATATTTAGAGTTCTAATCTTCTGATGGTCGGAAATGTTTCCGAAAAAGTTGGAAATGTTACCGGAAATTTCCGAAGCCTTCGAAAGATTAGAAATACGTGGTATGTATTGAACAATAAAAATTGTTTCCCTAGGTTTCTTCTCTGTTTCCGCCGCTGTCATTCAAGCCTTGGGGAAACCACCCCAGTAGATTGGTGTGGTTCACTTAGGTATACAAAAAACATCTTGTTACTGCTGTGCCATGGGGATAAAAGATAGGATAGAGTTGATCTGGTTAGGGCTTAGGTGGTTAGCTTCTGAGGCTCGAACGACCTTACAAGCTCACAACTTGCGGTGAAAAGTTCTTTAGCAAATTGAACATTCTTCAGTTATGCAGACGAATGTGTTCCAGAAGATGTCCATATTTTTACTAAGAAATAGGAACCGCGGAAATTCGAGCGCATTCCAAACATTGTTCATTGGGAAACTACATCTGTAGTTTTTACAGGTACCTATTCCAACCAGCATAACCACCTACCGGAATCATAATTGAATAAGTACCTGTACCTACCTAATAGTAGAGACAAGAACGATGTGAAACAATACAAAATTATAAATCGTAACAATCCAACTGGAGTTGATCGATTTCCAAAAAAATTGTTCATATCCATTGGATTTCCACGATCATTTTTTCAAATAGTCTTTTAAATAGCCTCCAGAACTATACTAAAATATAGGATAAATATTTTTTAAATAAATAAATGGTTGGAGATGGTTGTGGTTTTTGGGAGGAATCGTTCCCTTAAATTTTTTTCAGTCTTTACCAAATATTTTTAATTTCGTAAATATTTCTTTAATTTTATCTTTGCAGAAATTTTAGAACTCTAATAATATTATCTAAACTCAGGTATTGTTTCTTAAAACAATTACGTTGCCTTAAAAAAATAAAAATAAATAAAACCCCTTCAAGTGATTGAAGAAACCTTGAATTTTTTTGGGAATCTTGGACTTGGGAATGGTATACTTTTACTAAAAATAATATAAATAAGTGCCTACTCCAATTACTATAAAGGAAAATAGAATGTTACCAGGAATACGAGCATCTACAAAAATTAGCAACAATAATATTAACAGGTCGTTGTGCCTATAATATTAAGATGGTGACGTTTCTAATCATTTTATGATTGTGAAATTGTGTATTTCTTTCAAATAAATTAGACAGGTACCTATTAGTGTTTACTTACGGGATAGACGCTAATGACGAAGGCTGTGTGCGCTTTGGAAGGAGTGGGCGCGTGCTTGACGACGTGTCTGACGGTGTCGATCCAGAGAGCTAAAACTACGAGGACTGCGAGACCTCCCAGTGTGAACAACGCCATCCCCAGCTCATTGAATGCTGGAATCAATAAGGTGAAATTATATTAACACTTCATGGATGATAACTAATCATTATAATAAAACTTGAATTGTGTCTTACTTCCTTTAGATATCGGGAATATCCAAACAATAATGGTAACCTGAATATTATACAACAAGAGTATGCATGAATAGGTACTCTGGCACGTTCACGGCTTGCCGGATTTGATTGTTTTTCGTCAAATAGCTCAGTTTCGCCCGAAGAAGGTGTTAAGCTAAGTGTACACCTGAGGCAAAATCTCGAGAGAAAGTCTCGATACCAATCTCAGGGAGTTGTCCATTTGAGATCGCATTCACTCTCGAGACTGATTCGTGAGACTCGATAGCTACAGGAGTCTCGAGACTTGGAATATTTCATTTCCACTTGGGAGTCTGTGCAGTGACTGCAGTCGTGGAGATAGAGATAATTTTTTGTGTAAAAACAGATGGAAAATTTCCTTGAGTGGATTTCGCGGCAAGCCCTTGCTTTTATAATTGCCTACAAAATTGTTAAAAAGCGGAAAATGAAAAAAAGGGAGTGTTGGGTGAAGAAATGGGTGGTTCCATTCACGCAGCATGAGTTGATGAGCGAATTTTCAATAAATAATAATTTCAACCAATTTCATGGGTGATTCTGATAGAAAGTTTCACGCTGATTCCGAATATAAGTACCATAATATGTTCCTATGTTTATGATGGTAATTATCACCAAAAACTCAAAAAACACGTTTTTTAGCGATTTTTGACTCTAAATTTTCAAAATAATTATGACTCCTTGGAGTACTCCAAAAATTCTGGCCAACGAACTCAAGTCGAGTTTCTTCTACGGAAAGTAAGTGAAAATCTCCTAGAAATTTTCACGAAAAACGCTAGAAACTACCAAGTTGGAAGTTTGGACTAAGAATGAACTGATTAGTTACGGATTTAAAAATATATGTGGTAGCCTATCTGAAAAAAATGTAATGCTCTTTTCAACGGTATCCTCAATTTTTACTTTACATACCTAGGCAATTAAGGAAGTAATGGTCATTTTATTGAGGTTGAACATACGAAAAAATCTTAAAAGTGAAAAAACTTGAAAAAACAAGGGGTTATAAAGAAATTGCTAAGAGACATTTTTTATTGGAAATTAGTTGTAGAATCGATTCCTGAAGTTTGGCCGTATCTTTCTCGGACACCCTGTTGGGGTTTGTTGGGTTTGCCCATTTTCTGCAGATTGTGAGAGGTACTGAGGGGAGAAGTAAAATGGCACTTCTCGGTGTTCACTGCTTTTATTAACCAATCGTCGTTCTTGCTAAGCGCTTGTAGCTCTGATGAGGCACCTTGAAAGCGAAAGCGCTTAGCAAGAAACCAGTGAACACAGAGAAGTGCCATTTTACTTCTCCCCTCAAAACCTCCCAAATATATAGGTATAATATAGGTACCTAAATATGAAAAAGTGTTAATTTTCAGGAATCGTTTTATAATGGTCTGAAACGGTTTTCCATGAAGAAGATTTTCAAAAATTTGACCTAAATTTTGAAGCCATCGCAATAGCTTCAGTTTCTTCGAGAATTCGCTAAAAACGACTGTTGGGTGAGGAAAAGTGTGGATCGACGGGGTGAAATGGGGTCTGTTCCAGACTTGAAAATGACAACTTCCTCATCAGTCCACTCCTTTTTGTTCCCTCCGTCTTTACCCATTTTTATTTAAAAAAAAACAAAAAAACGTTCGAGCAACACAATTATATCAGTATAATACACGCGTCAAGTCTCCGAGACCTTGAAAAATCTTCAGGCGTTGGCAGAAGACTGGAGACCAAGTCCCGAGAGCTGGAAATCGCTCACGTGTCACGTCCACTTGTGACCTGTGCACTCCCGGAGACATGTTCGCACTTGTGTCCGATACTGCTCTCCGGCCCATGTCCATTTGCGATTCGAGTCTCATGACTACTCTCGAGACTGTTAAGTCTCAGGTGTACACTTAGCGTAAGTATAGCTCATCGATATAGAACTATTGTTAGTTCTATATCGATGGTATAGCTATTCGTTTGAGCCCCTGAATTTTCCCTTAATAGTCAAATCGGTCATCCCTAGTGACGTTCGGGTTAATTTGTTTACGTTGTGAAGTGTTTGAACGTTGTTAGTACGATGTTCATAATTTTATTAGCAACGTTCACAATTTTATTAGGCGTTTGAGTTCCATAAACCAATGGTTATGTATGCCCGAAGGGCGGTAACCTATAATCAGTGCTTACTAATCGTACGATATTTTCATAATCACCGATCTGATGTTATATCTGTCTATTTGTTATTGAACCTGCCTACCTTGATTTTTAAAGTTTACCTTTCCCGTAATCAATATCATTAGGTATCTACCTATCCACCTAAGTGGTACTATCTAGGTAATTAGTTTTTTCCAATAGTTTGACGAAGTCAGACTTCCAGTGTCCTTGGGACCTTGTCTTCCACTCCTGGTTATTGGTTGTGGTACCAAGAATAAGTAAGAAAAAACGAGCGATAGTGCGAATAAGAGGAATTCTCTCGTTTTACCCCTTAATATCCGTATCGGAGCCCGCTTCTTGACAAGAAAAAACGCTTGAGTCCCCATTCATAATTTTTACTGAAGATCCCTATCTTAGAAATATGATAAGAATTAGGAACCTTTTTATTTCTTATTTATTACTTTGAGTTGCAAGCCGTGGAATAATCGATTATGTCCTGAAAAGGTGAATTTTTTTCATCGGATTTGACACACCTCACCTCTTCATGAACGAGGCCATTGAGATCGATACAAATTCTCCTTAAAGATCGACGAGTTTTTCGAATGACGATCTCAACCAAGGTAAAAAATATCGTCCGCGTTGGGTGCTGACGAACGAGCACATCCTGGAAGGTGATCAGTGGCCATCATTTAGCGCGATTTCGAATCTACCAGTCCAACATTTTGGATCCCACAGCCTATAACTAGGTAGGTGTATAGGTAAGTACCCCCAAAGGAACTTGAAATTCAATGCACTTTGATAGTGCATCCACTAATCATGGTCTAAATGGTCTAAATATAATTATCATGACCTTGAGGATCCTAAAATAATATATTCATTCATTTACAGTCGGAGGTAACTACTGATATTGATGAGGTCCTACAAATTTATTCACAAGAACAAAGTGGAACCCATATATGGATAACTTCAAGGCATTTACCTACAGTAAATATGTATGTACTGTATAAATATTCACAATGTGTCATGACTAAAGCAGAGTAACAAGTACAGCAAAACTTACCTGATTTGGGCTATGGTGGTCCACAAAAATTACCTGCGCCTTCCTTACAACGGAACATCGTTTGTTGGTGCGTTCAAGGGAACGCACCACGTTGAAATGGTGAGGCAGACATCACCATTTTCTCAAATCCATCATGTCCTTGTATTTTTTTATCTTTTAAATTGTTTATTTATTTAAAAGGTAGTAGTGTTTACGGAAGCATAAACAAATGAATACGTATTATGAAACAATTTTATTACAAAAATTATTGATCCATCTGAATGCGCTGCAGGTGGAAAATTTGGAAATTTTTTTTTTGGGAAATTTGGAAAATTTGGCAGTACCTAAACCGTCTCAAACACAGTTTTATCAGTCTTGAACACCGGGAGGCTTCGAAATGTGCTGACCTTTTGGCGGGCAACCAAACTCGAAGAGGCGTAGGTAAGGATTTCAGTACACGATGACTAGATCGCAAATGAGACTCTCCCAGGAATACGAGCCCGTGGTGCAACCTGCAGCGCTGCTGCTGATAGATCAGTGATTTATATCCGCCTCACAGGGGACATCCCAATCAGGCAGCCTTTGACGGTAAAATATAGTAGCACGTTTACACTAGCCATGCTTTTGGCAACAACATCTGCCCCGGAAATTATCTATCCTCTTGAAAACGTTGCTGAGAACAGGCAATAGTTTTCCTAATTGGTAGTTGGGCAATACCGGATACGTCAGGATTCCAGTGCTTTTATCCGAGGTGAATTAGTTGCCCACAAACCAGTTGGAGTGGAGGAACTGACAGAACTCGAGTTGTCACAAGGATGTGCGTAGAAGGTTTTACGCAGCTAAAATATTCTTTCTCAACTTGCACCGTCACTAGTTGGAACAAACCTAAAACCCATAAAATAGTGAGAATTCTATTCACAACTCGCAGATACCACGGAGTAAATATAGGATCAGTACCTTGATACCCACCACAAAATAGGTATTTTACCGTACCTATACCTGTAATAAGAGGGTTTTTCCAACTACTGGAATACATTAGAATAGTCTGTTTGTTAATATATTAGAATAGAAACCTCTGCGCACACTCTTGTCAATATTCGAATATTCTGTCTATTCCAACAACTGGTTTGTCTGCAAGACTGTTCCTACTAGCAGGGAAACATCCACTCAACTTGAATATTAAGGATTGTTCCAACTGAAAATGTACAATTCGAACAATGTGCAAGGTTAGAGTGTGCGGATTGAACATATATACTCGAATATTCTGTTCGAATTGCGCATTTCGGTTGGAACGCCAAAAAATATGCTAACGCGAAAACTTTTTCGGAGTGTGAAAACCTCAGCCTTGAAAAAGGAATGGAAAAAGGCGAAGATTGACGTGAACGCACAGCCACCCCCGCCTGCCGCCGCTTTCAACCCTCCGTTTTTTGACCCAAAAGTAGGGAGGTTGCAGAAGGTTTCCCCGCGTTCAGTTCGTCCATCCTCCTCATGGGCGAGAATATTCGAACAGCACAGTTAGTTGGAACAGAATTCAAGTTCTTATCAGTTGGGTAAGTTGAACACAAAACCAGATGGAACAGACCAATATTCGAATACATTCGAACATTGTGCGCAGAGAGGTTCTGCGCAGCCAATGTTCGAATATATTAGAACAACTTAGTCAATTGGAATAAGCCTTTATTCTCACCCCAGAGGGGGAGGAAGGTTTTATCCAACTAAAATGTTCAGTTCGAAGATATTCGAAAATGTTCATGCCGGACATTTTACCTTAAAAACGAACTTGATAATATTCGAATAATATTTAATTATTAAACAATATTATTTGCATTTCACGATTTAGTTAGAACCTAGACCTATTGGAGTTCAACAGTTCAGTTCAAAACGGATTATGCAGGTACACCCATTATGCAAACATATACCTACCTTACCAAGGTATGTACCTAATTATTGGTTTATTGATGCTATACTGAGTACAGTGCACGCTCGACATCAATGCCTACGAAAAAGTGCGAAGTTCAACCTTAATAAACAAGTGTAGCCACGTAGCTACCAGTAACAGTAAGGATTTCATTGGTTCTTCCGAATTTCAATTTGATTCCATCGGTTCTGGTAGGTATTGTCTACCTGCCAATTCATCATACCAGGACCAGTTCACCGCTACGTTCCTTACCAAGGTTTTAAAAAATCCGAGAGACGACGAAAGTAGACAGACAAATCGAAACTTCAACATTATAAAGTACAAATTTATTGTATTTTTAATTTATGTCGTAACGCAACTTTTGTGACACCTTTATACTTTTAACCTCGCTTATCGTAAAATTTTGTAACGCATTTTTGGGACACATTTACACTTTTCACAACTCATATTTATATACTGTAGAACCTAGAATAAATTCGTAAAGCGACTTTCGAGACACCTCTTTACTTCTAACCTCGCTTATCGTTGTCTTTCGACTACAAAAAAATCAATACATGTAGCCAAATACCCACGAAATATACCTAAATGTCCGCATTTTATGCCAAAAGTTTCTAAGAGGTTCTTCACAGATCGTTGGTTTGTTGGTCGTGCACGCAGCTTCCTGAATGGGGAATTCCGGTGTGTCGGAATTTTGCATTTTGGACTCAAAATTCGGATTCAGCACCCTCAAAAACCTTCTAGTTCTGATTTTCAGCTCAAAATGTTAATTAGGTTTGCTGTGAAACGGGCAAGAAGATCACGCGTGACGTCATCTGTATATTTTTCGCGGCACTCGTTTTCACTCACTTCCAATCATCGGATACCCCACCTTTTTGGAAAGCTCTCACTTAAATCTTTCAGTTTAACGAATAAAATGGAACAGCCAGAATTGCCCATTCTCGAAAATATCGACAATCCGAACCTCAAACACAACATAATGAAGGGTGATGGCGGATTCTCAGTACGAGAAACATTACATCACGTTCCAAGTAAGTGAAAGTCGGATGTTCTCGCTGGGGATTAACCAACAACAAAGCAATAGAGTATAAAAAAGTTCCAAACCATTACACAAGAACTCAATCAACTCTACGTACCACCGCTGGTAGACCTACGGTTGGTTACCTTCCCACTGAGATAAGGGATTAATCAAGTCCCCGAAGATGAATGCTCCTCAATTATTTTACCCGAGCCGATTCAGAAAGATGATGCAAAGATATCTAAGCGCTCCTTCTTGGACAGTAGGTGTAAAGTTTGATTCAAAGCGTAAGCCATACCTAATAAAATTTCCCACAAGTTCGTGTGACTAAAATATTTATGTCGTTGCATATACGATACATGATGCACCTACCTATGGGAAACTGGGACACGCATTCGGCTTTGTTTGGCACTATTTAGGTGGTCTCTCGTAAAAACTCCTTCACAAAATTTTATTTATATCATCTACCTGTTCTGCTCCCTTAAATTACTAGGTCTAACTGCTTAGTGATTACATTTTAGCGAATTTTCGAAGGAAATGAAGCTATTGCAATGGCTTCAAAATTTTTGTAATTCAAATTTTTGAAAATTTTCTTCATGGAAATCTGTTTCAGTCCATTCCAAACCGATTTCTGAAAATTAACACTTTTTATATGTATGTATATGTTTATATAATGTGTCATTCCAGACGATATCTGCCCGAGGGATCGAGATAAAAAATACAAAAAAATTTTAAAATGTCAATAATATCAAAAGTAAGGATGAGTTCGTTGGCCAGAATTTTTGGAGTACTCCAAGGGGTCAAATTTTGAAAATTTCGTTTCAAAAATCGCTTAAAAAAAACGAGTTTTTTGAGGTTTTTGGTGTGAAATACCATCTCAAACATAGGAACATAATTATGGTATATTCGGAATCAGCATGAAATTTCCTATAAGAATCACCCACAAAATCGGTTAAAATTATTCTTTGAAAATTCGCTCATCAACTCACGCTGCATGAATGGAACGTTTTTAATAACTACGAGTTCGTTGAATTGTTTCTTGAATTTGCCCAGTTAGTAGCGAACGTTCGACTTGTTTGCGTTAACATTGAACAAACCCGCAGAGATGTTGATGTATTAAAAGCCCATAATAACTTTTATTGACCAAAGAGTGGTTTTCATTAGTATTTGAGTGGCCGAATCTCCCTACACCTTGGATACCACAAATGGACCTCATACTCGTACCTATAAGAATTTTTATGAATCGCACCTGCCTAGGACTCCTCGGAAGAGATTGCACCCAGGACACTTGCTTGCTAAGACGGTATTATGTACACAACCTTGTCCGGAGAAACAAATTGTCCATGACCGTCAGACTACGAATGGAAGTTGTGAAAATATTTATAAGCCAGTTAAAGTCGTAAAATCTTGGTAACTCCCGTCGGAAAACGAACCCCAGATTGCAACAATTTCATTCTAAAGGAGCTGATTGTGTTTCCCTCTTTAGAGTAAAGTATTCTTGCGCAACATCCGATCTGTCACGTAAATTAATCTTACCAAGGTCCACAATAGGTATAAACCACAGTCCTTATTCTTGCGACGGATGACCTTCCAAAGTTTGTCGTCATACGAATTTGAGCTTGCCGTGACACCCTTTGCATCGAAGTGTTTCTCCCAGTAACTGATTGAGGTGCAAGGCTCGTAAAAATCACGGATACCTACCTCATTTGGATATTTGTAGACACCAACTCATAATTCATAAGTTATTAAACTTCCATATGGCGAATACTGCTGCCAGAGAAAGAAAAACGTGTCTTTTCCGCACCATACGCGGTCTTCTTAGTACTTTCCTTATTATTGTATAGAGCCGAAAATGCTAAGGCCTTCGAGAGTAGGTGTTTTTCTGGAGATCAGGAGTATTGGATATCGTTGAGGCGAAGCTTTATGGTTTCGTTATCTATTAGGTAGGATTAAAGTTATCTATTAAAGGTAGGTTATCTATTAGGCGCATTAATTGATATGACAACGATGAACTATCGAAACGGTACCAGAAACGGTATCGAAAACTCACTATATAACATTAAATGAATAAAAAAGTTCCATTCATGCAGCATGAGTTGATGAGCGAATTTTCAAAGAATACTTTTAACCGATTTTGTGGGTGATTCTTATAGGAAAATTCACGCTGATTCCGAATATACCATATTATGTTCCTATGTTTAAGATGGTAATTTACACCAAAAACCTCCAAAAACAAGTATTTTAGCTATTTTTGACTCTAAATTTTCAAAATTTGAACTCTTGGAGTACTCCAAAAATTCTGGCTTATGAACTCACATTTTCCTTTGATATTAATGACATTTTAAAATTTTTTGATTTTTTATCACGATTCCACGGTCAGATATCGTCTGATACATATATAAATATACATATACCTATAAAAAAGTGTTAAACATTTCAGGAATCGTTTGGTCTGGAACGGAATGATCTGAAACGGATTTCCATGAAGAAAATTTTCAAAAATTTGCATTACTAAAACTTTGAAGCCATTGCAATAGCTTCATTTTCTTCGAAAATCCGCTAACTAGAATGACTCAAAAACTTGATCTGATTCATATCAACATGATCAAGTGTGCCTCCAAAATGAGTTTCGAACTCGTGTTATACGATCAAGTTAAAATTACCATAATTCAACCTGGCATCTCAAATAACTTCAAATATTTCATTATAAATTTACCGATCAATTCAAAAATCACCTTCCCCAATGTGGGTATGATTAATTCATACTTATTGCGTTTTGATATTTTTGGATTGATTGTTGAAAACCTACCACAGTAATTCCATAAATGCATGCTTAAATATCTAGGTTTGAATGACCTAAAACTAATATAAAACAAATGCTCCCAGAAATAAGTGTTGGGCTACGATTTGTTTCTTTTCGGTTCGAAAGTGAAGATTGGATAATGGAAAGACCTTGTGTAGTGCCAGGAAAAATTATGGACATTTTGAGATCAGCGAAGCTAAAGCGATTATTGCAGCTTGAAAAATATTGGTTCAAAAATGAAGTTTCAACCAGTGCCCTAGGTTTTTTTTTAGGAAGTATTGAATTTGATGAGAATTAGGAAGGAAGGTTCCTACGGTTGAAAATTTGGCCAGTTTTTTTATATTATTCAGTCACTGAGAGGCTGGCTGGATCAGGGTGCATATTATGTCATATAATCCTTATGATTCGATAAAGTAAGTTATAGCTTTTCATACCGTTTGAGTCTGTTAAATAAACCAACATGGGATGCCTACAGCAGCTTACCTAGATGAGCGTATGGTAGGCAGCAGTTAGCTTTTCTTGGAACAATTGTTATCTTCATTAGATCTATTCTTTCGTTCTCTTTATATTCAAGCATCCTATTCATTATTCATTTGCATTTGAAAGTCTGATTGTTTTTTTATTAAGAAGGAATGCAGAAAAACCACATACAGGCAGTTGACATTGACAGTGCGATTGCAGCTAATTGGAGATTATTTATTGATTAGAGAGGGAATGGTAAACCTTGCAGTGGGTAGGTACATCATGCCGACAATACAAGTGCCTCGATAAAAACGTTCACTGTGTGCCACGAGTAATTATAATAATTTATACCACTATATCGGCAGACGCCCAATAGCAGTTCCTGCTTTAATATGAGGCACCTACAAGCCACCTACAATTGGATTCAGATTGTGGAGGAGAAACACGGAACATTCGGGGTTTTATGGGTACATACTCAAACTGGAACGCATAGACTTGTTATTTATAGATGCTCCTACTGTAATATAAGTATCCACTCGTAACGTTTGTCTGGAAAGTTTATGTATCCTGTTTACACCATTCCGACCTTAATTTGAGGTTTTAAAATCCAATGTCCAGACTCGATTGCTATTAATAGGTACCTAGGTGCAATAGAAAGCTCCCGCAGAAATTTAAGCTTTCAAGATAAGTTATTGAAATCTACCTACCTACTAGAAGAAATAGGCAAACAAACAGGTCTTGCCTCCAATATGGCTCGAGGGAGTTTGATGAAATTCTTAGTTTTCTATGTTCTTGTTCTTGTTACCCCTCATCTCCAGGCAAATACCTGAAGGAATCTACTTTCTCCCTTTTGGTAGAGGTAGTAGCGTGATGCGCTACATAATTAAAAACAGGAAACCCTCTTGAGTACGTTTTCAAGTTTCGACGTATACCTATGTTGGTTACGACGTTCCGGCCATAGGACATTCTCGAAAAAGCGTAAAATTCTCGACTGGTTTAGACCCGTATATTTCGACACCCAGCAAATATTTGCCTATTCAGAAATATCGGATTTCCTTACCAGTGAGTTTTCCTCTCGAGGGAAAGGGTAACTTATGTAATGTTCTAGGCGTTCTATTTCTCTATGGAGCGACACCCAGGGACATACCCCTAATCAGTTCAATAGATAGTAGAAGCTTGTAGCGAAGTGTAGAATTTACTTTTAGTTCCCTTATATTTCTTTTCCAAATAATATAGGTAGGACGCCCCAGTGATGTACACCTAGTCACTATATATTTGGTTCGGAAGCAGGATTTACTCGTTAAGAAATGAAATGAAATTGTCTTATGGTGGATTTCACCACCTCGAGTCAAGGTTCGAGTTACTGGTAACTCGGAGATAGCAACAAAAATGCGTTTCACCACCCCGAGATAGTGTTAACCCTAGGGCTACCGAGCTCGCTAACTCCCAGATTTTATTCCCTACTTCATCCATGGAATAACGCGTTAACTCCGAGAGTTACCGCGTGATGTATAAAATAGCTGTCAGTTTTCGGCCATTTTGTTGTTTCATTTGCAATACGAATTCCGCGTAAAATTTCGAGAATGGCATATCGTAGAACGTTCGAGGATGATGACGATGAGCTGGAGATTATCATCCTGGTGGTGAAACGCATTTTTGTCGCTATCTCCGAGTTACCAGTAACTCGAACCTTAACTCGAGGTGGTGAAATCCACCATTAGATGGTGAAATCCACCATTAGCGTATTTACCGAGAGATAGGTACAGCAAAGGACAACACAGAGTTTATAGGTATTCTCAGGTTGAGGACTTGCCGGAGGAATAATCCATAGGCCTAGGGTCAGTCCCTTATATACTCTTTCCACCTCACCCCCTCGTCTAGAGTGGTGGTCGTGAGGGGGGGGGGGGGGGGTTGCTGACCCACGGCTTCTGGGTTTTCCCCAAGGTTACGACCTGTCCCCTGAGTTTATTCGAGACGAGCATTATGATCATTATAAAATTTCATAACAACATATACATAGCAGAGAACTACTCAATGTTGTTTGAGAAGAATTTGCTCCAGTTCTTTGATTTCAAAATCAAGCGTAGAACCTAAGCACATTACTCACAAACAACATTATGGAGTTCTACAAATCCAAAAGAATCATTTTTGGGTTTATACTGGTATGGAAAGTAGAATGAGACTACGCACCAGTTGGTTCAATTATAAAACATTTTACCGTAATTCAGAATCTATCACGTATTGGACCTACCCTAAAACGGGAGTTGAAATTGTTTTCCCCAAATTTTTTGAGCCCATTGCAATTACCTAATTTTTCATAAAGTTGGGTATAGCAATAATCTTATTGAAAACATTCCGAAACTGAAGTTGTAGGATATTTTGAATGGCTATAGATCAGAAATAGATCTTATGGTATATTGTTGCCTTTTTCAAAATAATCCATTCTTTTCGCAACACCTATGTGTACTTATCTACAACATAACAATAAGTTAGTCTTCGTCTCGGAAAACCAAATTGGTTGCTCACTAGTTTACACCTTCTTGAATAAAGAATAAATGGTTAACTCAATGGCAGCATAAACATCCTTGACAGGCATCGAATTCGAAGTTGAATTCAACTTGATCATGACCATCAACCAATAGATACAATACTTACCAGGGTTGAAAAAAAT
>JAEMON010000004.1:28673248-28687393 GCA_030264115.1 Lygus lineolaris
GTTTATCCGTTAGTATTCATCAAAAAAATTGGAAGACCCTTTGGGTACCTTGGTAGGTATCAAATCAACCGAACTGCCCACTTATCTATCCTATATTGCACTTTGCCGCCTGCAGCCCCTTCCCTCACATTGTCGCTACCTACCTTCGTCAAGATGGGTGGAAACAATAAACAACATGTTCCTTTCTGGAGGGAATTCGCAAACATCTTCGGTGGTTGACCCGTTTATTAGTTTCGATTTGTTCTTCAACGATGAACGATCCCGGGAGTGAAAGTGCCGTTCTTTAATTTCATTTTAAATGTTTTCTAAAGATATGAATTTTAATTTATGTATTTCAATTTCTGCAATTTTTCATAATTTTAATATGAACCTAAAAAATAAATGAATCCTTTTCCATCTTGCATTACTCATCTTTTTCGTCTCTTCTACAAAATATACCTGAGAACCTGAGTAAAAAAAAAGTACTGAGTTCTCAATTTGATTGGGGAAATTCTCAATTTGATTTGGAATGTTCTCAATTTGATTTGTAAAATTCTCAATTTGTTTTGAAACTTCTCAATTTGATTTGGAAAATTCTCAATCTGACTTGGAAAACCTAAACATCAGTATACTTCACGTTACAAGACACGATGGCAGACTCTGTCTATAATGATTTGGCAAATGAGATGGTATGGATAATAACATGATGGAAACAAGAAGGCCACCATGGGCGATGTCCCGAAAACCGCTCGTCATGCCAGACCAAAGAAAGGAAGTCTCCTTGCCATCCTCCGGGTCAATCTGGAGGAGGAGGTGCACCAGAGATCATCACCTGCTTCGCGCACGTCTTCCGTAACACCCGGTTTGCTCACGCATGTCCTGGACGGACTGAGGCAGAAGGAGGAGTGTTATGTCGCTCCTCCAGTCGGCATTTCGCAACGCCTTGCCCCCCTGAACCTACCTATTTCCTCACTCGAATTAGTAAGAAGAAAAAACAGGAGCGGAGTTGTAGCGGGTCAAGAGTGAATCGCTTATCAGGCACCTTTCAGGTGATTCAGTTGCATAAATGTCAATAATCCTTTCAGCGAATTTTCCAAGAGAGCTATTGCAAAGGGTCTAAATTGTTGTTATGCAAATTTTTTATTTCATTCTTCCACGTGCCGTTTCGTCAGTTCATCGCCGACTTCTTCAGCCAGTCAATAGAATTCACTAGGAAATTTCTCAATAGTCATTACCTAGTGAGTTGCAGTTTTTCACAGTGACTTTTTGATGAACTGCCTTAATTCCTTTTCCAAAAATTTGGAGTACTTAAGTGTCTTAGCTAAGTCTAACAAGCTGGTCCCTACTGAGGCAACAATCAATAAGCTCATCATGTTCCTGATGTGATGCAAAGACCCAGTAGATGTACCCACCTAAGAGGCTCCTGTATCTCCGTTAGCCGTTTGCTGTACTATAGGTATCTCTAGGTCTTTCGGTTCTGGTACAGAACGTTGGTGTTCCTCTTAGGCGTAGGTAAGGGAGGGGGGGGGGGGGCTCACGGCGAGCCCTTCGATGTAACGTGTCCTCCACCTTGATTTACCGAACCGTTTTAAACACTCTTCCTCTCTTAGCCGGTCTTCCACTCATTTACTCGGACAAAGCGAACAATGTGGTAGTTAAGAATGGAATCTGGAGAATTTTAAAGTGGGTATTATGATTACATTTCGTCCCCTGGCTAGACATTGAGGTACCTCACTGCGTTACCAGCTCCAAGCACGGCGATAGCAACTGCGATGGTGGAAACAACACTCGTCAACACGACCAAGACGGGCGTTGATGAACGGGGACAATTTCCTCTAATGCTGACCATTCTAAAATCTGACCACGGAGTGCTTCGCAATTTCGGCGGACGTTACGAAATTATATATAAAGAATAAATATGACAAAGGTAATGAAGGGAAACCACACATAAGAACCGTGCCTTACTACCTATTCACCTGCCTATGAAATTTTAAAAGATATTTGAGATTCCTCATAAATTCTATTGACTTGCTGAAGAAGTCGGTGATGAACTGACGAAACGGTATCTGGAAGAATGAAATAAATGCTTATTCTACGACTGACTCCAAATCATTGATGAATTCCCAGAGGGAAAATGGTCCCAAGAATCGAAAATTTGTAAGAATTTTCTCCATGGAAATCCGTTTTGGACCATTTTGAATCTATTCCAAAAGATCAAAACTGTTTCATGTACGTAGGGTTTAATACAAAAAATGTAAATAGGCATATCCGAAGAAAGGATGAGTTCGTTGGCCAGATTTTTGGAGCATTCTTAGGCGTTCAAATTTTAAAATTCAGGTTAAGTAGGCTTGAGGAACATAAATATTTATTGCATATTTGGAATCAGAACAGGTTTTCCTATAATAATGGCTCATCAAATATTTACAAAAATACCATACCTAGTTCAAAAATTGCAGAAAATCGGTTTAAATGATTCTTTGAATATTTGCTCTTTAACTCATGCTGCATTACTGGAATTTTTAAATATTCAAATGATCACCATTCGGACGAACTCTAAAAAATCAATTCGAGATAGACGACGTTCTCTTCTGCCTAGGACGCACGAGACCCGAAGGAGAGGGAAACAAGTATCTTCTTCAAAGACATCGAATTGGTAGTATTATTGTAACGGTTACTGGTATTAGGTATATTCTAGGGCAGACTAAAGTACCTAGGTATAGGGTGACCATAACGATACTATACAGTACTTAGAAGCACATTGAACGTTAATATCCATTAAACGTTACACCCATCAACTCCAATACCGGAGTTGAAAAAATGTCAACTGTACTTCGATGTTTTTTTTTTATTCGGTCGATGTTCAATGATTCAGGATGAATGAATGACCTCACCAGTCGGTTTGCTATCTTCGTTTTTATTTGGGGATATTTAATTTTTTTTTTAAATACGTTTTTAAATATCGCCAAATAAAAACGAAGATAGCAAACCGACTGGTGAAGTCATTCATTCATCCTGAATCAATGTCAATTGTTGCTGGTGTTTTAAATTTTGCAGCGTAGGGACAGCCTAAAAATTAATCATAATTCGAAAACCAATGAGAGATGACCCGTAACAATTTCTGACACTACGGCCTACGGCACAACTTCTTGGCGCCATAGTGACACCATTTTCTGGCACCACGCGGTGTCACATTTCAAATCTTGATCCGGGCCTCTAGCACCTGGGATTGTGAGAATCGGGTAATTTTTCGGTATAAGTCAACCCCCTCTATAACCCCCAGCCACCTTCCCTAGGTAACCCAACTAGGTAGCTGTCAGTCTGCAGGTAGGCCTGAGAAAACCATTTATACCACATTGTGAAAGTTAACTATACCTATGTTTGAGCTTTGCGTAAACTATTTACGAACCAACAAGGAGAGTTGCGATTCTTTGTCACTGCTTTCTAATTAACAAGCCTTTTCGCAAGCAACCTTTTGAACACGAGCAGATTGTTTCAAATAAGGCAGGTCTTCAGTCGACGCTGAATAGAACTACAGTGTACTGATTTACCTCCGAACCTTCGCTCAATACATATGAATGTTCCAGTCTTTCTCGTTTTGGTTCACGTAGTCAAGCAAGAAAAACCATGGATTTGACTTGTATGCAACGTGTTTAATCTACTTTTCAAAGTAAAATTGTAGGTATAGGTGGGTAGGTACTACCAAAGTTCGGCGATACTGTTAGTAATAAACATAGGAATTGAAATCTAAAAATCGAATCGAAAGGTCCAGTAGGCATCCAATCTCAAGAAAAATGAGGTTCTCTACTAAAATAAGGTGGGGAAAACCTTGCTAGAAATGTCATACGACAAGGCATTTCAACTCGTACTTCGCAGAGTCATAAATATTTAAAAGTTTCCGACGCCCGCGCATACTTACCTGGTGAAGGGAAACAGTTATCATGGATTTGCGTCTCGATTGTGCCGCCTTTGATCGCTTTGCTACTCCTTCAACGTGTTAAAAAAAAAGGGATTCTTCCAATTGGTGGGTATATAAGTGCCAACCATTTTAAGTTCTCTTATGACAGCCTGATCAGTGGCGGAACAATGATTCGGGGTCCCCTCATGAATGAATTATACATATGCTCAGGAATAAACTATTTACCATCCCACCTCAGAAATAAATTATGCACATATTATAAGTAAATACACGAGTAATAATTGTGTACTCTGAGTTGATTTAGAATAGAGCACCTATTTTATATAGAGGAATTGAAAAGTGGTGAACACAAACGTTTTAAAAAGGATTAATTTAAGAAGGGTACGATTTTTTTTACTAAAACTGTAATACCAACCTCTTTCGGTGAAGTTAATGAAGTTATTGAAATAGGTCCAATATGTTTTCATATTTTCTGAACCACATCCTTAAGTATGAGTTTCACTCCTGATGATATCATGTTTGGATCATTTTAAATAATCCAAGGTGGTGCCTTAACAGCGTTAATATCAAGAAAGTAGAAAGAGTTCGTTCCCAGGGGATAATTGGCAAGCAATAAGACGATGACTTCCTCTGCTAAATTCGATGTATTTAACATACATATGATTGGAGACCGGTTTCGACTATATCGTCATCCTCAGTCCAGTATAAGTGAGTGGAGTAAAGCTCGAAGTGGAGAGTATAGTTTGTGATCTTGAAGTCTCCACTTCGAGCTTTACTCCACTCACTTATACTGGACTGAGGATGACGATATAGTCGAAACCGGTCTCCAATCATATGTATTGTTAAATACATCGAATTTAGCAGAGGAAGTCATCGTCTTATTGCTTGCCAATTATCCCCTGATTCAAGCACCTCTGCACCATCGGCAATATCCACACAGTTCGTTCCCCTTAAAAAGCTCAAATTTTAAAAGTATGAAGAGCCAAAAATCGCTCATTTTCGCAATTTTAGGTTTAGTAATATGGGGCGGGTTTGGAATCAGTTCAAAGTTTATCCCATAAACAGGTAGGTAACCCTCTTCCGGTATGTATATCATAGGCCTGTAATCTCTTGAAATTGATCTAAATTTGGAACAATGTTGGAGGTGATAACGAGTAGTTCCCTAAAAATTCACTAATTTAGTCATGCTACCTGGGTGGCACTTCTATTTTACATGTTTTATTGGTCATTTCTATTAATAAACAAGTCGCTTCAAACCATATTGCATTAATGAGATAATGTTATTGATCTCTCTATATGGTAAAGATCTATAAATCTAGATAAAGACCTGGGAACTAAGAACAACTTCGTAAAATTTGTTTTTACTTTGTTTTAGTCTAATCATAAAATATCAACAAGCCTATCCTTTCAGTTAATATATCCTATGCGAAATAAAAATATAACTCTTTAAAAAAAACCTCTGCAATGTCGATCGAGAACGTGAAAGAAGCGTCAATCGTGTCTTAGAAAACAGGTGGCCAACCCCATTGTTCCAGAGGGGGCCGATCATTGGCTCTTCTATTTTATTTTATTTCAAATCATTTTTGGCTATAATTATGTCTAGAATTAATAGAAGGGTAACAAAAAATTTAAAAGAGTTCAATGACTATAGGTAGGTGTCGAATCACCAAATTGTAAAAGGGAACTGATTAAAGCATAAGTAGGCAGAGGGGGGACAATTTTAACAAGATAATGGTGAAAATTGTCGAATCGACAGAAGAACCCATTATTTCATGGTTCTGATCAACGTAAAGATCAGAATCACGATTTTATTCAATTCTATGCCACCTACTTATTTACACGAAACTATACAGCAGAAAACCAAGTTAACATCATTAGAAGATAGATGGACAGTACCTGCATATTACCTACGACCTCTCTGTATGAAGTACCTCTCTTGAGGGGTCGAAGACCTCGGCTGTAATACCCCGACCTTCAAGGGCGCAACGACTCACTTATCGCGAAATACCTAACTGGATACAACCACTGGTTTAACCGGTAAATTTCAATTCGCGATCATTGAGCTGCTCGACGTACTTTCCTACACGATTTGTCATACTTGCACGATAATATTAGCTTCAGTTTCCCAGTAGGTGTACTAAGGTATAGATACCTACCTTCTATTATAATAGTATCTAGTATATTATATAGATATACCTAATAGGTACTAGTATAGGTATAACTACACTATAGTAGGTTACTTAACATTTGTTTCTTCAAGTAGGGTTAGGATAATTAAAATTATTTCAACATAACGGCACAACTTTGATGTATTTTTTGAGAGACAAGAATGATGAATTATATCCTCTGGAATCGAGCTTGACATTTTTTGTTCATTTCATTCAAAATTTACTTTGGTAGGTAGATGTAAAATACGAAAATCAAATTTTTTTAAATCGGTCCGTCGTACACACTTTGCTTAGTACGTTACTAAGGAGCAAAATTTATGAAATTTGGTACCTACTTTAACCTTTTGGCACCTATTTAGTCCCATTTTCGGTATAGTTGGGCATCGGAATTAGGCGTTAAGTACTGTCAATCGTCTCCAAGAGGTGGAAAATAGGGGAATGAAATCTCAAAAACGCCCCAAAATCTTTCGATAAAAGAGTAAGATTATTCCATCGAATTCAAATAATTTTTATAATTGAATGAGACCACCCGGACCACTGTACGACCCATACGCAATTAAGGGTTAAACAGAAAACAATTTGCACACATAGCTACCACAAATTTTGGAGCCATTTTCTTCAAAAATTCTCTAAAATTACGTTAACAATTTGTGAAGTAAAGTTTCCGTCCGACTCACCGATCAGGCTGGCAAAGGATCAGAATCGCAAATTAGTAAATGTGGAAATCGGTGAATGATGGAAGTATACCGAAATTCCATTCAAACCTCAACTGATTCGATGCAACATTTTTTTGACTAGTTTTTTCATAATAAGTTGACTTACCTACTGAATGTCGTTATGAAGGTAGATACATACCTGCAACTCCCGGATAATATAACATATAACTACGAGTATATAAAAGATATATAACTATATAACAGTCACAGGTAGGTAACCTAAGGTAAGATGTATCTCTGTACCTATTCTGTCTACCACGGGTATCGACTCACTGGCTGCACAAACTTGATTGTGATGAGCCACGCGATGTTACGATAGGTAGGTACTTACCTTTGTATACTATTATTGATCTGAATAACCGGAAACGCATTGGGTTAGTAGTAACTTTATAAATGAATCGATGGGAAAAACCAATGGGAAACCCGTGATCTTTGCTGACGGTTCTTTACAGAAAAATAATTATTCCTATACCGTTGTTTTAGTTTTTTTTTTAAATCTTCTTCATAGTCTTCTGCTTACTCTTCATCGTAGTTCTGGTTAAAGAAGTAAGTACCTAAAGTAATACATTACCTAAGTATCTTTTTAATTAAAAGCCTTTAATTAGGTACCTAAGTATAATTCATTGTGAAATACCTTTTAGTTAATTAGTTATGTACCTTATTATGAGTTGATATTCCGGTGGTTAGAAGATAAGTGGATCCATCCCCCCCCCCCCCCTGCCATGTGGCTTGTAGATCAAATTTAAGAACAATGATGAAATGTCTAAAACGTGCACGTGCATTGCTTTTACAGGTCCTGATGAAGGAAATATAACATTTCGAAAGCTCGGAGGTAGAGGCTTGTTTCCCGTTCTGATCAGGATATTTGACGCGTTGCCTGTAGAAGAAATCGGATGAAAAAGAAAAAGTTCCAGTCATGTAGCATGAGTAAAGATGAGCGAATTTTTGAAGAATAATTTTAACCGAATCGGTGGGTGATTCTTGGAAGGAAATTTTGCGCGGATTCTGAATATACCTACTATAATGCCCATTACTCCAAAAACACGATTTTTGGACCTAAATTTCCAAAATTTGACCCCCAACAGTACTCCAAAAATGCTGGCCAACGAACTATCCTTTCTTTTGAAATTTTGAGTTTTTTTGAATTTTCTAGATTGTTCCTAGGGTCAGATATCGTCTGGAGTGACACAAATAAGTTGTTGTCGTAAATACATAAATAGGTATACAGGGTGTCTCTTAAGTGGTGGACCACCCTTTCTATTTCCGTTGTTTCGAGGTGTAGAAAAGAACTTCAAATGGTAAACCCGCTTAATTTTTCACGAGGAATTCAACTATCACATTAACTGCGCGTGGTGCGCATTAACTTCATTTTGTCGAATGAGAACCCTCTTTTTTTATTCCAGATTTGGATTCTACGCAAAATTTCAAGAAAAAATTACCCCTCACTCGAAAATTTGAGTGCGCAAAAACGTGCGCAATAACACTCTAAATTATGCCCTAAAAACAAGAAATTGAGTTTTTAGGTGTAGTAAACTGACAAGTATGATACATGGTTTGAATGTGTTTTTTCACGCTGAATAACGTGGTGATGTTGATTTTCTGATTCAAGCCTTGAAATGTCAAATTTTCATGAAAAACAAAAATACATTCTTTGATTTGTCAAAAAAATGTAGCAATCCAGAATGCATTTTTGTTTTTCATGAAAATTTGAAATTTCAAGGATTGAATAAAAAAATCAACATCACCACGTTATTCAGCGTGAAAAAACACATTCAAACCATGTGTCATACTTGTCAGTTTACTACACCTAAAAACTCAATTTCTTGTTTTTAGGGCATATTTAGAGCGTTATTGCGCACGTTTTTGCGCACTCAAATGTTCGAGAGAGGGGTAATTTTTTCTTGAAATTTTGCGTAGAATCCAAATCTGGAATAAAAAAAGAGGGTTCTCATTCGACAAAACGAAGTTAATGCGCGCTACGCGCATTTACGCGCGCGCGAGCTGCGCGTAAATGTGATGCTTGAATTCCTTGTGAAAAATTAAGGGGGTTACCATTTGAAGTTCTTTTCTACACCTCGAAACAACGGAAATAGAAAGGGTGGTCCACCACTCAGAGACACCCTGTATATATATACATAGGTACGTATTAAAAAGTGTTAAACTTCAGGAATCGTTTTAGAATGGTCTGAAACAAATTTCAATGGATTTACTTGGAAAATTTTAAGAAATTTGCATAGCAAAAAAAATGATGAAAATGCAAGATCGTGTCGATGGTTTTCTAAACTGACAAACATCAACATAATTAAGAATAATTTGTCCTGATTATGTTTAGCAGCTCTTTTTGCTACCTAGGCCTTTGGCTCCTTCAGGTCCAATTGAGATCATCTAGGCATAGGCCGACTTCGTAGGTGGCCGTCCAGGGACATAACCCTTACCTACTAGGGACCTATCTTTATTTAAAAGTAAACCATTAAATTTTGATGAGTGGAGGGTCAAAAAATGTATCTTGTTAGATTCCAAAGGTCGGGGGGGGGGGGGGGGGGGGGGGGGGGGGGGTCGAGGTATCTTTATTGAAAATTAGAAACCGAAATCAATAATTGTCATTTTAAAATTTAAGAGAGTTAAATATTATGGCTCTAAGTGGTTTGAATTTTCAACATACGAAGGTTTCCAGATATATCTCAATCAATGATGGCCAAAAATTGTCAGGCCAATCTGGCCGACATTGTCTGGCCAAAAATTGCCAAAATTTCTGGCCAAAATGAGAAATCAAAATCAATTGTCTACATTTCAAAGTTTAAGAGAGTTAAATTATTGTGGCTCAAAGTGGTTTGAAATTTAACATACGAAGGTTTCCAGATATTTCTCACTCAATGCTGGTCAAAAATTGCCAGGTCAATCTGGCCAAAATTGTCTGGCCAAAAATTGCCAAAATTGCTGGCCAAAATTAGAAATCAAAATCAACTGTCTACATTTTAACATTTAAGAGAGCTAAATTATTGTGGCTCAAAGTGGTTTGAATTTTACCATACGAAGGTTTCCAGATATTTCTCAACATCCCATCAAGATGTTGAGACCTCCGGAGCTGGTTCTATAATGATAAACATGTTGATAGTTGCGTTACTCACCTCTTTTACGGAACGGGGCAGCTAGTGGGACATGAGGTGGGGCGTCACTTTCACTACGAGAACCCGAAAGAACCGAAATTGCTTCGAGACCGACTTGCCCGGATGGCGAACGAGAAGCGACTGCGAGGAGTTACGTCGAGCTTGGCCAGGAGACTCCCGAAGACCAGGGGTTGTTGAGGCTACCCCTTCCTCCTCAGCTCAGACGACGGGATCGTTGTTCTTTTGGGATGTTTTCCATCCTTACGAGCGGCGCGATGATGAGAAAAAGTCGTTGTTTTTCGGAGATGGGCTCCATCGTTCGAGAGGAGAGAACAATGAGATGATCCGAAAAATCCGAGTCTCGCGGTGGGGACGCGACGACGTTCCTTCCGTTCCGGAACGCTTCCTGGATCCAGGATCTCTAGGGAGCAGAGCGACGAGCCTTCGCGGATAACCGCAGGCTGCGTAATCTAGCCAAGTTCAAGATCGAGGAAAATATCGCTAACGAACTAAAACGACTGCCCAGATGGATGGGCAGTACAGCTTCCACTGGCAGCGTAACACAGAAATAGTTAGCTATCTGTAGGGTACCACCTACACCTATTAGGTACCTACCTACGCTAACGTGAGGAAGCTAGAAGGTATCTACTGCCCATTCATCTGAGCAGTCGTTTTAGTTCCTTAGCAACAGTGTCGAGGTTCTTTCCGATCTATACTTAGCATTTAAGCGTCAAATTGGAGGTTTTACACATCAATTTGGAGGTTTTATACATCAATTTGGAGGTTTTACACATCAATTAGGAGGTTTTCCATTTCAAATTGGAAGGTGACGGAAATATCTGCCCCCTTACTCACCCAACTTGAATCCAGTGGAGCATTGCTTTTCAAAAATCAAGTTGTCAGCTAGACAAATCCTCAGTGAGCCGCTGTTGCAGGGCAAGACTTTCGTTAAAAAAAGTCTGCCAAGTTGGGTGTGGCACATAGCTTCCTCGTATCCATAACATGATTGTATACATATATAACATATATATATAATCATCAAAAGGATTATTAGTAGGAACCTACACAATCCCTGAAAATTCCATCGAAATCGGATGAAAATTGTCGAAGTTATGAGAGCTTCACGTTTGCGCATGCGCAGTGGGCACCACTGATCCGATCTTGATGAAACTCATAGGGCATTGTCGAATCTCCGATCCTCAACTTTCATCCAAATTTGAGCGGAATCGGACCATTAGGTCGCGAGAAATTGATGTTTCAAGGATTTCATGGTTACGCATGCGCAGAGGCTACCGTTGGACGGCTGGTAATTTTTTTCGTAGGGGACCATCTGGGGGCTAACCCGCGTAATCCCTGAAAATTTCATCAAAATCGGATGGAAATTGTGGAAGTTATGCGTGTTGCAAGGATTCCCGGATAGACAGACAGTCACGAAACCAAAATTGTTCAGGAAGGTCTAAAACGTAAAACGCGAGTTGAAATTTTGATTTTGGAGATCAAACATTTTTCATCTCCCAAAAGTGAAAACAATGCTTCCGCTACCTTGGTAGACTCGGAAGCAAAAATCAGGTTTGTTCATTCTTCTTTGTTCATTATGTTCATTCATGTTTGTTGAATGTTATAATTGTTTCCCAGAATTAAATCATGTTCTTCTGTCATCCTCCAATTTGATGTGTAAAACCTCCAATTTGAAATGGAAAACCTCCAAATGGGGTCTGCGCATGATTTTTGTTTACAATTTTTATTGAAAGGGAATTGATTCAAAATGCCCATAGTGGGGTTATTTCATAATTATGTGGTCTCCCTATTTTTTTATCGACGAAGAAAAATGTGAACGTTTGAAAAAATGCGCGCGGAAATGGAGCGCGCTGATTGGTCGAAGCGCATCCATGCGGAGAATGTCGGAACCATCGGAACGGTGTTTGAGAGGGCCAGCAAGGGGTGTGACGTACGTACCTCTGGAGGTACCTACGTCACACCCCACCGCGAAATTCAAAACATTCCATTTTAACATGACGATTTCTGCTACCACATGGAGTTTTTTATCCTGATAAATAAAGTTTACTAGTCATGGGAACTCGAATAACATAATTAATGGGTTTTTTCCAATTTTTATTTCTCATGCGCAGACCCCATTGATGAGTAAAACCTCCAATTTGGTGTGTAAAACCTCCAATTTGACGTGAAAATGCTATACATATAAGGGGGTGTCAACAGCCATCTTGAGACAAACTTCGGGAATCGATTCTACAGGTAATTTCCAACAAAAAGTGTCTCCTAGAGTTTTTTCTTTAATCCCCTATTTTCGTGAGTTTTTTCTTTCAATTTTAAGATTTTGTTTTTTCCTCCGACATTACATCACTAAAACAGCAACAACTCCCTTAATTTAATGTGTACAATAAAAATAAACATACCGTTGGAAAGAGCGTTAAATTTCTTATGAGAAAGGCCTACTATCTTCAACAGTTGATTCTAAGGCTCATAATTCAGCCCAAAGGTCAAGTTTCAAGAATATCCAGAAATTTGACTTTTCCCTCACGCTCGTTTCGCTCCTAAACCAATACTGTTGAGCTGGGCGCTCAACAGGAAAAACTTTCTCAGGATCTCAGCTTTCCAATGGTGTAGTATTCAATTCAATTGTGGTGCACTAATTAATGGAGAAAATCTCCCTCGTAGGTAAGAGGCGGGTCCAGAGAGGGGGTCCTGGCCAGCCAGAATATAATTAAATAAGGTAATGGGGAACATTCTAACGGTTATTTTTTATTTTGTAATTTGAAAGATCTTAATGAGGGCTTTCGAAAAATGTGCTACATGAGGGGTACCCGACGATTGAAAGTTACCAAAAATTGGAGGTGAAAGGTGGGTTTTTGATTCAACCGAAAATCGATTTGCATCTCTACCTTATAACTTTTGTTACTTCCTTTTTATATGCTGTGAGCAAAGCATTAATTTTTTCACGACAATGTTTCTTCTGGCCTACGAATCAAACTCCCTTTATTTCGATATACTCCGACAAGTTCGATATACGCCAGATCTTTTTTGTCCCGGTCACAGTAATCTCTACTTTTAATTTGCCACAATTACGGAAAACTTCGATATAGTTCGATAAACTCACTTAAAAACTCTCGAGGAGTTCGCTTGACCGAATTATCTGCCATGACTAATTATTATGAATAATGTTTAATAATTTTTAATGAATAATTAAAAAATATAAATCATCCAAATATTCATCTGAAACGACAAAAAATGACAACCAACAAGATGAACGAACGAGATGCAATGGGAAACTGAGTGAAATCGTAGCGAGAAATGCCTGTCACTGTGTACACGTTCAAACAATATCGTTACGATTCGCAGAAAGGTGATGCCTGCCGGCATCAACCGTCCAACCCCAATAATACATCGCTACGATGTCCTGTTCGATCGTTACGATAAATTGCTACGATTTATCGTAGCGTGAAAATGTAAACCCTCCTTTACACTAGCGATATTTTTCCCTGGAATTCCCTGGGCTGAATAATGACAAGCGGTTGCAGCTTATGTGAGAAGTGTATCATCAAGCAGCACATTTCAAACTCATCAGCGCGTTTCCCCTAAAAAAGACCCTAATTTCAGCCCTTTGGGGGAAAATTGAAATGACTGGGGCCGTTACCGAACCTCATTTTCAGACGATCGTTAGAGATCGATCCTCCCAAATACGTCATTGTCCTGCTGAGTAGTATTGTACTCTCCGCACTTGTTTGACCCCCGAAAGCTGATAGGCTCCTCATTATATCGCTAATCACTAGGAATTCTGTTTGCTCTAACCAACTAATCAGTTAACAATGCAATCATACCGATAAATGAAATTTCCTTCCTTGTTCAAATGAAATAGTCAGCGCACAATTAGGCTGAAAGATGTAACCAAGATGCATAACCATAGATGGGCCATCATAGACCAACCTCTATGAAGTGCGGGTCAGATTGAAATATAGAGTTAATGAAATTATAGTTGCCTTTGTAGAGTGAGTTTAATAAATAACACCTTTTCGATATAAGTATGTACTCGTATATTTGATCAATTCATTTTGAAGAAAGTTCCAGTCATGCAGCATGAGTTGATCAGCGAATTTTCAAAGAATCTTTTTAACTGGTTTGGAAGGTGATTTTCAAATAGGAAATTTTTCACTGATTCAGAATACACCATTTATATTCCTAAGTTTAAGATGGTCGTTTACAAGAAAAACATTAAAAACACGTTTTTTGGCCCTTTTGGTTTA
>JAEMON010000004.1:28716084-28734799 GCA_030264115.1 Lygus lineolaris
TTGTTTGATCAGTCTGCGCCTAGTGTTGGGGAATTGAAATAGCCGGTGGCTGTGGCCAGGCCAAAAAAATTAGTTGTCGGAGCATGGATTTGAACTTCAAAGCCCAGAACTTCAGACTAACCTGTCAGTTGCCTGAGAATGAGCTGACCCCATTGTTCGGCTGTTTGTTCGGCTGTCAAACTCTGACCCCTAGCTTTCAAGCCTCTGGTAGCAACGTTGGTTTTTTCTTGTGGTAGGACTACAGGTACAGTTGCCTGCCACCCATAAGGCATAAAATGTCATGATTTCAGACTTTATCGAGAGAGGATCATGCAAGTCAAAACGCAACTAGAAGAAGTGCATGATGGCACAGCCAAAGAGTATCGCCAGCCTCTGGAAGAGCTCCAACAAAACATGAAGACTCGAATCGAAGTGGCTGGAGTCCTTCGTAAACTCCGTTTGGAAAACATCGATAATAATTACAAAGCTGAAGAAATGGCTGCAAAACAAAATTTTGAGGTGAGCTTGGTGATTATTTGCCACGTTCCTGCTAGTATGTCTTAGAGAAATATGTCCATCTCAGAGAAAGCATTTCTTCAAGTAGGTACCTAGGTACCTAACAATCATCGACGGCTAGCCGTAAAATATTAATTGTGAACCCACGATAAAATCACGGTAGTTACTTACTATGCAAATAGGATCTTTTTAGATGGGTGATCTATATAGAAAATAATAAACCGTTTTGTAATAATTTGCAGCGTTTTTTTTTTAATTAATTTTTTTTTAAATTAATTATTTTTTTAATTCAATTGGTTTGATTGAGTGGATTGCGCCAATTACCTGCTATAATCACGTCAGCTTTTATAAACTTATCAATTTCAAGTGCAAGATTTTAAAAATTATTGGAATCGTAGTTTCAATAATGTCTATCGATAATCCATTGATAGTATATATATTATTTTGATGCTCAAACATCGATACTAGAAGACATTGCAAATCCCATTGGCTATCCAGGTCTGTGCCCCCAAGAAGAGGAGTCTAGGGTGGAGTCTTTGGTGGCTCCTTCCCCCTCCTTGTTAGACTCCTCTTTCCCTACCTTAAAGAGTAACTAAGGAAGCTTATAAAAGTAAACGAGAAACTCGATCCAGTGGAAACCAGAAAAAGTTGCATTAATTTGATCAGCTGATCTTCGAACAAGGATTTTGTCCACTCGGAAAGGTTTTTCGGCTCTTTTTTCGTTCAATCCTTTGATCCTTTTTTCGTTGTCCTTGTTGAGAGCGAACCGTTGACTCTAAAATGCTCCGATTTTTATTTTTCCTATTCGATTTTTGGATTCTATGTATTTTGAAACGTAAAACATCAAATTTTGAGGGGGGGGGGGTTAAAAAAATCGTGCTCGATTCCATTATTGAGAATAATAAACCAAAAATTAAACGCACTTCCTGGGTAATCCCATCGGCATCAGACTTGAATTAAGTTTTATAAAACAGACTGTTGGAGGATACCCTCATCCGCCATGATTCTAGGGTCCTCCTTTTAGGGATTACTACTTGCTTCAAAAACTCCCTTTGGCCGATGGTGATGTGCTATCTATCCCCCTTCTAAACTCTTAAGGTGATGTGGATCGTACGCTACTCCCTCTTGGTTTATTCAGCCTCGTGGTCCCACAATAGTTATAAAAAACATGAATATGAACTTGCATCCGAGGATTTTTGTGTAAAATTGAACTTCTGTTTTCTTCTATATATATATTATCAGATTGTTCTGTTTTCTTCGCTCACATTTTCACCTGTCACCCCTCGCTCTGATGTTATTTTTTACTGGCTGATGGAGGTACTGTTGTTGGTCACTCAGTTCTAAAATGTGTTCTCCCATCTCCTTTCAGAACGAAAAACTCCTTCTATTCGACAGCATGAAAGAAGATCTTGAAGAGAAGATCAGACGTCTTGACGAAGATAGAAACTCCATAGACTTCCAAAACGATCTCTACTCTTCGGAGAAGAGCAAGAAGCAAAGTGGCAAAATCTGGAAAAAGAAAAGTTCGGACAGCAGCCGTCGGAAACCCGTCACCGTCACTGGTCCTTACATCGTGTACATGCTCAGTGAAGCCGACATATTGGACGATTGGACTGAAATTAGAAAATCTTTGTCCAAAAAACAAGTTGACAGAAAGTATGCAGCACGTAGTTACAGCCGCCCGACTCTTACATCCAGAGTGTGGTGAAACTGTATATTTAAGTTGATTTTTGTGTGATGTTAAATTTCATGAACTCATGTTAACATTTAGATTTTTTGTGTTTAATCATCGGACTATAGTTTTGTACCCTAATTCCAGAATTAATCGAGTTAAAAAAAACCCATTGTTTTCATGTTACTTTTTCATGTCTCGCAAGACTTCTCCTGAATCGCATCATTGACTCAGTCGGCATTATCATAATAGACCCCTCTATTGTAGGTAGGTATACAAAATAAATTATTTTCCAGAGTATCCAACCCTCGTTTCATTTTTCTCAAGTCTGAATGACACACATTTTTATTTTTTTTCCCGAAAGGTAATGGCTTAAGAGTGTGCGGACGCCCGGCTCGAGAACGGCCTCAACGATGCCCCCATGCAGCTCAAAATCCTTTTTATTATTGTTCACGTTTGTGATTTCGAAAATTCATCGATTTGCGTATGTTATACAATAATGGTTACATACTTTGCGACGTGAATCATAATTTTAAGTCCATTCCATCCAGAGAAAACTGGAAGAAACTGATGAAAACCTGGTTTTTCATTGGTTTCTTCCAGTTTTCTCTGGATGGGATAAACTTAAAATTATGATTAAAATCGTAAAGTATGTAATTATGACTGTACAACATACGTAAATCGTTTAATTTTCGAAATCACAAACGTGAACAATAATAAAAAGGATTTTGAGCTGCGTCGGGGCATCGTTGAGGACGTTCTCGAGCCGGACGTCCGCGCACCCTTAAAAGAAACAATTTTGAAGTTGTAGGGACAAAATAGTGTAGGTATCTGTAATTTTGGAAAATTTATTTAAATTTCCATTATTGTCCTATGGCGGGAAAGTGACGTTGAAAAGGACGTTGAATGTCGTCTGTCATTGGCCAATCTTTTCCAAGATGCCAACCAAAAAAAAACGAAAAAGAACACTTTGAGCTCCTGATTAGTGAGAATAATCAACTTAATTAAATAATCGATTGAATTAATTAATTTTTAATGATTATTGATTAATTATTTAAATTAATTATTTTTTCACTGCTCTCGTTGCTATCTCAGCACATTCTTTCCCAGTCTTTCTTTTAGTGTGACGTAGGAAAGGGTTTCTCAAGGGCCCTCGGTATGCCGCCTGTTATTCAAACAGCTGAGATGTTATTCCAAGTTTTCTCCACACCCGAACGATAAACTATTTTTTTATTCCAAATAGTAATACAAAATCAGAAAAAAATAGATTTTCTCATACACTATAATTCCCCATTAAACTGTTATGAACACTCTCCCAGTCTACCCCATTGTCTTATTAGAAAAGTTTTTTTTTAAATTGATATCTTCAAGTGGAACTTGCACTATTTCTTATTATTCATAGAAAATTTGAAATGAATCCGATTGATAGAGTTTTTACGTAAAAGAGGGGGAGTGTTGAATATTCTGGCATTAGGTATCCTTGTTGGGTAACTGCTTGTGTGGGAGCTTTGAATAATTCAAGGTACTCAATTTGATATAATTTTGGATTTCATTCGAAGTTTTGAAATTTATGTTGAATTTTGGACTCTCGTCTACAAGTTAAGGATACAAAAAAGAGAGATCTTGACCCTTTTGAGACTCTGTCACTGATAAGTCGCGTTATCATTATCACCGTATCTGTGATAACACCATTCAACATAGTTAAACTGCGTCAGTTAAACCAAGAAATCAGAAGAAGAAGAAGAAGAAGATGTGATAACACCATGCGGCCTCGCTCCGCGTCCGCGAAATGACTAAAATCTTAATTTTTTCAAGGAAATGAGCTATTAACTTGTCACCATTCCAAGATGTTCTAGAATTACCTATTTGCGTAATTTGATTCCTCTATTCATAGGGATCGTCAGAAATTGAATTGATATGATTCCTCTCAGTTTCATCCGAATAATGGTGCTATGAGTGCGTGGAACTTGAATCATTTTTCCTTCATCACATTTGGAATGATTTGGAATGCAGTCCTTGTGTAGGGTCAATGTCTTGAGATGGGATTCTGTTCTAGTTACTTAGTTGTGTCATTTTTTTGAGTTAAGAATTACATCTTTGTTGAAAAATACTTGGATAAGTCCCTACATTCTTCGAGTACAGAGTCAAGATGTGGTTGGCTCTCAGAAACAGCAAGTATATGAAATACATCACAGTAGGAGGTGCTCTCGCGGTTACATCAGCGGTTTCGTATCAAGCAAAAAATAGTAAACATATTGAGAATATCGGACTCGTGAGGTTTTCCCGTGCTGGACTAACGGTTGGTATACTTCCTGTATTCATTTCGATGAGATTAATGAGACATTTTTGAGCCAAAATCTCCTAGTTGAGTTTATTATGTTGGTTTTATGTAAGTGCCTTTGTGCTTCCTTCTCGAATTAGGTACCTAATATTAAATGCAATGCTATGATTTTCAGGCAGCCAACATCGTATGGATGTACAAGACTAGTATTTACAACACGGATCTGGATCCAAAATCCGAAGAGTACGCTGAATTGCGGTCCGCAGTGAGTTGATTTATCATTTCAGACTATCAGATCATTTTTATTGGATACCTAGTCCTAGTCCAAAGGTGTCCATTGGACCTATCTATCCTCCTGACTGGCTTTCTCATGATTAAATGCCAGTGATTCAATGCCACTAGGTAGTGGTCGTGATTACGAAATTGTGAATTTCGTTGTTCTTGTTCTATGTCGCACTATGTTCGCAAGGTAATGGTAGCCTTCAACTAAACACCGAATTTGAGCAAAATCGGTCCATTAGGGACTGAGAAATCGTAGTTTCAGGAAATTCACGTTTGCACATGCGCACACGCTATTAGTGGTCTGATGGCGATGAAATTCATAGGGGACCCTCTAGGGTCTAACTCGCGTAATCCCTGAAAATGTCACCGAAATTGGTCTAGTAGTTCCGTAGCTACGTCCATGACAACGAATTTCAAATTTGCGCTTGCTCAGTAGCTATTACTGATCCAATTGTTACGAAATTGATAGGTGATTGTCTTAGAATCAGCCCCCAACAACCCTCCAAATTTAGAGAGAAATAGGTCAATTAGGAATTAAGATACCGAGGTTTCAGGAAATTCCCGTTTGCGCATGCGGTCACGCTACCCGTAGTCCGATGACGATGAAATTCATAGGATACCTACCATCATGGGGCTAATCCGCACGATCACTGAAAATTTGATTGAAATCGGATCAACATTGGGGAAGTTGGCTGTGTGCAAGGAAATGTGGACCGACAGACGGACAGATAGACAGACACAAAAACAAATTTGTTCAGGAGGCCCTGAAACGCAAAATGCGAGTGAAAATTTTGATTTTGGAGCAAAAAACATTTTTCTTCATTTCGAAAGTGAAAACGAATCTCCCGCTGCCTTGCAGACTCGGAAACAAAAAGGGTGAATTAAAATTTATTTACTTTAATTTTTTTATTCGGTCGAAGTTGTACCTACTATATAAAAATAAATGCTTTAATAATAAACAGTTTTTCATTGATATCATGGGTTTTGACTGGATTCCTGAAGTTGGTGTGAATTTACTACACCAAATCAATGGAAATTATGTGAGAGGTCCAGTGGACGGACCTCACTATCCGCCAGAAAGGTCTATTCGTCTATCCGGACTGAAGGTTAAGGTGGTGTCTCAGAAATTGGGTTTTCTGCTGATCGCAATACTTTCCTTTCACCTTCAGGTTGGTGAGAAAAGTAAAAAATTCATCCTGGGTCAGCTTATAACTTTTTGTCAGTGTCAATACAGAATCCTAGTTTGGGGACACGAAGCAAACCTCTCGTAAAGATCCCTCAGCTGTACCTTGAGATTTTGCTCTTCTTTCATCATACACATCCATAATACTTTCTAGATAACTAAACTAGAAACCTGCGCTCGGTGCCAGAAATTGCCCCTCTCGTCCTCGACTGTTCTTGCGACACACAACCGATCCATTGTTAATCCAATTGTCCGATTCATAGAAATCGAAACTCCGCCCACTAACCAGCATAAGTAGCAGGGTCACAATAAGTAACATTTCAATCTTAAGTAGGTACCTATATCGTTTATTCCTGTTTGAATCCTACACATTTTCTGTTTTTTCTTTGACCTGTTTCTCCCTCTGAGGATAGATAATGTTTTGCCTGAATACACTGAAAGATTACAGTAAATAACTCAGAAGTAGTTTTTTTTTTTTCCCCCTCAGCGGTCACATCCAGTCTATGAGATCTAACAATAATGACTTGGATGACTTCAAAAAGAATAAATTATGGTTCCAGGTTCACACAGCAGCTGCCAAAGAACTTCTCGCGCTCTGTGAAGCCAATAAAGGAGTGTTCGTCAAAATCGGACAGCACCTGGGTGGCCTAGACTACATCCTACCTCCAGAGTACATCGACGTTCTCAAAATCCTTCACAGCCGTGCTCCCACATCTCCTTTGGAAGAAATCTTGCAGGTCGTCCGCGAAGAATTGGCCCAAGATGTAAGTGATTTTTCTCATTCTGTAGCTACCTTTTCCACAGTATGAGAGAGACTATAGTTATGTTATCGGTTCGGAATCCTGGGGTTGGTTGTGTGGGATGGAGTCTGTGATGGAATCCCACTAACCCGTTATCCCCAAGATGATTTCAGCAAATTCTCGAAGAAAATTGAGCTAGGTAAGACCAAGTTCTGAGGTTGTACCTTCGCGAACTTTTGCTCCTGTTTTAGGGGCTTGAGGACAAGATAGGAATTGAACATCGATGTCTGGTGTGAGTACCTAACTAAAACAGTTGCTGATGTTGAAGGTTCTCATGTTAGATGTTTTGGCATCGATGGTGAGAGTTTCCTAATGTTGATAACATCGAACTTTGATGTTTTGCTAGGTATCGATTTGCAAATGAAGACAGTAGGTAATTTTAACCTAACATTAACTGATTGGTCAGACCCAATCTTGATACACTTGACGTTCTACAGCCATCAGAAATTTTTGACGAATTTGATCCTGAACCTTTGGGGACGGCATCCCTCGCCCAAGTGCACAGAGCAACATTAAAGGACGGCACAGTCGTTGCTGTGAAAGTTCAGCACCCGTTCGTTAAAAGAAATGCAGACGTTGATATGAAGACTATGGAAGTAAGTACCTGCTAATGTTCAGCTATCGAATTCAGTAAATGGGAAACAGATGTGATGTAACAAAAAGAAGATTAATTTATTTGAAGGAGTAATTTGAGTAAAAATATAATGTTATCTATCTGTGGACCGACAACCATTAGGAAGGGTAAATTATAAGCAGATACCCACCTACGGTAACTGATTTCATTGACCCATACAAAAACGAGTGTCGAGATAACGCGCTTTGACTTAGAATTGACACGACCACCTGGACAAGGAATTACTTTTCATTAGGTTTGTTCGCAGTGACCAACTTACAGATAAGACCACGTTTGTGCGTTTGCAGTGACTTCCTGATAATTTCTGACTGTTTATAGTATCCATGCTGATCCATTCATAGTGTCCTTCAAACTATTTTGAATCAAGTCGTGGATCACTAGTTCTGTCTGAAGAATTTGTCGCTTGCGGTTCTGAAGATTTCTGTCGACTTTCTCCCCATAACATCCCAGCTCACAGCCAATCAAATCATTCTACTTTTCTACTCAGTTGGAGTACAGGCTTCGGGACTGTCAGGCCCAAGTGGTTGAAAAGACTTCAAAGAAACTTGGATTTCACTTGTTTGAACACCGAATACAAAATTATACCAAAACTTGTATTCCCATTTCTTTTATGTTGGTATTCCTTTAAAAAAAATCTAAAATTCGCTAAAACGTGAAATCATATACAAATGTGGGGAAATAACTTGTGTAGGTTATACGAACTGGAGGTTCCTTAAAAAAATCTGAAAGTCGCTAGAACGTATAGGAATAGAAAAATTTGGGATAATAACGTGTGCAGGTTTTACGAACGGGAGGTTGCGCAATGGTTAGTCCCAGTCAAACTCATTTGCAGTGCTCCTCTTGTTTCAAACAGTTTGTAAACCACTTCCAATTGACACTGCAAACAAACCTGTCAACTCAGCTGATACTTCAAATCATTGAATGCAACCTCTGGTTATTCCAGCATACCTAGTGTAGAATTCTATAATAGTAGTAGCCTGGAATAGAATATCGATAGTGAAAGTGTAAGACCTCGTAATTACAAAACTCCAAATTTCACTGCAGACGAAAAAAACCTTCTCATACAAACTGCAATTATGTTATGGTTTCATCGATTTTTGTCCCCCAGGCTGTTATTGTAACCTGTTATTAAAAAATAACAGTAACAGGATAACCTGTTATTAAAAATAACAGTTTAGTCCTTCCCTACTTACAAGGTCTTGCTACACCCCTGGCAGGTTTCGACTTACAAGTTTCTACACACAGCCACAGAGAAGAGATGGGACAAAGGCGGGAAAAACGGCTTCGCCTGAAGGATCAAGTCCTAAAAAACTACCTATTCCACTGAAAATCAGAAAATCGCCAAAATCCGACTTACAAGGTCATACACTTTTATTATCGATATTCTAGTGTCTTCAATAAGTTTGCACGAAGAGGACTAATTGGGGAAATCAGTTCACTTCGTCATGATGGTAGACGACCTTGTTCAGGGGCACGAATAGCCCTGTGCTCATCTAGCATTTTACCCCAAAGTAATAAAATTGTACTTACCTACCTATCATTCTGCTATGAAGTGCACTGTGCTTGTCACGTGTTGAAACAATTATACAAAAAAAGTCGAAAGCATACCGCCATTATGTAGACCAGAAGTTCAATAATTTTCTCTCCCGATCCTCAGGTTTTTGTGAAGATTGCGTCATGGATTTTCCCCGAATTTCGATTCGAGTGGCTTGTGACCGAATCAAAGAAAAATATTCCTCGAGAACTCGACTTTGAGGAAGAGGCTGAAACCACCATCAAGGTTCGGAAGATGTTCAAGCACTTGCATTGGCTGAAGGTCAGTGACGAAATTCAAGTTTCAATAATTGAAGTTAGAGTCGGCTTTAGTATTTAGTTTTAGTATTTTAGTGGTTCTTAGCTGTTATCCTGTTGTCCACTGACAAGCAAGCAGGTGTGCTGTGATAACCACAATTATCACCTCCTCGATATACTCAAGCCGGACGTTCCACGCCTAATAGAACGTGGCGTGATCTTGTGAGTGAAAGTTTGAGCAAATTCATTGGAACTTTTGAGTTTCCAATGAGCCAGAAAGTCCATCCCTCCAATTCATCGAGGGTGTGCTAAAATGGAAAAAGAACTAATGGAATGAAAAAACTAATTGATAAAATTCGAAGGTTGTACGTTCTTGAGTGCAAAAACTGTTTTCGAATGGTGACCAGTACCAGTCATAAGCTGGCCACAAATGGTGATTGATCTCGCAACACCCGTCTAGAAAGGATCCGTTCTAGTACCCAAGACACAAAGCGCTAGCACCTGAGGAGCCTATGAGCGACTACAAAGTACCGCTTCATTGAATGGTGTCTTGTCACTCTCTGGTTCATTCAGAATGTGACAGGAGCCCATGGGCTGGAGTAGGATATTGGTAGTTCAGAAGATGGGACTTTTGTACAGGCACGGCCATTTTCCGTACAGCAAGCCAGGCGTGCCCATTTTTTCTCTATCCTACTCTTATCTCAATGGTTGAAACAGAGGATGTCAGCATCCCATTGCACTCTACTGGTTACACAGATGGAAACGAAGACCTCCATTGTAGTGTTGTGAGATTGAAGTCACAAATGGTGGAGCAAAAGGATCGATGGAGAAGGACGGTTGGATCTGAACATAAAATTCAGGTGCCACGGATGACCAATCCACCCCATAATGTATTGTTTCTTTCGTCATAATCTTAGCTAAAGCATGCAAAGTTTAATCAGAGCTAATATCAGTTAGCACGCTGATCATATTTTTTCTCGTACCACTAATATACTTCATACTTCGAGTTCGCATGATTCCAAAAATGCTGTACCACCGCAACATGCCCTGAAAACAATCATACAAAGGTTGTGTGATGATTATGACAGTTTTCAATGTTTAGGTACCGGAAGTCCATGAAGAACTCAGCACTTCAAGAGTACTAACTCTCGAGTTTGTTGAAGGTGGTCAAGTCAATGACACTGACTACATGAACGAACATGGCTTGGACCGCTTTGACGTATCGGATAAACTGGGGAAACTGTACTCGGAAATGATCTTCCGTAAAGGCTACGTTCACAGTGATCCGCATCCCGGCAATATTTTAGTCCGTAAAAACAAACAAGGCACTGTCGATATTGTTCTTCTGGATCACGGTTTATACCAGGTAAGTCTGTTTTCTGCTACACCATTAGGTTCACGATCTATAAAAGGGGGATAAATTCATAATTGTGAATCCAGACGTGGCATCTAGTACACTCAAGTTCTGGGGTTGGTTAGAGTGAGGACCCAATTCTCAATAATCAAAGCAGTGTCCCTTCGTTTAAGAGGAGGAAGAGCTTTCCTCCGGTGCCTGGGCCTGGCAGGTCTAAACTCTTGAAAAATTGAATTGGGGAAAAAAGAAAAGCCAAGTGAGTATGGACGCTGAAGGGGAAAACATCCATTCCACCCGGAATCCAATAAAAAATAAAAGTTGTTTCACATGTGGAAAAAAAAGTACCTAACAATTAGATTCTTCTGGTAATTTTCAGACTCTCAGTAAGTTCATCAAAGAAGAATACTCTCATCTGTGGTTGTCAATTCTATCCAGAGACGTAGATGGCATTCGAAAACATGGCAACGCCCTTGGGGTTGGAAGATTCTCATTCCTACTGGCCTGCATGGTAACTGGGCGGTCATGGGATGCTATCAACAGCGGCATTGCTGTCACGAAACAAGATAATGCCGAAGTGAGAGCATGTTGTGAAATTCACAATGACAATTCATAGTTTTACAGTCTTAATGAGCGAGTTCTTGAGGAATCCTTCAATATGTGTAGTATTTTACCTTTTAGTTACCTAAACCTTTTTCGCATTTATTTAAACCTTCTTTACTTCGAATTAAACCTTTTTAACTTTCATTTAAAACTTTTCTACTTTCATGTCAACATTTTCTACTTTGAATTAAAATTTTTCTATTCCCATATAGGAAAGTAAATGTTTGAAGAAAACTTTATTTACACACAAGAAAGTCGCACAGGAAAAACGCAGTCAACGTGGTATTGATGAAATTTGATGGTCTCAATGTAGAGGTTGGCCATTGACTGCAGTGGGTAACAACAAGTACATGTCTGTCACATGATTTTGACAATCACAGGGGGTACCAGAAGAATCACTTGCTGCATCACTTGAGGAAGATGGTGCTCTTCTCGGCGACTCAGGATGTCTCTTGCAGTATACTTTATCTTGGAGAACGCCTTTTCAACAGGGTTCAGCATTGGCGAATAAGGTGGTAGGAACTTCATCTTCATTGTAAAAGAAGCCATGAAATCCCTAACAGCGTGTGAACGATGAATTCAAGCGTTGTCTCGTATAAATACAACCCCCTCGTCACCAGAAATCTGACCCTCAAGTGATGCAGCAAGTGATGCTTCTGCTACCCCCGTCATTGTCAAAATTATGTGACAGACATGTACTTGTTGTTACCCACTGCAGTCAATGGGCAACCTCTACATTGAGACCATCAAATTTCATCAATACCACGTTGACTGCGTTTTTCCTGTGCTTTTTCTTGTGTGTAAATAAAGTTTTCATGCGTTCATTTTCTTTAAACATTCACTTTCCTACATGGGAATAAAAATGTTTTAACTCAAAGTAGAAATGTTTAAATGAAAGTAAAAAAGGTTTAAATGAAAGTTAAAAAGGTTTAATTCAAAGTAAAAAAAGTTAAAATGATAGCTAAAAAGGTTTAATTTAAAGTAAAAAACGTTTAAATCAATGCGAAAAAGGTTTAACTAAAAGGTAAAATACTATATCTCTGTCAAGCGTTACTTAGGTGTTATGAACTATTTATCACAAAATTCATCACAGAATCTTTTATAAGTACTTAGAATGAGCCGAATTAGGTGGCCTTTGAACTCATCATCTTCAGTAATAATTGATGACATTTTAGTGCAAATGAGAGGTCAATCTGAGATACCCTAAAACGGATTTGCATAAAGGTTTTTCTGATGCAAATAATTTACGTACTTATATAAATACTACTGCAAACCTCACGAAGACACAAATTTGCTCGTTTTGTGTCTAGCATGTATCACAAGCATTGAAAATTTGTGCCTTTTGAGGTTTATATTTTTACCTATGCCTATGCATAATTCTCAGTTAACGAGTTGCATATTTTCCTTTTATTTCAGAAAAAACTGATCAGTGATAGCTTTTCAATGTTTTTCCGAGACATGACGGAAACACTCCAACTCTTGAATCCCGAACTACTGCTCATTCTAAAAACAAACGATTTACTTCGAGGTATCGAATTCAAGTTGAAGACTCAAAACAGGTGAGTCAGTGAATAATTATTTCCTGCTTATGTTATTGTGTTGTATGTATCGGCCTAGCTGGTAACAGTTGCTCAGCGCAACATTGTGGCTGGGTAGGCTGTGTTAACATCCGTAGCTACCATCTTTATACGCTGTTTCCCTCGAGGAAAGCACTGTAGGCTGTTGTAAATTAGACTGATAGACTCTTTAAGATATATTTTCTATGGTACATAATTCACCATTCTGTGGGTGTACGTCATTCTTTTTTGCAAGCCGACATAATTTGTTAACTTTTATTAACACATTAAACGCGGGATGCTGTCTGGGACAGCAAATTCGACATTGCGATGTGGCTGTCCCTAACAACATGTTTGTAAAGACTCGCTATCTACCACATACTCGATCTATTGGGGCTGGCTTAAACTAAGTTAATCGTAAGAGTTTGAGCATAGTTGGAGTCGATCGTCTACAAATCGATGAATTAGGTAACAACGGGTTCCTCGGTCAACGATTCAGAAAGCTAATACGAGTAAAATGACCTTGGGAAGTAAGGTTAGCTGTTACTACTTGAACGATGGGTCAGTGTTTCCTTCCACATTGGACAGTATCGATTCTGTCTTCCACATTGAAGGTGTTAGGTTATTACTGTCATTAGCACAACGGAAATTCATTATCTCTCTATTATCTGTTAGTCTGTGTATTACGACGAGATTGTTTTGAAAATTCCTCCTAGAGTAATTGACCATTTCAACGTGTTCAAGTCTACTTATTTCGTAGTTTTGCTATTTTAGCTTCAAGTTTTCCTTGAACCCCTTCGTATTTCATAAAATTGACATCTCTAGTTATTTACGTATATCATTAATGAGGAATCTTATCTGTCTTTGATCGTTTGTTACAGAATGTCGTCATATCTAGTCATGTCGAGGGCGTGCATCTCTACAGTATACGAACAGAGGATCGAAAAGTGTTCGAATTTGTTGAATAAATGGAGATTACATTTCACGAAAAATTGGATGTTGTTCAAAATATCAATGTATTATTTTTACTTGGGCGTCCGTCATGCCTCTATCAAGCATGGATTCAAGATGCTGAAATATCGTTGACCAGGTCAGTTCACTATCTAGTCATTATGTTACCAAAACACTAATTTTTTAAGTCGGTGATTGTACAAAATAATTTAATTGATTAAACCGATGTTTATTTTTAATTTTGGGCAAATCTGATTTTTCCCATTTTTCCTACCTGAATCCTTTCAAAATTTTACCTAACGGTCCGTATTTTGTCAAGCGTGTGATTGCTACAGGCCCTTCCTCTTATGGACGCCCTAATAAATGGTTTCTATGGAAGCTTCAAGACAATTGTATCAATAATAAATTATAGTCGTATAATAGGGGTCTTCACGGTCGGGCCGTTGTCGAAGTGTTAACGAGTTAAATGTGTTAAACTTGTTAAACGTGGAGAAAATCGGTCGCAAACGTGTTATCAGAGTGCGTTATCAACTGAGATAAGTTAACTGAGTCCGAGGTGTGGTAAACGTCGACAACAACCATGTTATCTGTGTTATCAGGTTTCTTACGAAGAATCAAAATGGCGGCATGCGCCCAGCTTATTCTTGAAATACGCCAAGTTTGACGTTTTTGTAGTAGTTATTTAGTAGTTTGAAGTGTTTTAAAGTTTTTATTTTGTTGTGACCGGTTTGACGGATGGAAGTGGAGTCAGGAGGAAAGAGGAGGAAGGTCATCAACCCAATTCTTTCAGTTGGTAGTCCAGTTGAAGGATAGATTTGGGGTAAGTTTTCACCCGTAGATTTGTGATAACACGTTAATATGTTAACACGTTAGCAAGGGCCAGCGTAGGGTGCCTCATGATTTTTCTGAGGACGAAGTTAACAACTTAGCACGTTTAACTCGGCAAGCTCAAACTTGAATACCCCTAATATAGGTTTTAGACAGTAGACAGACAGGTATATGAGGAGCGAGTCGGGTTACGAGTAGGGAGCTCAACGAAAAAAAATTGGTTTGTGCGCATGTGTGTGTATTTCGTTACTAGTGGAGTCATCTCGTAGCAGAATGGAATTGACCTATTCGTCAACGAGTGTGGCTCCAAATGGACTCCCAAAAACGAAGATAACCTTCGTTGAAGGATCTGGCACCATGGATTGAATTGAATTGAAAAATTGCTTTATTCACGATAGTAGGTAGGTATACAACAACAGGATACAACATAAGAATTAGTAGGTACGCGAAATAGGTATAGGAAAGGAAAAAGGATCTTCCATAACTACCTACCTACCTCCTCCTACCCGTTTGCTCAACAACCCAACCCAACGCAACCCAATAGTGTTGCTCCTGAATAGCCAACAATTGGTTCCAAATATGACAGTCTATTAGGGTAAGGCAACAAAGCTGGGACACCTGGTAATTTATAACCACTCAGGAATGCTCACAACATCGTGTATTCCAAGCCAGCCTTGGTCACGGTCAATTCTATCAAAGCTGGAGGTAGGTTAGCCTTCCATAATCAGGTCGTTTTCCCTACCATTCAAACAGACCCCGTAGAGTTCCTGAATATTCATTTTCGAGTATCGAGAGAAACCCATAAGAGAGAATTCTAAACAACAAGAACTTCAAAATCATTACTTGAAAATACTAATTCCATCCAATTCGCACGTTAACGTTTTTTTAACGTCTCGTAGGTCGACTCACATACTCGTACAATACGGCTCAGAGGTTAGCATCCGCTCGTGCTCTCCCTAGTAACATCCTATTCAGAGTCCCGACTCGCCACTCGTTTACCTACAAGAACTGTCTATTATCTTCCAAAAATAATAATTATCTGTCCCCGACACATTTTTTCTGCATTGTTGGTTTGCTAGGCTTGTATTTTCCGATTTAGATTCAAATGGCCTACTACCCATCAGTTATAGAACAACAACTGTTACCTACCTACTACATTCTTATGGCTACCTACTCGTTTTACGACTGTACCTATGGTAGTACTCAAAGTGTGGCAAGGAAGTCAAAATATTAAAAATTTATTCGGGTTATTTTTTAAATTTATTTGAGGCTTTTCAAATATCTTGGATTCATTAGATGCTCAGAGCAGAAAATGACGAATAGATAGAACTAGAACTAATCACAAAACTTTTAAAGCACAACACAGGGGAGTGGCAAATACTCTGAATATTTACTTCCTTGCCAATCAATAATTACATATTAATTATGTACTTAAGTACCTACTTCTACAAATCATTTCATAGATATAAAGTCAGATAGACAATTATTGTATTGATACGCGTATCAATTGGTGAGTACTTCTGTGTAGATAGTGAAGTAGGCTCCTATAGATGTAGTAAGTAAAGATAGTAAGAAGTTATGGTTCTGTCGATGTAGGAATTTAGTCGTTGAGGGATTTAATGATTAATTTATTTGAAATGAATCTAATTCAATTAATAAATTTTATTTAAATTTAAATTAACTTTTAAATTTAAATTAATTTGAATTTATTTGAAATTAATTTATTTATGTAAATTGTTCAATGTACATTAGACTTACCTCTGTAGGTATCTCGTTGCCCTGATTGCAAGAATATTACTTAGGCAGTTTATTGCTCCCTCTAATTAGCTACTAATACTAACTTTAGTTGTATAAGGTACTAAACCAAAACTTAGCAATGCAACCACGATACCTGCAATAATACCTATGACTATAAATCCATCGTACCTAGGTATGGGGAGGGCCTTGTACCTTGGGGCATTTCAGAAATCTATTGTAAATAATGCAGTAACAATTCAAGCTGGCACTTCAAGGATGGGCGAAGGGAGCACGATGTGTGGACCCCCTTTTTCTTATAATGTATTTTCACCTTCTATGTCTTTCTGTCAATTTTCACTCCCATTCATTCAAAACTATCTTTCAAAACGAAGGTGAGACAGCCTTTTTGTTACTTTTTGATTGACTATTTACTTGGGTTTTAGTTAAAATAATGTCTGCATGATGCGATTATTTTCAAATTTCACCTCAACATGAATACTTTTGTTAAGACATGCCTTGTACCTTCGGACAAAATGAGGATTGTACCATGGAACACTATAATTCCTAGGTAGGTAGTTGCCTACCTAGTGTTAAATTAATTATAATAACACGGTTAGCACATTGGGACAAACTTGATTAACAATTTTAACTTGATTAAAAGTTCCATTCATGCAGCATGAGTTGATGAGCGAATTTTCAAAGAATAATTTTAACCGATTTGGTGGGTGATTCTTATAGGAAATTTCACGCTGAATCCGAATATACCATATTTATGTTCCTATGTTTAGGATGGTAATTTACACCAAAAACAAGTTGTTTTTTTTAGCGATTTTTGAAACTAAATTTTCAAAATTTGACCCCTTGGAGTACTCCAAAAATTCTGACCAACGAACTCATCCTTACTTTTGATATTATTGACATTTTAAATTTTTTATGGATTTGTTATCCCGATCCCTTGGGCGGATATCGTCTGGAGTGACACGTACATAAATAAGTATATGTATACATATAAAAAAAGTGTTAAATTTCAGGAATCGTTTTAGAATGGTCTGAAACGGATTTCCATGAAGAAAATTGTCAACAATTTGCATTACAAAAATTTTGAGGTCATTGCAATAGCTTCATTTTCTTCGAAAATTCGGTAAAATCGGACTGAACATGTATGCTGAATTAAATAAAACAATCATTTACAGATTTATATTATTATTATTTTATTTTTTTAATTTATAAAGTGTCCCAAGGCACAAGGCCTTCCCAAGTACCCAGGTAGGTAGTTCGCCACTCTGGAATTGCTATCAAGGTAATTTATATCACTTCGATATTAAATTTCCCCACCATTGGAAATCACAAATCACCTATTTTAATTACATCATGAGCATGATTGAACCTCTGAGAAGGGTCCTAAGGTCAAATACGAACCTCTCTTATCGCTGTCCCAGAACGCTATACGGCGGTCCTACGTACCAGACTACTGACCATCTTTATCTGTCAAGTGTTTACATCACGTTGTGTAGATATGACTATCACGATTTCAACCAGCGACTCTAGAACTTTGATTCCGATTAGGGAAAGGAAAAAAACTGCTTTTATCTGTTTTCAGACTGTCTCCTCTCGTTCTTCAACCAAAACGGGTTTCGTGGTGCTCTTTCTTTTGGCTTGTCCGCATTTAACGTGAGGTGTCTTCAACGAGATTCCTCTCCATTACACATAATCTAGGAAAAAATTACCCACACAATATTTTATATTTCCGTGAATGGCGGTGTCTCGGGGTGAGTCGGGCCTTGTGAGGCTGTCAAAGCTGGACGTGTTGAAAGTGAAAATAATTTCCTTGTTTTTAGGCTTGTGGTTTGTCGTGAAAAGGACTTTGAAAAAACTGATGGGTTACCGGAGTTCAGTGCGGTCCGTAGGAAAGCCTCCTGCCTGTCTCACAGATTCATCTCTAGGAACACATTCTTATATAAAACTCAAGGTAAGTGTGGTTAATAATCCATATTGCTTGATGAATTCCTAAGTTTACGCTCACTAGGTATTAATTATACGATTGTCTTTTATATAATAAATATTTATGTCCAATTTAAAATTTAAATTTTCATTTAAAATTAGAATTTTTTAAATGATGTTGGTTGGTATACCTATGTACTTGGAATTTTTCGTTTAATTTGATTTGGTAGGTAGGTAGATACCATTATTAGGTTGATTTTGAATCATTATTTTACTAAACAATTTTAATTATTTTTATCAATTTCGTACGAGAACAGGTTAGGTAGGTACTGGTAAATGCTTCATAAAAAAACCTACGGTAGAGTTGTAGATTATAGTTACATATTGAAAGCTTTGATCAAATTTTATCTTATTGTTCCTAATGAGCCTTAGTGATCAAGTACGTATATTTGTATTATTTACCCACCCCAAGTTATCATTATTTGGTTTATGTACCTATATTATTATTCTACTAACTGGACTGGGAAAAATTGAAATAATGGTGACCATCGTCTTCAAACAGCTCAAGAAACGGCAAAGAAACGTGAAATGTCTAGTATACAGGGTGGTC
>JAEMON010000004.1:28734809-28744911 GCA_030264115.1 Lygus lineolaris
GGACCACCCTGTATTATGTACATTCCCTCAGTGAGAGCTTTCCATGGGTAAATATGTGGGGAGTAATATATTCCCCTGACATCTCGGGAAATCAGGTTTCTTGCCATTCTGCTCGTTTTCTGGCTGAACCGGACCAGTTTTGAACTGAAAGTTAGTGCGTTCCTAATTCTTCGGGGTTTTCAAGGGCGCTGAATCCGTTGTGAGGTGAAAAAATGCATCTGGGTGATTCTCAGGAAAAGGGCAATTCTCAGCCCCCATTGATTCATAAAAATGCATGTAACTTACTCAGAGTGTATCTTTTGCGATTTTAGTTCGTTCCCTAGGAGAAACCCAACAGTTTGAACTAGTTTTTGGAGGTCAAGATTCATTTTTGAGCCTGCAATGCTGTAGAGCTGTTTCCTCGCTCTTCAGCCTTCATTTTATTAGCGAATTTTCGAAGAAAATGAAGCTATATCAATGGCTTCAAAATTTTTGTAATGCAAAGAAAGGTTAAGTTCGTTGGCCAGAATTTTTTTGGAGTTACTCCAAGTGTTCAAGTTTTGGAAACTTAGAGTCAAAAATCGCTTTAAAAAAACCGCGTTTTTTGAGGTTTTCGGTGTAAATTACCAACTTAAACCCAGGAACATATGGTATATTCGGAATCAGCGTGAAATTTCCTATAAGAATCAAGCACCAAATCGGGTAAAATCATTCTTTGAAAATTCGCTCATCAACTGATACTGCATGGATGGATCTTCTTACTATTCAGTTCTAGTTAATATTTGAGAAAATCATTCATGCTCTTTTATTTTGGTTCTTTTTTTCGTATTGACGTTGAAGTACGATTATATTTAGGTCATGTTGTGCTTACGTTGTGCTTATGCTTATCTACGTGAATCTAATACCAAGCTGAGATTTTTCTACGTCAGAAGCCTGATTACTCAACTATTGTGACACCTACCTATATCGTACATACCTAAATTGCTTCTTAGTTACATTTTTTAGAGAATTAAGGCAGACTGATCAATCAAGATTTGAGTTTACTTCTTTACTATTAAAAAAAAAAAAAAAAAAAATGAACATGCAATTTGGCATAGCTATTTTTGACTTCTATACTTTTTTTCTAAATTTCAAAACCTTATTTTCGTCAGTCACGTGCAACTATAGTCATTAACGTGCCTGTATTGAAATTTAAATTTTGCATTGCAGGCTCGAAAATGTCTCTTGTCCTCTAAAAACTAGTTTAAACTGTTGGGTTTCACCTAATTAACGAACTAAAATCGCAAAAGATACATTCTGAGTACATGCATTTTTTTGATAGACATACATAGATATTTGTTAGACATACCTATGTCCATAGATGCTCCCGGTTGAAACTATTCACACATATTATCATTGTCATAACTTCATTTACTATGATCGCTAGGAACAATAAAATGATTGTATGACAATTCCAGACGATATTGGACTAGTAACAGTATGAAAACCCCAAATTCCAATAATTTCAAAAGAAAATATGAATTTCTTTTTAACCAACAAAAATGTTATGTATTAATCCTCAGGGACCAAACTTTTTTAATTGAAATTTAATTTAGTGAAGGATATTGCCCTATCATTTAGTACACGTTTACATTTTAATTAGGTTAAACCACCAAAAATCTGTTATTTTCGAGTTTTTTTTTTAAAGGAAAATCTGTTGAATAAGGTACCTAGTCGTTAAGGAGCATAAGGTACTCCTTCGTTTAGGGAGTCTCTACTTCTCAGGAGTCACAGGAAATAAGTCTAGTCTGAGCTTTCGAAGTAGGGACTAACTCTGAATCAACTTAGTATAACTTAGTATTTCTTGCAAGAACAACTGATCACATTTTTGTACCATAAGATTTGATAGTCAAATTTCGGACAAAAATGTTATTGGTCCTTGGAATTCTCCTCATAGTTATGCAAAAGTAATGCAGTGCGTAAGTTGGTTTCTACCTACTACCTACACGAAGGAAACTTCATGGAGGTACGAAAATAATCTGGCTACTTTGTTTCTGTTCACTTTTCAGGGAGTAAAGCTGCATTATTTGGACGCAGGAAACAAAAATTCCCAGCTCATCGTCCTCCTACATGGTTTTCCGGATTGCTGGCTCTCATGGCGGTATCAAATTCCAGAACTTTCAAAATATTATAGGTATGTACGAGTACCTTCATAAATTTGATGTTGCTTACGTAAAATGTAGTTTACTATCTCTGGTAGATATTGGACATAGGTACTACGTAAAAACCAATAGCCAGACCATAATAAAGTAGAGGTGTCTATTGATCAATAATTTATTTGTCTATGCTGTCTGAATGCTCAACAGCAAGCTAGCCGCTCGGTTTATACACGATTTTTCTTAAATACCTAGGTACATCCACTACTTACCTATATTTCAAATGTTAATACATTTATAATGAAGACCTAACACCTAGCGTGGGTGTCACTTGGAACATGACTTGTGGGACTAAAATTTTTGTAAGCAAAATAATTATTTAAAAAAAAAAGTATCCTACGTGTACATGGGCTACATACCTACGTTGGTCGGAATTCGGCATTTTCGGCCCTTAAAAAACCCTGCACAAATTGTCAACACCAAAATCCCATTATTTCAAGGCAGAACGTTAAAATGTTGGCGTTGTCACTTGACCATAAAGCGAGCGTTCTATGGCTGTGATGTCATAAGTCAATGGATCCAAAGGAACCGTGAATACCTTCCTCGTGTCTTCTCGCTATGTTGTGCAGCTGTTGTGAACGAAAGCTCGACCCCTCAGTAAAACGCTGCAAATTATTACACAACGGTTTATTATTTTCTGTATAGATCGCCCATCTACAAAGATCCTATTGACATAAAATACCCACCTACCGCGAGGTTCACAATCATCTTTTGGCGACAATGAGTAGGTACCTTCTTGTAATTATTATTATCAGAGAGTTGTATCATTCATTCTTAATGAAATTCAGTAAAGGAAGCTTCTGAAAGTAAACAACAAACTTAGTTCGGTGGAATCGAAAGTTGCATTTGAACAGCTGATATTTGAACGGCGATTCTGCCTACTCGGGAAGAATTGCGATTCACACTCGTGTTTCTGCTCTTTTTTTCGTTCAACCCTTAAGTCCTTACAGGGAGCGAATTGTTGGTCCTAAAACGTTCCGCAAGGTCTCATTCGACGCTAAAAATTTTGTTCTACTCGTATTTTAAATCGATCGAAAAAATATACCTTCCTATTTGAAATTTTCGAGCTAGGGCGTTTTGAAAATTTCGTCCCCTATTTTCTAACCCTTAGAGAAGACTGACGGTAACGAAAAGCTTCGCGGCACAACTAGACCCCGAATGGGGCCGGTATACCAAATTTCATTAATTTTGGACCATGGTAACTAAGGAAAGTGCCGCGTACGGCGGACGGACGGCTTTTTTAAAATCGATTTTTGGATTCTACGTATCTTGAAACGTAAAACCTCAAATTTTGAGGGGGGAGGAGGGGTTTGAATTTTTTTTCGTGCTCGATTCCAAAGGTCCATTATTGAAAATAATAAACCAAAAGAAGAGAAAAACAATCGGTCTTCAATCGCCGAGGTTGTTTGCGGTGAGTCGCAGCGGAATCCTCCAGATTTTGCTGTGTCAATAAGGTTCGAACCCCCTCGAAGTATCTACCTTAAGTTTTTTAACAATTTCTCGCCCACAACAAGTGGCACAGTTGGGCTGACACGGTAATTGGAAGAATCCTCCAACTCCCAAAAAGGCGCACACGACTGCAATTAATTCACTTCTCTCTCCTTCCTGCTTACATCATAAAGATTCAACAAGAGCTTCTCAGGATCATATTTCTTAAAATCGCAGTGTCTTTGGGTTTGGGTGACTGATAGCGTGTTGCAATGCTGGCACTTCCCAACTCTCCTGCTCTTTCACTTTGAAGCTAGGGACTATACTAACTACTAGGGACTATACTAACTACTAGGGTCTTCCGACATATATCAAGGTATCGATACTTTTCTTCCAATACCACCAATATTTGTATCAATACTTTGCATCCAATATTATTGTGGTATCGATACTTTCTCTCGTAATTATCAGAAGTATTGATACTTACTTGGTGACCGATATCACCCGATATTTCTCTTGAAATATTTCCAAACAAAAATTTTCCCCCCACAGACCTAGGCAGTGAAAATATCAGTGATACACGACTTCTCAAACAATCTCAAAACATCAGCCCGCCCGAGGGGAGTTCAGAGCGCTCTAGTGGCCCTTGGCTCATGTATTGACCGGAAGTTTTTGTTGGCATATCGATATATTGTCAATCGCGCAATCGGTTGATGCCAAAATATTTGCAAAACTGCTTTTACTCGGAAGTATTTCTGACAACGATTTTTTAAAATTTTGTTCCATTTTTCATAACTATTTATAGCAGATGAAATGTACATATTTATGTGATTAATATATTCCTTGCTGATGATTATCTAATATCTGAATATGATTTCTCTCCTTTTTACTTTAAGTATATTTTTTTAACTTGAAAAGTATCGATATTTTTGATCCGATAGTATTGAAATATCGATAGGTAGGTACTTTTCTTCCGATAATATTGGGTATTGATACTGCAAGAAAAATATTGTATCAAAACGAGTATCGATACCTTGGGTGGTATTGCAACGTCCCCATTTGAAGCGAAAAACAATGCCTAATGATCTGGCGTCTGCCACTGCGTCAGCACCCATACTTCCCAGTAAGGTCAGGATATTCAGCTCTCTTGAGTCCGGAGTCAATTCTTATTAGCCCTGGGAAATGTCGTGAACAAAAGCTTGACCCCTCATTAGATAGGAGAGAAAATTGTCTTCAATGCCCGAGGTGGTCTCACAGGGGAATCCTCCAGATTTCGCTGTGTCAATAAGGTTCGAACCCCCTCGAAGTACCTTAATTTTTCAATAATTTCCCGGCCACTTCACAGCCAGCAGCAACAATAACAAAAAAAATCTCCTTATTCTACTAAGTAAATTGACTGCCTACCTACGATTTACTGCTACCTTAATATTTTACGTAAATATTTTACTATTGAATTATTTACTAATTAAATACTTTGAATTTAGTAATATAATCACGCAAACGCCATTGGCCCTTTTGTTTCATGAAAATTACACTTGTCGACTACCTAATCAAAATGCCTATTGACTGATGACGTTGAAGGTATTTCCGACCCATTATTTTGCCTCCTATTTTTGAAACGTTGAATCTCAATCTATTTTTTTTTTTTAAATCAATAGCTAGGTACTTTTAAAATGTTTTTGCCGTCGTTTTTCATAATTGCAGAGTCAGAACTTTGAGAAAAAATTAATACCTGGGCCTATGGGCCTGTTGCCCATTGTTGTCGCTAGTTGCGGTAATACTAATAGGTAGCTACTAAATATACTGTATGTAGGTACCTTCTCACTCTCACAAGCTTAAGAGTGGGATTTATAGACGGTCCTCGAGTTTCAAAGAGACCTTGAGATGGTTTTCAAGGATTCTTTAAGCCAAATCCGTATTCTAAATTCCGAGGAGACCATCTCAAGGCCTCCTTGAAACTCGAGGACCGTCTATAAATCCCGCCCTAAGACTTAGGTACTCTTTAAATTCCGTTCTGATAGCTTTATGTTCTGATAGCCCCTTCTTGTTTTCAGGGTGATAGCGATAGATTTGAAAGGATTCGGCGACTCTGACAAGCCTGAGGCGAGCTCGCAGTACAACATTGAGACTGTCGTACGGGAAATCCAGGACTTGGTGTCCACTCTGGGCTATAAAAGATGCATTCTCATCGGCCATGATCTGGGGGCTCTAATTGGATGGTTTTTCGTACATTTGTTTGAGGACATGGTGACAAAATTCGTATGCGTGTCGGCTCCCCACCCTAATCTGTATTGGAATTCGATAGCGAACCTGAATATTTTCAATATGAGGTTAGCAAGTTTCATCTACATTAATTTGTTGCATCTCTTCTCTATTTCTTGTAACATTTTTGTTTGAACCTTAAGAACATTGTAGTGTGTTATTTATTTTATATTCATGATATTCTAAGCTTCTTGCACCGCCGGTTATGTGGAATGGGGAGGATTACCTATTCTGAATTGATTAAAAGTTACGCAAATTGTACAAATTATTACACAAAATTTCACTATTTTCTTCATAGATGCCCCGAAATCAATTTGCGATTCATCAATGGCGAATCGATTAAATAGATAGGGTGAAGGCACCAGTTATTGTCACCCCCCCAGTTATTGGCTGCCTCCTTCTTTAAGTTCGTTTATTATTACCCAGATGTATCTGATATCGTTTTAAGTACTCTTGTTAGTGAACCTAACTAGTACGGAAGGCATTGTCACAAAAAGAGTCACAGTGTAACCATATTGAAACCTCACAGTTCAGTTCGAAGTGGTCGTGCCGTCTCAGGTTGGTCGAAACCACCTGTTCTTTGGGAAAACGGTAAGCCATCCACCTCTCATTCTTGAGGATTTAGCGTGTTTCCACTTCGTTTTGGTCCTCCTATTTTGATACTTCCTTAATCTGGGGTTATCTAGTAATCGATTGGTGCCGTAAAAATACAAAAAACTCGGGAATTGAGCAATAATATTTATTTGTGTGGCTAATAACTGAACCTGGCCAATAATCCGGCCAATAACTAGCAAAAATTGACTTTTTCCAGTTTTTATGGAAAGAAAATTGAAATACCACTTATTTGACAAAAATTACTTGTGAATCGCCATTTTATAATACTAAGCTTCCTAAAAACCCCTAGGCAACAGGGATTTTAATGAAAAATACGCATTTCCAACAAGATAATAGCACCATAAATCCTTAACCGCCCAATAACTGGTGCCTTTATGTAACTATAGATTAAATAGATACCTAACAGTAGATTAGGATGGGTGAATGATAATTAAATATGTAATTTATATTTACCTATTAATTATTATTATGTAATGTATTATAATAAAATAAATAACTAATATAATTAAAATATACTGTATGAATATCGAAGCATGTTGTTAGCTACCAACTGTACAGTGTAACAGAAGGAGAGTCAGTTTGTTGTCAGAAGTTGTCATCTCCATACCGAGGGTGGGTTGTTTTGAAGAAAATTAAGCTATTTTGATATCGCCCCAGCTCAATAATTTTCAATTGAAGGGTGATGTTATTTATTCATTTTTTTACAATGCATTTTGAATGGTTTCCAATGTTTAGAATATTTTTTGACTTGCACTTATAATGCTACCTTAGGTAGTGAGGAGCAACAACGAAAACACGATAGTGAAAACCAAATTGATCTCGATAAAGAATTCGGTCAAATCTATACTGAAAATTTAAACCGTGATTACCTAAATGTTATTATATTCAGCTGGATTTTCTTTTGTTTTTCTTAGGAAGACAATTTTTTTTGTAGAAAAGTGAGGAATTTTTATGTTGATTTATTTTTTAACGTAAATTGGATTCTGGGGGTTTCGATGGCTGCTGAATCGGAATCTGCAAAAAGAGTAATTTCAATTCTTGTAAGTATATGCTATTACCTTGTGTAATGCCTGACGTTAGTACCTACTTGCTTACTGTACAATTTCATTACCTACTTCCAGATGGGTCCAGTTTTGTCAACTTCCCTATTTACCGGAAGCGATGGCGTTGGATGAAGATATGAGATTACTAGACAACGTTTTCTCTCACTTGAAAAACGCCCATGATGGACAAGATGTCATAGATGCCTATAAATACGCATTTTCACGAAGAGGTAATTAATCTATAGTTGTTGGACCATTACTCACTCTGTACTTATAAGAACCTGCCTATTGTATTCTATTTCAGTTGGTTGTGGCACGAGTAGGTTCTGGATAGATCGTGAATCATTAAATAATAATTTTAAACTCCTATCTCTGGGCTCCGTTATGAAGGAGACCCTAATAATTAGCTAGTTGTGCGGTTTGGCATTACATCCCATAAAATGATAGAATGGAATATCTACCTACTGCCGGTAAAGCCCATTGGCTGTCCAATAGAATGGACTCTATTTACTACCATATAAATTTGTTTGGTCATAAAGTCGTCCCATGACTCACCGATTAAATAGAAGAAGAATTCTTAAATATCTTTTTGATCTTCCTCCTTTTTGAAGTCGAGCAAAAAGTGATTTCATGCATTCTTCAGCGAGGGTACTTGGGTACATACTGGGCTCTATATGTACCTAAGGCTTTGAATAATGAGGGCATATTTACCTATCAGTAGGTACCTACTACACGATGAATAATTCCCATGCGATAAATATACGGATTTCGTTGGATAAACTCTGTTTGACCGACTTCTTAATTGAGGATGAATTTGTATGTTTATCCTGGGAAAAAATTCAAAAACTAATCTCTTCAATTCTTTAATGCACATCACTTCATATTGTCCTGGTATCTAATAAATTGTTGAGCAATAATATTTTCGGCGATTAGTGTATCTTTGACACAGGTAATCTCAATACAGCACAGGCTTCTTAATACTACTTTGGTTCTTACATACTTGTTTCCTTAAGAAATTAACCAAATGTTTTCCATTTCGATACGGTGTCTTTGGGATCAACTTTCAGCAGTAGATAGGTACCTTGTACCTATCTATGATTTTATTGGAGAACATTATTTACGGTAGGTAGGTACAAGAATCGTCCACAGGACAAGTTAGGATAAGTTTATTAAACACCTACTCTCACAATAAACTACCTATACCTACTTAGGTAGGAGCCAATTAATTAGGGGTATTCACGGTCGGGCCGTTGTCTACGTGTTAATGATTTAAATGAGTTAAACTGGTTAAACGTGGAGAAAATCGGTCACAAAGATGTTATCAAAGTGCGTTATCAACTTTGTTAAGTTATCTAAGTCCGAGGTGTGGTAAATGTCGACAGCAACTATGTTACCTGTGTTATCAGTTTTCTGGCAAAGATTCAAAATGGTGGTATTCAAACGAGTTGGAAGTTGAAACGAGTTCCAAGTTTTTTTATTCAACATTTCGTTGTGACCAGTTTGATTTGTCTGAATCGGTCTTCATCGATGTTAGGGAGCACGTCAGTTACCCTTGAAGGAGATTTAACAACTGAGCCAGGTTTGAAATCAACACCGCACGTGGACATCAAAACAACTTCAAGATCTTGGAGACTTTCCTCCCAGATTTCCTCCTCCTCGTCAGTAAATTAGGAGTTGATGAGATTAACTATTGTAAATAAAAACTCACAAATATAAACAAACGTCAAATAATATAACGTGGGTGGGAAGGTAGCAGAATACTGTGAACTTTTTTTTTTTTACATTTTATCTCAATTTTATGTCAACCTCTTCTTCTTCTTCTTCTTCACATTTTCACCCGGAGATTGGTGATAACACATTACCACGTTACCAAGGGCCAGCGTAGGATGCCTCTTGATTTTTCTGAGGATGAAATTTTCTACTTAGTACGTGTAAATCGGCAAGCTCAACTGTGAAAACCCTTATTGAGAGTTTTCTAGTTAGCTTCCTATGGTTGCCCTTAAGGAGGTCTTAAAAGTTTGGATGGGTTATTCATTTTTCTCGCTTGAGTGGTACAACTTCTCACTACTGGACGGATAATTATGGATAAAAATTGAGCACATATCATCTACCTATCTATAACACATGGCAAAAGCGAATAGAAAGAATGAGGTTTGTTCTGTTAATCACTGACAATTCACATTGTTTTATCGACAATTTTCACTGAGAAGACAATAGTCCTGGGAGAGGTTACTACATTTATATTGTGTTTTCCTGAATAAAGCAATATTGAATATTGTGCTGTGAATGTGAAAACATGATTGAAAACTATGCTGTGTTCACGAAAATTGGATTGGATTTTCTCATTTGTTCTCTTGTAAATTACCACAAGGCGGGAAGGAAGACTTTTCTAGGATCTTCAGTCTAAGGACAATGAACAGAAGCTTACCAGAGATTCTCCATCTTTTGTGGGGACCTACCTACCTTACATAAAAATAATCACAACATGAATGTAGTTCACACTCTTCTGTGCACACTCTTGTCGACAATTTAGTCCACTAAAATGTTCCAGTTGAACCTGCACCACCGCCAGTTACCTAT
>JAEMON010000004.1:28759173-28782801 GCA_030264115.1 Lygus lineolaris
ATTTCTAATGAAGATACTATAAAGATAGAATGAGTTTTATAAAAAATAATAAATGATATTGAACTTACCAATGATCGGGGTCCATTGAAAAATGACACCACTTTTTGAAAATCAAAATCAAATAGAGAGACACCTTCTCGCGATGAAATATGGCTATGAACTGATGAGCTGGACACTCCTGGGACGGAAAAACAAAGGCCACAGAGGAAATATCCACCTGCAGCGACATAAACGCGATTCTGTGCGAACATGTTAAGTGTGCCGTATTCGGCTCACTCGTCCTTGGTGGGTTAAGACAGGCAAAATTATGACTTTATTTTTATAGATTGATTGTCGATTCATTACTAAAGTTCCATTTCATCTAAGGTTTTGTGCTAAACAACGGTTATTCCTGAGAGTTGAATGCACTGCACAAGAACTGAGTGGAGAGTCCGATTATTTCTCTTTCGTTGAGTTGAAGAAGCTTATGGGAATGATTGCGAACGGTTGAACTCATGATTTGATTCTTCGGAATTTAACAAATTCATTTTGTGTTTGTGAATCAATATGAGGGAGTTTTGTTGGTGGCAGGAACATTATTATTATGCTGTACCACTTGGTCTTTGTTCAGAGAGAGGGGGAAATCTCTTCCCCCTTAATGTTGACGTTGTAATACAAAAAAACAATGCTTCCGCTACCTTGGTAGACTCGGAAGCAAAATCCTCCAACCATGCCAGATCATGCATTACCACTGGATGGGGTAAAAACATGGAGTTCTACAAAATAAATAGTAACAATAACCATAGAATACATAACGTAAAACATCGAATTCTGAGGGGGGTTGACATTTTTTTTATTGCTCGATTCCAAAGGATCTATTATTGAAAATAATAAAATTGAGATGGTTATGATGATAATAGTGATCTTTCCCACATGGGTTAGTTACTGGAAACGATGAGTTAGGCAACTTTCATTGTTTGGATCAATGTGAAGACAGACAGAATATTACGATTTTATTATTACCTAGTGATTATTATTTTTTAGACAATTATTGGTCGATTCCTACTGTTGAAAATAAAAAACATAAAAAAAAACATAAAAAAACATAGTAGATTATGACAATTAGTGATCAAATCCCATATAGGTCGGTGTCGGAAACGATGAGTACCTACCTTGATAATTTTCATTGTGTGGATCAATGTAAAGATAGATAGCCATGCTCCCGGCCATACCGCAATTTTGATGCTCGTCTATGGGCCCCTTTACGATTTTATGTTCTAGAATATGGATTATTATTATTATTATAGATTGTCATTTTATAGAGAGATATAGTTGTATTTATAGGTAATCATTATATAGATTGTCAGATTATAGATTGATGGTCATTGTGATGAAAGTAGGCAAATTTCATTGTTTGAATCAATGTGAAGGCAGACAGAATATTACGATTTTATTATTAGGTATTGATTATGATTTGTTGGAAAATTCTTTGTCGATTCCAAAGGTCCTATTATTGAAAATAATATAACAAAATTTAGATGATGAAAATTACCTAGTGATCAAATTCCACATAGGTCGGTATCGGAAACGATGAGTACCGGATAATTTTCATTGAGTGGATCAATTTAAAGATATATAGAATAGGTAACGATTTTATTGTTATAGAATATGGATTGTTATCATTATTATATTATAGATTGTCGATTCATTGGGATAGTTCCATTTTAGCTGAGATGTTGTGTTCTAAAATCCGTTATTACTGAGAGTTGAATAGAGGATTATTCTGCATCAGGATCGTGGAGCGAAAACGGGTCCGCGACGGAGGGGTGAAGGGTGTCGTCATAAATGGACGTATAATGTCTGAGGTGGGGTGTAGTCATGACAGTTGTTGCCATGACTACAGCAGCCACGCCCAGCGGCTCGACATATCGACCTATCATCCCCAGCGCCTTTCATCATTCCCCCTGCATCCTCTCCTTCGCAGTGCCGTCTCATCCCACTTTTCCCCCGGAAAATGGCTATACATTCGCTGTATCATTGGCGGTCGTTCTTAACCCTATCCGGCTCCGTCGAACGAGAGGTTTTCGGCGTCAGGGGGAGCTCCTCCAGGGTGGGTGGGCGATATCTTCATCGATCCAGCCGAGAGCTGCTGTAGGCTGACTTTGGTAGGAGACCAGAAGATCAGAGGGGAATAAATCAATGGTTAAAAGTTCCAGTCATGCAGCATGAGTTGATGAGCGAATTTTCAAAGATTCATTTCATCCGATTTTTTAACTATATTTACAAACAATATAAAAAATTATTATAATACCTACTTGATGGGTGATTCTATCAAATTTTGCGATGTCCCAAAAATACGGTATAATGTTTCTAATTATGTAATTCTTACCAGATACTCTGATGATATTTACTGAACAGAGTTTGATCCTGTTTCCTCTTATTTGCTGTGATACTTCTTCCTTGTTTCTTAATAACGTTCCTAACTGTGCCTATGCTCCTAATGATCTTGATATTAGTCTTAATAATATTGACGTGCCTATAGTTTTTCGTTAGAAGCGGTGATCGATTGAGGGATTGCGAATTGGAGGAACACTATGGTGAAGAACACCTGATGATGACGACTGGAGGACCAGCTGAAATATTGTAGAACTTAAGGGCCCGAGAGAGTGATGTGATTCAGTTTTCCCCATTTTTTGCTGGTGATTGCAGGCCGATTTTGATGCTGTTATCGGAATTCTTCTTATTATTCAATTCTCTAGGATAGTCAGTTATGAGTAATCTTAATTTCGTAATTTTGAACTTTTCACGGCCTTTTTTATTAAAAATTAAAATTGGCGTAAAGGCACCTCATCTCCGTAGAGAATGATGAAATAGGAAGAATGCCGCCAAACGCATCAAAACCCGTTGGAAATGGGCTGAGAAAAATGGAAAAACCTGTAGGTACAATGCTAAAATGGTTAGGGGTGGGGGAGAGGGGGCGGTTATCAGGTTTTCAATCTTATTGGTAGGTAGTAAGCAGTAATAGTGTTATAGCAGGAGTTTCTATAAATTCTTCGGTAGCCGAGGTTTAGTCATGTTTGAGGACATTTTTGGGATACTCCCTAGCCCTTTCAAAGACATTCATGACTAAAACCCATCCAAGCAATTTACCAGAAACCTCAAAAAACTTTATTTTTGTCATTTTTGAAATGTTACCCCTTTAAAGGCTCTAGAAATTCTGACCAACGAAGTCATCCTTTCTTTTGATGGTATTGACATAGGCTGACATTATTTAGTATCTATTTATTTTTTAGACCCTTTCTAGCGTCAGTTATGGTCTGGTTCAGTGCGAAAAGAAATAACACTATTGTCTCTACCTTAAAATTATAGTTTACAAATCATTGCACTGGAATCTCATAACCGGATGTCGGAATGAGTCAGTCCAACTGCCAACCCAAGAATATCATGGCGGCGGCAGTAATATTATTTCTTCTCTTTTCCTTCTACGGAAAGAGAGAAAAAGGCCGCGAAGATTGTTCTCATGGAGACAGTACAAAAAGACCGAAACTCGGAATTGGTCGTTGGATCGTATTTGAAGGGAAGAGGTTCCGAGTGGGGAAGAGGGAGTACCCGGCAATCATGATCCGAGGAGAGACCATGTGGCTAGACTAGACGTAATCGGGAAGCCTGTAGCCCAGGGTAGTTGTGAGACGGTTGGCGCCGACACAAACCTCCAGTCATCCTACTTGATACACTCTAATTGCTTCGGATACAGCTCTCGCTTGTCTTCTAAATGTCACTGTAATTATATTTTGACTTCCCATGTCATAGCATTAGATTGGACAAGGGCCTTGGGAAGGAATTGGGGTTCGTGGCGGGGGTGGGGAAGTGACTCAATTATCACGTATTGTGATTTCAATGCTATTGGTGAGAACTTCTGAACAATAAAGATATCTAGACGAAGGAAAAGGAAACATGCATAATGGATAATAAAACAAAATTTTGAAAACAATTTGAGGTAGTTGGGTCATACTGTTATCTCCTGTCATGAGACAGTGTATTTCGAGCCCAGGTACCGAGGCGCGACCTAGCGATAGGACCTAACTTTCAAAATGTGGAAAATTGTTTACTAGAAAATCAAAATTTTCACTCACATTTTACTTTTTAGACTTTCCTGAACTGATGGTTCCGTGCTATAGGTCTGTATATATACAGGGTGTCCTACGAGTTGTTCCCCCCCTCCTAAAACCGTTATTTATGGGGGTACAAACAAAAATTTTTTTTGAAACTTCATAATTTTTTGCAAGGATCTCCTAAGTCACCAAATTGCGCAAAACATGGGTTATGCTGAACCCAGAGTGTGGCACATGAATTTTCATTGTTTTTCAACGCTGATTCACGTGGTGCTATCCACTCCTTGATTTGACTCTATTTTAGCGAAATAATGACCGAAAACTTCGTTATTTTAGGAACGCAGTAAAATAACCAAATTTTCAGTCATTATTCCGCTAAAATCAACTCTAATCAAGAAGCGGATTGCACCAGGTGAATCGGCGTTGAAAAAAAATGAAAATTCATGTGCCACACTTGGGGTTCAGCATAATCCATGTTTTGCGCAATCTGTTGACTTGTCAACGTTGTGCGTTCTCTGAACTGGTTGCGCGTTACAAAAAAAATCGAGTGAGGGCTCAATGCGCAATGCGCAACGTTGTCATGTCTTAGATGCTTGCAAAAAATTCTGAAGATTCAAAAAAAAAAAAATTGTTTGTACCAAGTATTTTTTGGTATAATACCGTAAAATATAGTGGGTATAACTGTCGCATGCACTCTTGTGGCGGTCAATCCCAGAATGATGGTAAATTAGAGTGTCACTCTTTTGAAAACAGAGCTTTTGAACAGAAATATGAGTTTTGGAAGTTTTATTGCAATTTTCAAACTTCTGGATGTTTGGCAGGTAGGTACTCGAAATGTTCAGCTCAATCTCCTGGACATCGGCTTAGTAAGTATAACGCACGGATCGTACTTCTTTTTCTGGAGGAATACATTAGCTTTGAAGCAAAAATATGAGTTTTTGAAGGTTTTCACTTGCAATTTTTGAACTGCTGGATGTTTGGTACTCGAAATGTTCTGCTCAATCCAATGGACATCGATCAGGTATGACCGCACGAATAGCACATGTTTTTCTGGAAAAAATGCGTCTGATTTTTAACCGAAAAATAAGAATGTGTTCTTCTCGTTTTTACTTGCTATTTCCGACCTTCTTCTAAGACAAAGTTAGGCACAGAGATCTACCCAAAGAGCTTAGGGCTATTTAAGGGAACGTTTTTTTTAAATATTTAAATGTGATGAAAAGAAAGTAAGTACCTACCTACCTAATGGTTTTAGTAGCCATACATAAAATATAGTATAGGCAATTTCATACTATAATTCATACCAAAAGTATGGTAGGTAAAATACTATAAATTACATTAAGTGTCAAACTTAATATAAGTATTTTACTATATTTTTGGGTTTAAATACTATATAAATACCCCCCTCTACTCTGTCAAAACCCCTTCTGTCAGTGAGTCTACAAATCCTTGCAATACTTACGCATAACTTCCACTTTACATCTCCGATTTCGGTGGCCCTACAGTATCTACCTTCCGTGTGCCAATTTCAAGGTCAGAGAAGTACAGCGATTCTTATTCATGTTGTACTTACGCTTTCAAAAGAAGTCAGTAACACAAAACTGAAAACACTCAATTTCGGGAACACGATCGCAAACTCGATTGAAAAAAATGTTAACCTTTGTGATACAGGCTACTATTGGAAAATTCGTTACTGCGACATGCACCAGAATAGCTGGGAACACAGATGTCATCTTGGTCTCGTGACGCCTCTCTATCCCTGTCTGTTTATCTTATGATCCTATGTTATGATTATTATTATCTAATTATTCAGACAGTCTCATCATTTCGACAAAACGAAGATATATTTGGTTTTCATGACGATACCATCGTTATTCGTAATCTACGGGGAAAATCCTAAAGAATGGCATTGGTCCAGATCCGGATTTTTGTTACTTAACTTGAGAGGGAAAGTGGTGAATCAACAAAGTTTGGTCACCCTGTATGTAGATACCTACTTATTATAAAAGATCAATTCACGCGTGAACAATTTTACCTTGGACATAAAATTGTGGGCACAATTTTTGAATTCCTCGTTAAAAAAAACACCGGAGTCTTATTTTGCTTCCTCACTACCGAAGGTAGGAACCTTCGTATTCGTGCAAGAAATAAAAAAAAATGTCGTCCTCCAAAATCAAAATTTCCACTTGCTTTTTACGTTGCAGAGCTTTCTGAACAATTTCGGTTCCGTGTCTGTTTGTCTGTCGGTCTGTCTGTGGTCAATTCCTTGTCCCAGGCAAAACTATATGAAGATATGGTCCGAATTTGATGAAATTTTCAGGGATTGTGTGGGTTAGTCCCGTGACGGTCCCCTATAAATTTCATCACCATCGGACCACTAGAAGCGTGAGCGCATGCGCAAACGTGAATTTCCTGAAACCCCTGCATCGCAGTTCCTAACTGACCTATTTCGCCCAAATTTGCAGGGTAGTTGGGGGCTGACTCCAAGACAATAACCTATGAATTTCGTCACGATTGGATCAGTAATAGCTGAGTGCGCAAGCGCAAACTTGAAATTTTTTGTCATAGGCGTATAGGAAGTACTCGACCAATTTCGGTGAAATTTTCAGGGATCACGCGAGTTAGATACTGGAGGGTCCCCTATGAATTACATCGCCATCGGACCACTAGTAGCGTGTGCGCATGCGCCAACGGGAATTTCCTGAAATCACGATTTCTCTGTTCCTAATGGACCGATTTCGCTCAAATTCGGAGGGTATTTGGAGGTTGATAATTACCTTCGAATTTCAAAACGATTCTATCAGTAATATCTACTGCGCATGCTCAGTTCCGAAATGAGTTTCATAGCCATAACTCCGGAACTACTCGACCAATTCTGGTGGAATTTTCAGAGATTGTTCGCGGTAGCCCCTATAGACAGTTCCCTATTAATAGAAGCCATAGGACCATTAGTAGCGTGCGCGCATGTGCTAACGTAAATTTCCTGAAACTACGATTCCTCAGTTCCTATTGGACGGATTTTACTCAATTTCGGAGGGTAGTTGAGGGCTGACTCCTAGACAATAACCTATGAATGTTGCCGCAATTGGATAAGTGATTGGATTAGGTGAACTCCAAAACTATTCTGCCAATTTTGGTGAAATATTCATCAACTGACTCTACACGTCCATGTTACAAAAGTGAGGAAGCTATACTGCCCACCCAACTTGGCAGACGTTTTTTCTTGTACTCAAATGTGATTCAGTAAATTGAGAGTTTCATATTTAACGAATATGTCACAGATCCTCGTTCCTCTGACATCATTGTGCAGAAATCCCACTCCAAGTCTCTTACGAAGCCTCTCACTGCCAGTAATTAGATTTGTCTGAGCGTTTTCAACGACACCCTTTGCTATACGAGATCCCATTTATTCCGTTTTCAGGGCTCCCTAGAAACTCCCCTCCTCAAACGGGAGATACTTACGGGAAATTATCAAGAGGCCTTAAGATCCAATAATTTGTTCAAGATGCAAACTTGAGCCTCGTTAGCCTTCCCGAAGAGTTCCTCCCTCCATCTTGAACTACTTAAATTAAATTCTGATTGACAAATTGATGATTGACAGGTCGAACTTCTGAACGACTGCAGACCGGTTTCGGCATCGGAGGAGGGTTGTTCGGAAAAATTGTAATGCTTGGTGATTTCTCTCAAGGATGTTCGTTTGTCGGGTGTCGAATGTTCTGCTTGGCCTTGGAGTAGTAGTAGGGAAAGTCATAGAGAATATTTCCTTTTCAGGTTGTCATCGGTTTCTTCCAGTTTTCTCAGGATGGAATAAACTTAAAATTATGATTCCCATCGTAAAGTATGTGATTATAATTTTATAACATAGGTATAACGATGAATTTTCAAAATCACAAGCGCAAAAAAGCCCGTCCCGCCGCTTCCCGAACCCGTCGTCCCGCGCACCCGGGTTCCGCCAGTGGTGTAATATTGTTGTTGTTGTGGAAATATTGTTCCAACTTTTCTCAGCCAATAATCAATCAATTTCAAATCTGTTTTCGACATTATTTATATTTTCTAATTCTGCAGGGCAACACACTATCGAAAATTTCACATTTTGTTATCAATTAAAAATTTAGAATTTGAAATTTTGATAGTGTGTTGCCCTGCAGAATTAAAAAATAGAAAGAATGCCGGAAAAAGATTTGAAATTGATCGATTATTGGCTGAGAAAAGTTGGAACAATGTTTTAACGGTAAAATGGTACCTAACGGTAGCGGGGAAGGAGCGGTTACTTTTTTTCCCCTACATATTGACCTGAAGTAGTAATAAGATTTGTTGTGAGAGTTAATATGTACTCTATAATTCATGAGATTTGCGAATTTCTTATGACGGTTCCACCCTGGCCGGAACACCCTTAGCATCTAGAATTTCGTTATGAACTCCTTTGTGAGTTGGTCAGGTATACCGACCTCGCCTTTTGATTTATTATCGGCATCACCCATCTGAATACTTCTCTGTTAAAATTGTCAAAAGGAATGATAGATAATATAATAATAGATAGATATAATAGATATAATAGATATAATGGAATAATAGATATAATAATAGATAGTACCAAAGATATGATAGATTCCTTGAAAATGTGCACATTGTGTCATACCTGCTGAATGAAGAGTCTGTTCTCGATCGTGAACGAGAGACGGGGACGCAGTTTACGCATGAATATTTTCTATGGACGTATTTTCTACATCCTTCGTGGTCTCTTACCCAAAGAGTTTGATACTATGATACATTCCAAAGACGACAAAAACTTGCTAGGTGTGATGTCATTGAGATGTCTCAGACTTAACCATAATGACACATCACTTCAGACGTCTCAGAGGCCCATGTTGAGACGTACCCTGGGCCCGCGCCGCTTGCTGCGGCTCTCCATGCGCATCACGCAACGATTTACCGCATCACGCACTGTCGCCCAATGGAAAATGTTACTGACTGTTACTATAATACCTAATGACTTGCCTTAACTCGTACTAATGTATGCCCACGTATATGAAGGCCAATAAAGAATTGAATTGAATTGAATATTAGAGGTATCAAGGCAGTTATGAGAGATGTCTCATTGGAGTAACAATGGATACGTAGGTTCAAGGTGGTGACTGTGCCGTGTCTTCTACATTTAAAGTGTGCGATGTCTCTGGTGTGTTACCAAAGAGATATAATTTCTGAGACATAACTAAGGTACGTCATCAAATAAGGACTCAAAATATATGAGACTTCAAAAGATTAGAGATACTTTGATATGTTTGAGTACAGACGCCCTGAGACAAGTGTCTATTTACGAATAAGCCGTTACTCCGTAACAGTGGAATACGTATAATTTAGGGTAATTCTAAATAAAACCAATACCTATGTAGGTAGATCCCATGTATGTATATTCCCTCCCTCAACTCTTCCGTACGAGTAGGCCTTCAGGCGTTAAGCCTACACCGCGCACAACACAATGACCAAAAAAGGGCGAAGTCGAGGGCCCTTGGGTTGACACAATTACGCCTCCCCGTCCTCATTGTCCAATTATATAATTGAAGAGTCCTCTCCATTATGTCCGAGTCAAGTGAACGCCTTGTGCCCGTCGGGGAGCTTTTCTATAAATCAATTTACCGAGCGGTGCAGTTCGTTTGCAGTGAGCGCACCGTCGCGTCAATTCATTCCCCTTTAATTTGGATTCATTCTCGCCCCGGTGCGGTTTTCCAATCCGGGAGTCATCAGAAAATACTGTGTGTGACTGCATAATGTACATTTATATTGCGATGGAAATAATTGATTGAAATGAGTCCATGACTGTTTAATCGAATGGTCAAGTAGGGGGAGCATTCAAATAACTACCTACTATATGTGCATGGTACCTATGCAAAAATAAAATCGTCGGAAAAAAATCCCTGTACGGACCCTTCGGGGCAAAAATCCCCGAAATTAAAGCTCAAGAAATTACGTTATATCATAACTACTTACAGTATACATAATATTAAATTATGAACATGCACTACAAACTACGTACTCATGTATCAGCATCAGCATCGTCATTGTCGTCAGCAGCAAATCCAAATCAATAGGTAGGTACCATCGTCACATCAAATAAGCAGGGAATCTCAAAGTTCAACTTCTGTAGGCGGAGGTGGTGGTGATCGATGAAAGCAAATACTTATGTAATTTATATAATATTATTATATGATACAAATTTTAGCTACTTAAAAAATCGAGCACGCTCTCATCAGTGAGGTTAGCGTTAGTTTTCTTAGTCGATTTTGGATTCGCTTGTTCCTCATACACACGTTCCTGGGGGCGTAATCGTCTCTCAGAGCCCACATGAGGTAGGTTGTGATATGGAATCCTCCAAACGGAAGCCAAAGATAATAAGATCAATACGGAAAGAATCGCTGAACTTCTTTTCGCCGCTTTCAACGTCGGGATTTTTTTCTCCCGAGGGGCCCGTTAGGGGATTTTTTTCCGGGGAATATAATAATACATCCAACAAACAAATTCAGTTAGCAATGTTGAACTTCATTACAAACTACAGAATTACTGCACTCCCCGCTCGCACATCTTTATCACCGCTTGAAGCCTAAAATGTCAAGGCTTTTTGTAATTATATGGTATACCTATGTCCATCAACTTTACTTGACAGTGTTTACTGTCAAGTTACTTGTGTTACTTGACACTGGGTTTTGGGCCTTGGTTGGTATGTTGTTTCATCTTCTAGTTAGTAGTTATTATTGTAAAGGTGGTGGTACGATACTAGGTATCGTAGGTGTAGGTATATTACTAATAATAATAACAATAGTGCATAATAATAATAATCTGGATGGTGAACTTTGCTTTGGGATTCTTAGGTTCAGGACGTTGAGGAATCTTTGGGTTATGATGCTCTGGCTTCTATGAATATGCCATTGATTTCTACGGTTCCTCTTCGTGAAAACTTACAGTTAGGGTGTACATTTGGCATTTCTCTTTTACCTATAGTCGATAACTTCACCTATAAGGAAGGCAGTATTCGCAATACGAAGGAGAAGGATTCGAACAACTGTAAGCGAGGTACCGGTCTTCATTTTATAATTTAATGATTAATATGACAATTCGATTATTCTTCCGACCGTTACGTTACAGTATGAAATGAGACTTCGCGATCGTTACGTTACAATATAATAAATCATCATTAAATGATCTGACTGTAGAACCGTAGGTCTACCTTCCGTTTTTTTCGCAAGAATAAGCCTCGTCAAAATTGGTTAAGCCATTAAAAAACACGTAAATTACTCCCAGTCATGAAGGTATTACAGTATTTTTGAAATCCTTCTACACTAATATTTTTTGATCAACTTCAAAAAAGTAGAAAGTGTCATGGGTCTAGTTGGTGTATCATGGCACGCCTTTTTAAAGCGTAGAACACGCTTTAGCCATGACCTAATACCCGGAAAACGATACGGAAAAATGTCACGAAAGTAAAAAAAGCCATCGGCATAGGTATTACCTATTTCAAATCGTCAAATTCTTCAGATGAAAGTGAGGGTCTGGGGTCTGCTGAAGACAAATGATAGACCCATTATCAGCTGAGTGAGCTGTGGACGAACTAAATCACTCCGCGACGAAGTTATGGAAACCCATTCAATAAAAAGAGAAACTGGAGTTAAAGAGAAAACGTTGTCCATTTCCATGAAAATAGTGAGTTACAAAGTTAAATCGATTTCGACGGTTAGGCCATCATCTTGTTGGTCAGTTCTTGTTTGTTACTGATGATGGCCTAACCGTCGAAATCGATTTAACTTTGTAACTCATTACTTTCGTGGAAATAGACAACGTTTTCTCTTTAACACCGGTTTTTCTTTTTATTGAGCTGTGGAGCTGTTTTCTCTCGTATTCAACATACAATGCTGAGATTTGAAAAGGAGGTCCCGGGTGGTTGCTGAAGACGAATGACAGATCAGTGGGCAGAAAATCAAAAAAATCGCTAAAACAAGTTCAATGTGTTTATACCTAATCGCAGCCGTTAGTAAACACAATGATAAAAAATTCAATACAGCAATATAATTGAAAGCTTTAAGTTGGAATGTTAATTTTTCTTCAATGGTCCATACTTTTCTAACTGTAATAAACGTCAAGCGCCGCAATTAAGCTATTTTCTGGCTTAACCAGGCGGAGTTTTGGTCAATGTAATTTACTTTGCTTGGGATATCACTCAGAGTAGAAGCCATTGTTTTGCTCTGGAGAAGTTGTTCGTACGCTGCGTCCAGGATCTGATCTGATCTGATCTGGAATGAAATAAGAAGAGAGTCGCTCATTCCGTTACACAAGTAAATTGCCAATTTTACTCAATCCTGCTGTTCCTCATGCAATATTACAGTAAACATCAAGTCCAGTCCACCATTTACAAGATCGTGGTCTCATTCAGAAATGTTCTTAGCTACGATCGAACAATACAAATTTCCAGTGATTTCTTCTGCAGTGGTTCATTCATATTCGTTTGGAAAACCAATACGCAGCTTGTTGTGTTACTAGTTGGGGCTTTCGGTCGCATAAATGTGCTCTTTCTCAAGCCAAAGAAATTTACTTACCTAATTTATTTTATTCTGAACGTGAAAACTCAACTCAACGTTGCAATATAATATCAATAATAAAATTTCATACAGTCAAGTTTCCATTGTGAAGACTGGGGAAGGACATAGAGATCCGAAGCCGCTCGTCAGTACAGTACCGTCGTACAGAACCTGTACCTGAAGATAACTAACTTTCTGTTTGCATTCCTGAAGAATATAAACAGTTATCGTCATGATGAAACGATACCCTACTACGGTGAAAACATCTACTGATAAATGTTAAATATGAAAACGTATTGTTACACAAGACTAACAAGTACGGTAGTACGTTTAGAAGCTTCGCGCTTCGACAATATTTTTCTGAATGAGTTACAATAACGTTGAAATGGGAAACACTACGGTTTCGGGTCCTCAAAGATGTTATTGGACGCGAAACGCCTCTCTGACACCTTTTCTCGTACTCGTAGGCGTTCGGAAGAGAATCTCACCGCAACAATAGCCAGAAAAACTGTTCAACTCCCAGACCTAAGGATATATCGTTACACAACCACACAGCCCTGATTATACGTGACACCTTGCCATTGTCGCCGTTTCCCCTATTTTCAGGGAGTGGCGTCCGGTTTCAGAGGTCAACACCTCCGACACGCCTCGAGGTGCCTTGAATGGAAAACCTTTGTGTGTATCATATCTACCCGTCTCGATTTAACATTATGCGTTGCAGGAAACCCTGTTATTGTCAAGTTTTGTGGGGTTCGCTTCTTGACAAGTTGGAATTTCCATGAGAGTTTGCTTATCCAAACTCAATTTTGGTCGTGGCTATGGTAATAACGCAATTTAAGGTAATATTCTTATTTACCTATTGCCATATTCACAAATAAACTTGCCTCGGAATCGAGTACCTACTACTGTCAATGAATTGAATGTATCATATGACAAAGCTGAGTTTTGAGAAAATGGGTCCCAAAGGTTCCCAACGCTCACCCGCAATTACCTATAAGCCATTTTCAGTCCAAACTTCATCACTATTCTTTTAGAACTATCCTCAAGCCTGTTAACGACAAATCAATAGGGGTAGACAAAAATAGCTCAATTTGAAGAAGGGTTATATGCCCTTTTCGTAGGGAACACAAAATGCCCTCTCCACCTGTTCCCTGCAAGACTACAATTATTATTTATAAATAAAATGTATTAACTATTCTTGAGTGTTGAAGGACATGGAATAATAATAGCGGGAATCTTGAATAATTCAATGTTGTAATTATGAAATGTATTCTGAAAGTCTCAAAGATCAAAATGAAATACTTAGGCGAAACCCTCTTTTTGCTGGCTTCGCATCATCTTTATGAAATAGGTTATGTATTGAGAATATGAGTTTTGGAGGAGGAGGTTGGGGTAAACCTGGGTATTATGCTCGATTCACGGGAATGTCTTATGTCCGACCAGGATGATGATGGACTCTCATACCCCATCATCGTTCACATAACGTTCTCATCTTTTTGAGCATGAAAGGTGGGTTGGGAAATGTTGGGGCTGATCCGGGTTTTTAGCCCTTATCGTAAAAAGTAGCACTGAAATTCAAGGGGATGAACAAATAGATACCAACTGATCATCACAATATTCTAAGCAACTCACGGTTTAACCCGCTAGTCGCGAATTAAACAATAGCATTTTTTCAGTCGATCGTTCATCAAGAGTGAATCAGAGGAGCAGAAGGCCATCAGGTCAGCCAAGGGACGAGAAAGCACAGAGAGTTCTGTCCTGGTTCATCATAATCGAAATTGATTTATTTATTGTGAATTTGATTGATCTACCTACTACAGGTTTATCTACCTACTACACCCAGGTTTATCCACCTACAACATTGTTGTTTCGGCTGTATAAACCTGTTTTTGAAGCTAATATGTAAACAAAAAAAATCGAAATTTCAAAAAAATGAAAGTGGAACTGCTCGTCCCAGCAGCAGTTCCACTCCTCCTCCTCCTCCTCTGTTCTCCTCTATCTGTCTGTTCTCTGGGTCCTCTATCTGTTACATCATTTTTGGTGCATCCCAAACCGTTCTTGTAACGTTGCATTTTAAAATCATGATCCGTCCATCCCCGTATTGATGTTGACTCAAGTCCTGCGGTTATGCTAAGTGGCCCAATCTCAGAAAGATCAACTGATTGATAGGAATTGTAAATTTACATGGAAAGTTTGGTGAATTATAGCAACAAATTGTAGCGGTCACCCATACAAGTAGCAACCAGGCCGCTGATACCTCAACTTCGGTGATCTTACGGGAACCGGTTTATTGCACCATATACGGCCGTTAGCAACACAAATGTACCTGTAGCTTTTTCAAACGTAATTGGTCATTTTCCAAATCAAATTGGACATTTCCCAAATCAAATTGGAAAACACTAAAAAACTCAACACTACAAAATGTAGTTGTACTTTGGTCATCTATGAAAATTGGGGGTTTGGGCAAATTGGTCCGGTTGGAGAACTGGACTTTTTATTCTAACCAGTGGTGATTCAGGGTTGATAAGATGCACCAAAATATCTCAGAAGATCAGCCAAAAGCACTTCTTGGCAAAACGCAATATTTCAAACAAGTAGAATTCAACTACCTACAATTTGGGCTAATCGAAAAATTTTGGTGCTTTTTGAACTCTCCAGTTGATGCTCTACAACTTCGTTGGAAGGGGTAGCCATATTAAACGTCCTTTTGGTGTAATATACCTTTCAAAACAAGCGTATGGATTTTTTACAAAAGTTGGAATAATTGGGTGTTTTTTGACCGACCGTAAATATTGGCCCATTGAACCAATTTCCGGCCCTTTTATCACAATCGACCCGAAATTTAATAGGTACTCTTCAATTTTTTATGTAGGATGCGTCGTTTTCGAGCTACAAGCGAAAAACTGAAACTATTTCGAACATTTTGAGGTTTTTTGGCTACCAAAAGTTCTCTCTCTCTCCCCCCCCCCCCCCCCCCCCCCCCCCCCCAAGGGTTTCCGGTTGGAAAAGAAATCTTTTCCCGGAATTAACCCCTTATTGACTGGACTATAATGCAGAAACGTTCATCATTTTTCAATGTCGAATTTGATTAGGAAAATGTTCAATTTGATTTTGAAAATGTCAAATTAGGTTTGAGAATGCTATATTTATGTACAAGAGAGATGAGTAGGTATCCTATGCTTTCTTACTCCCTGCTCAATGCTCTCAAGTCTTCCCATGCTTACGGGTCACCTTTTTGCTTACACCTATTACTCTTGGTGTTTCTGAACAGTAATTTGTGGAAAGGTGTCATCATCTTGATAATAAATTATGGTTTGAAAAGTAGATTAGGCTTACCTAATTTATTACTCTTCCATTGATAGAAGCTTTTTCATTGTTACGCTTCTGGATGCAAAGTAGTTTGCCAATGTTCGAGTAGATAAATGAGTACAACATCTCTTTCAATTCACCATTCATGGGCGTTTACAGTCCATTCTTTTAGAGTTTCCTACGTGCTACAGATGCGTAATTTTCGTTAGTAGGAAACGCGTTGGAAAAAATAAATGAACGAAGGTGATATCATAAGAAGAATTCCGTTGTTGCGGCGGTAGAGGGCGAGAGGACAATGGACTTTCCTCGAGCAATCATGTAATTACTGTTGAGGGGTGATAAAGAAGAGAGGCGAAGGGAGTAGAAAAGGAAGAAGAAAAGAAAAGGAAAGAGGGAGACAGAGAATCCAGGCTCAGGGGTGAAAGCAATGTATTCCAAGATGGCGACCAGAAAAGGGACCGTGTTTTTAATCAGGCTAAAGGGGTGGCAGATGGTAATGAGAGAGTGGGTATTATCATGACAAAAGACCCTGTTGGGGTGGGCGGAGGTGTGGGGGTGCCATGGGTTTCTGCCTTCGCCATTGTACAGGGTAGGAGTTTAGTATTCGCCCCGTACCGTGTGTCAGTCACAATGCCTCAACTACCCATAATGGGCACCCTCGAGTTACTAATAAAATGAAAAGCCCCTCTCCACTACCGCATTTTCCCCTTCCTCTCTCGTCCTTGCTTGGAACTCCTTTAGAAATTCTCTTCGGTTTCCCAACTCCTGGAAAGATCTATGCCTCGTCTGAGGTCCCTTTGGGAGAGAACTTCTCCCAAGGAGTATCGCGGAGTCGAGTCACGCGCCAACTTTGTTAAACCAATCATAGCGCCATTACCTACCTACCTACGGAGCACTGAGAGATCAGCAGAGCTAAAGCTATTCAAAGTCACCCGTTGAATGATAATCATAATATTCCTCATCGCGGTATTATGGATCGATCCGCATACTATACAGTGGAACTAGCTCTGAGTAATCTCCTTCGGTGATAACACAATTTTCCGTCTGAGTCCGGTATCTCATCACCAGTCTATGGTTGCTTTGAAGTTATTGTGATAAAAGGAAGGAAGGTGTCGGGTACTATTTACCACAACACTTTCATGTTAGTTCCGTAGAATTTTATTGGTGTGAGTGAGAGAGAGGGTTGAGATGCAGACACTGTTCCCCATCAGAATAGTGTGGAATGCTTTGTTCAAAACTGCCGAGGAATCTCTTCACCTATACAGAAGCGTCGCACGCTTTCGATCTCACTGTCGTGATCCTTGCTTGGTGTCGGGATGAAAAGTGAACCAGCCGAGGGTAGTGGACCGTTCACACGATCACGATTCAGTTTATCCCTTGAACGTATACTATCAAAATATTTCGAGTCATGCAGCATGAGTTAATGAGAGAATTTTCGATTTTTGTACTACAATTTTTTTTAGGATAATTTATGGGTCGCGAATGGACATCACGGTTTTCATATCTCTTTCCCGTGGGAGTCAAATAGGCGCCTGGAGTTCCCGTGGGAGTCAAGAGGAAAACACTCGTATGTGAATATCAATGTGGTTTTCGATCGAACCAAAGGACCTTAGATCTTATTCATCCCAAGTTGGCTGCTGATGAAATGTTTGTTTAGCAACTTCGGATGGACTCCTTATTAGTAGGTACCAGAACCTGGAAGGAAGTGGCTATTGCCTTGAAGATAAGTAAATGCACCTGAAAATCGTGTAAGGTTGATGGAAATGAGCCTGGTAGGAAGGGTTACCAAGGTACTCGTCGGTAATAAGACTGCGGGCATCTTAGTTCGGATGTCAGACAAGGAGGTTGTCAGTTACTTTGTTCACCTTAGCCGGTACAATACTGGACAAGTCCTGGCAAATCCTTCTGGATTATTTTTTGATGATGCTGGTGATTTGACCACAATGCTTATTGAGGGGAGACGTTATATAACTGTTAAATGACGGAGGAAAATCGAATGGACTTTGTATGAATGAACAAAAGAAGAAGAACTCAAGATGCTTCCCCACAGAGTAGGATCCCGTGGAACTGCAGGAAGACAGTAGCCTGTTTGAGGATGTTGACTTCTGTACTTATTTGTGGGTAAAGGGGAGTTAATGAATAAATATGGGTATAGGGTGGGTATAGGGGAGTTATGGGGGAGTTAATGAATAAATATGCTTTAGAATCAATGCGAGCATTCTGTACGCCGTCAAGAATTAACTCACCAGTCTGCTACTTCTCAGAACCGCGAAGACCCATGGCCTGTGGTAGATCATCGTTGTGAGTAGATGCTCCAATTCCAGTGCTGTGTTTGCTCAAACCAGGTGTGTCGCTTCCTTACTCACTCCATATCAAATTTAAAGATATCTTGCAGCATTAGACCTACCTTCCTAAACCGACCGTAACAGCGCATCGAAGGAAAAGTATACCCTTCAGCTTGCACATCAGGGCTAGTTTCTGGATTTGAATTACTCGCCTTTGCGAGACTGCCTATTATGTCTCTCTAGATGCAAAGGCTCTCGAATTCTAAGCATTGGTTCTGCTGCTTCAGTACGTTCTCATTCATTGGTACACCGAATTCATAGATGATAAAAAGGAAGAAGACGAACGACCCACATAGACAGGTTTGAGTTCAGTGTGGGACTTGGAAATGTCTCTGGGAAAATCTCTAGGAGAATAAAGTTTCTACTCTGCGTTTCCCTTGTTATGTACCTGCTTACCTACCTTAGCATTTGGAGGGGGGGAAAGGGGAGGGGTTTTTTCTTAATATTATTTTATTGACCTGTACTAATTTTGATATCGATAGTCCAATGTCATCCAAATATCACCTTCGTCGGCCTAAAGGCAAAAGGTTGAGTCAATTTTCGGTGCTTTTGAGTTCAAGTCATATTCTATAGTATTTTTCTCAAAAAGCTGCAGTCAGTTTTGAGTTAAGAGTCATAGATTTCCCGGAAAAGTGGTGCGAAGTCATTTTCGCGAAACTCTTGAAAGGAGAAAAATGTACTAGGCGACTAAAGTCCTTTCGATCAACTAAAAATAATTGTGGTGGATTTCATTTATTTGAATAAAATTACTTAGCCCATTTCACTTTCAACTTCCCCAAAGTATCGGAAAAGTTGTCATCCCGTAGGTCTTTGTCAGTGGAGAAAAGCACCAAGTCATGATTTCTCAACGCAGCTTTCTAAAAATTCACAATGATGGTGATATGGGGAGTTTAGAGGAAAACATTGAAAAGAGTTCACTACGGTGACTTATTTCAAGAGGTTTGGTATTCAAATTTTTAGACAGCACTATACGGTTTTTGACCCCACTATAGAATGCTAAATGTAGTAAAAAACTTAATCTCAATGTTCTCAAAACTCGGTTTTGTGACTTAGTGCCTTTCGCCGACGCCTTGTCTGATGTATAATTATTAACCTTAGTTGTAGGTATAAATTCATTTTCTGATGAATAACTACTCCATAAATGAAATGCCTATGTGGTCTCCTAGTGCGGTTTCGTTGAGTAGTCCTTGATTGGCATTTCCGAAACAATGGTTATGTTAAATTTCTCCAGTTAAAACACACAAAACACTTACAAATCTGTAACATTTAAAAATAATTATGATCGAGCGGCCGGGGGATTCGTACATTTAAGATCATTCAGATTGGCAGCTCTCAACTATAAATGCACAGATCACATCAAACCCCGGATTCCGTGGATAATGGATTTGGAAATCAAAGCGAAGAAGATGAGTGGATCGAGGACAATAGTACTCAGAGTTGCTCTACTGACCCCGGTCGAATTGCTCCAGTTGCTCCACTGTCCCCACGGGATTTGCAATTGAAATTCTATATGAGGTCAGTTGCTCTGGGCAGGGCACTGGAATTTGCCAACTCGATGCCCTCTTTCAGTGAACGACGGTTGTTAGACATCGTGGAGATGCTCAAGTGGGTCAACAACGTAGTTCACCTCATGGAGCCCAACGCTGACTTAGGGTACGACCTTCCCGTCGAAATCATGGACATTCTAGTAGGCAAGCTGCCTAGTTTCCTCCAAATGTCATGGAAAGAGCTCGTCAAGAGAGGCGAGGGCAGCCCCAACGACGTTCGCAGGCTCCGCGAATGGTTGGTGAAGAAAGCGACGGACAAAATGGTTGAGACGATCGACCTTTTGGAGAAAAACGGATTTGACGTGGAATCAGTATTCAAGAATGTCTCTAACTACTCGTAAAATATTAATCACCTGAAGCACACACGAATATTTCATTGGTGTTATCATGATTCACTCATGTCATGCGTTCTGCTGGGTGGCATTCGGTGAGATTCCGGCCACCGCATTAGAAAATGCCAGTGCCGTTCACACTTTGTTTATAGATGATCATATAGTCGGGATTCAGCCAGAGATAAAGTCCTCACATTTTTTATTCTGTACCAAGCTTCATGTCTAGCTTGATCCACCTTCAGGTAGGTATACCTGTATATGAATTCAGCAGAAATGCAGTCAGACGATAAGAAGAGGTTCAGGGCAAAAGCAAGTAAGCACCTACAACCAACCAAGCATTTGAATACAAACCAAGCTTAGTTTGGCCAAGCTGTTTAGTTTGTTTTGTTTGTGCATACAAACTCATACTGGGGGGGTCTATCAACCACAAATCCACAACAGATCATAGAAGGAATACTAGGGTCATAGAATACTGACATAACAACAAGGAAAAATAGCACAAGTACAAGCAAAAAGCACAAAGAGAGGGGGAATTTTTTGTGGTTGATGGAACCCACCTTGTGCTGAATTGATGAACCTGAAGTTGATGTTACCTGAAGATATGTCAAGCTAGCCCTGAAACGTCGTAAAGAATAAAGAATGTAAGTGAGGAGGATCTCTGGCTGAATCCCGACTATAATCATCTATAAATTACCTATTATGCAGCCGACTAATTCTACCACGTTCAAAGTTCATACTTTGAGACACTTCGTTTTTTTGTTTTGTTTTACCAAATTGAACAGTCGTCTGTAAATGCCACTAATCCTACTCTACAACTGAACAACAACTGAACCGAGCAAGTGTAAACGACACCATGACTAAATGGACTTGTTTGATTCGAACTAAACTAGAGAAACTACGCGGGTAAATTATGCGAGTATTAGAATCCACACCTCACTATAAGAAGTCGAAGATTATTTTCATTTAGGTAGAGTATCCAACAGTTTCGGTATTATAAACATTGTCGTATACATCGAAGAGCTGTCGACGGGAATGTTTTGGAGGCGTCCCAACGACACCAAAACGATCACAGGTATCTAAACCAGACTTTACAAGGTAGATTGGTCTCCTTATTCCTGAAAATCGTCAGATTAGTCGTACAAAATTGACAAGAAGAATGTTTAATTATCTAATTTACAATTCCTCTAGTAATTAGGTTAAAACTAGTCTTGGACAAGTATTAATACTGTTTCCTTTGGCGTAGAAATACCTTGCTTATTTGCTTAGAGTTCCTATAGGTAGTATTATAACTCTACACTATTGATTTTGTTGGTTTTAGTCACTCGCGTTGACATTAACTGATCAATTTTTTCCCTTCTGTTGGAAACATGGATTTTTGACGCCGTCAGAACCAACTTACAAAGACTTTCGCTCTAATCGGCCTGCGAGGGCGTTGATGAAGCTGAATCAAATCACCCGGGAGATGATGAAAAAAAAAGAGGGTGAAACGAAACATGGGAGGAGATTTTATATAGAAAAAGGGAGCGTAGCAGGCTTTGTAACAATAAACCGTCCAAAGATGGCTGATAGGGCATGGCGCCCAATTACCGGCAACTCGACATTTGCCGATCCAGCAGGCAATATGTATAGTCCTCCCTCTGTGGTGCCACGGGTAGTGGGGGGGGGGGGATGTGACGTCACGACCCTCGTATTCATATCAAGTTCGAATCAGTGCGTGTGACACTTTAATATCCTCCTCCCCTCTCCTGCCCTCATGCCTATCTTCAGCTCTGTCGCCCTATCAAGCCTCTGGAAAATTGTTTTACAATGACGCCTTCACCGCCAGCTCTCTCTACCCACCCGATTCCAGACAATAGATATTCAAATGAGGGGACGTTTTCGCTTCGTCGCATTGAAATGCCACACTCTCCTGTGGGCTTGTCGTCAGTTTTGTTCGAGTTCGATTCGACGAGTCTTTATCAATGTTATCTTGTATCAATCGCCAGAGGGGAAAATGCTGGTGGTGACCAATGAACGTGATCAGACACACAGAAGCTTTAACGAACCGTTGACGGTATACCTATCCGTGGAGCGGTGGTGCTACTACAGCTATATATACCAGATATATTCGAATAGCTTCCTATACATACACATCATTTTATACCTTTTTTTTTACTGACTCTAAAAAGGGAGGAAGTTCTAACAACTTATATGAGCTTGACTTGTGATTTTACCAAATCCTATCCAAAAAAGGCACATAGAATTCAAATTCTTTTACCAGGTCACCTTTCCAAATTTTGAGGCACCTGTCGTCACTCGGCTTGTTTGTTTCCTTCGACATCTATTGACTATTTGTGATGGTACAATATTATATAGATCCATCATTTGGGTCTGTGTTTATAATAGTTCTGTTCGAAGAGGGCTCCCTGAGGTGATTCTCCATACCGATGAGAAAGTAAGTATTTTCCTTATTCATCTATATACGATAATAAGTCTTGGTGCACTCCTTGTTTCTCATAAAATTGAGTCATAAAATTGTATGTGGCTTATTTATCATTATTGCAGTACCTACCAAAAATGCTATAATCTTGGAAGGTTTATCAACTAAAAACAACGGTTTATTAATTGTCAATTAAACGCTAAACACTGACAAACAACAATTTAGAACAACGGTATGTTATTTCCCATAAATAAATAACCCTTCTCTAGTATCACTGTTTTTCTATTGTCACAAAAATGTCTACTTACCTGATCTGCGAGCTCACTATTCGCTCAGTATTCAGACACCATCAGTTTCGTGAGATAAATAGTTGATCTGGTTAATAAAATGTTTCCCTTGATAGGAAAAACAATACCTAGATCATGGATATGTCTAGTACCTACTTATTGCTTACAAGTACCTACTACTCAATAGTATACCTACCATGTAGTGCCTTCTTTTCACATTATTAGTTCATTATAGTTACTTACCAATATTAGCTTATAACTTAGCACAAAAATGAGCTTTCCTTGACACAACAATGGTTTAGGGATCATGAGATGTTGTGATATAATGATAACATGCCAAAAAGTGGCGAAAGATTTTCCTGCTATGAAAACTAAGGGAGGTACACTTCGCTTGTAATGAATTGGTTGTACGTGAAAATCAACAGAAATATGGTGGTGAATTTATGTTAAATATCGTGGTGTGCAAGCAATGAAACGAATCGAAAATCGTCCATAATTATTTAAATTATTCCTATTCTCACTACTCCCAATGCGATCTCAGCGCATTCTTTTTCGGTTCAGTTCTTTTAGTGTGACGTAGGAAAGGGTTTCTCAACAGCCTTTGGAATGTCGCCTGGTATTCAAGAACGATAAACTATTTTTGTTTCCTCACTACCGAAGGTACGAAGCTATGTAGGTATTTGTGAAAGAAGTAAAGAGCTCCATTTTCGACTCAGCTGATCTGAGAGCTCCAT